>BSBK01003063.1:1350000-1927500 GCA_027943335.1 Chamaecyparis obtusa | reverse complement strand
AGATAGGGAGAACCAGCAACCTAATGCAAAATATCATCCTGAGCCTCAACCTAGGCAGTCCAACCCCCGAGCCTTCCATCTAGACAATGTTCTTTTTCTCCTGAATTTGAGCCAACATGCTGATTTGGTGATCGGACGCGTTCTTGTTCTTGTTAACTTCTTGAGCGAGATTCTTCAAGGTATCTTCAAAGTTGGAAAAGTTGTCAATATGTCAATCATAACCATCCTTCAGCTCATAGACAAACATGGTGGAATGCCCAGCTTGGAGGAATCTTTTGAGCTTCTTTCTATTAATTGTCATGTTCACATTCACCTGCGAGGAGATTTTAAAATAAGTGAGTTTTCAAAAAAACTCAGTAAGGGACCTAGGATAATCTTGATACCTTTCTTCATTTCTACACTTCCAAATCTGCCAAAGAATGTTAGAAGATAGCATGCTCCAAAAAATATTGGTATCATTTTTTAAACCTTCAATATAACCAGTGATAATTTCAAAAATATTCACAAAACTAGGATAGGTGATACCAAACATACGCTATATATTTTTAGCAAAAGAACAATCAAACATAATATGTCTACAAGAGTCATGAAGCCCACAAAGTCTGCAAAGATCATTAGCAGCAAGATCTTTTCTCAAAGGGAGTCTATCGAGTAACATAAGCCATTTAAAGCATTTTATCTTAGGGTCAACAGGAGATTTCCAAAGTCTGTCAAAGTGTTTCTTCCACAAATTAGCATCCAAGTTAGTGTGCCAAAGTTTATTAACATGACTAATGATGTTTGTATTAGAATCAATGATTTTGTAAATGTTTTTAGATTTAATTTTATCCACTATAGTACCATCAGGACATTTGATCTTCAAAAATCTGTGAGAATCAACATGGCAGGCTGCAGGAAGGTCCTTACGAGCTTTAACAATCATATTATAAGTTTTCTTTTGGGAAGGAGGAATATGGAATTTGGAGCTAAGATCATTCTAGCTAATAAGCCTATCCTCTTCAAAGAGACAAATGAGTTGTGAAATGCCCAGATTATTCCAGTGCTTAGCAGAGCAACCTTGGGAGAGGGCAAGGGGTTTTCCTGCAAGGTACATATTCCACCAAATGGATCTTTCACCATATAGAAGTTTATGATCAAAGAAGATTCTATTAGGAATGTAATGTTTAACATACTCCCATGCTTTCCAAATAGTCTTAAAAACCATAGAGCCTTGGACAATAATAGGAAAAATGCCCTCAATGATATCACATAAGGTGATGTTATTCCAAGACTTAGCCTTCCGAGGGATCCCTCTCTCAATATTTCTTCTAACAAGGACCTTCCAAGGTTCATCTCCTTCCAGAGAGTGGAAGATCCATTTGGCGGCAAGGGTAGTCCCTTGAATCTTAAGGTATTTTAAGCCCAAACCCCCAAGGAGCTTATCAGTGTGACACCAGTCCCATTTAATAGCATGCAACTTATTTTTTCCTTTACCATCAGACCATAAGAAGTTCCTAATGGGTTTTTGAATTTCCAAAATTTGATAATTATTAAACATCCAGGCAGAGGAGTAGTAAACATTATAGGAGGAGATAGTTTTTTAGAAAACCTGCACTCTGCCAACCAGGGAGAGGGATTTGTTATGCCACTTATTAAGCTTTTTATAAATCTTATCTTTGACCCATAGCCACATATCCTTAAGGGAGAGTTCTATAGAGAAGGGAATACTGAGGTAATGAAGGATCTTCTGAGGAGCTCCCCATTGAAAATTAAATTTATTAAGCCAATCAGGGGGATGATCAAACCAACCCAAGAAAATAGATTTAGCTTGTGAAATGCGGGCACCAAATATAGAGCAGAAGGAGGTGAGTTTGAAATGAAGAGCTTCAAATTTGTTTTTGGTAGCTTCATAGAATATAGAGGTATCATCGACAAAATGGCAGTTAATAAGGTCAGAGTTATCGAGAAGGGTGATGCCTTTAATAGCAAGGGAAATGGAATTGTCTCTAAGAATGTAGGTGAGAGCATCAGAGGCGATAAAAAAAAGGGTTGGGGCAAGGGGGCAGCCTTGCCTAATGGATCTACCAAGGGGGAAGGGGGTAGAAAGAGAACCGTTAACATCAACCTGGGCAGAAGCATCCTTCAACATAATTTTAACAAAGGAGCAATAAGTATTAGGAAAGCCAAATGCCTCTAACATCATAATGATAAAATCCCATTCAATCCAGTCGTAGGCTTTCTCAAAGTCCAGAAGCAACATAGTAGAGTTTTGGTTAGAGTATTTGGACCAGCTCATAGCTTCCCAATTGGTGATCAAGTTTTCAAGGATAAATCTACATTTAATAAATCTAGTTTGAGTAGAGAAAACAAATTTGGGAAGGATGGTTTCGACTCTCAAAGCCAGAATTTTAGCAAGGATTTTATAGGAAACATTAAGGAGAGTTATAGCCTCTAGTTTTTGAGAAGGGCTTTGTCCCCATCTTTAGGAATCAGCTTTATGATACCTTTGTTGATGAAGCTACCTAAGGTACCTTTAATACGAGCTTCAGAATAAATGTTAGAGAGGTCTTTGCAGACCCAGTTCATATTGGCCTTATAAAATTCCACAGGTAAACCATCAGAGCCAAGAGCCTTGTCATTCTTTAGAGACTTAATAGCTTTTTCAATTTCTTCTAAGGTAATGTCTTTACTGAGCAAGTCAGCATCCTGATTGGATATTCTATTAGGGATAAGAGATTTATAATTATGTCTAAGGGATTTAGCCTCCTCAAAATCTTCAGAGGTGAAAAAGTTACTATAGAAGTCAACAAAGGCATCTTTAATCCCATCACTATCCATAATTTCTTCGTTATTAACAAAAATTTTGTCTATAGATTCATTAGCCTTCTTTTGTTTAAGGAGATTGAAGAAAAATTTAGACTCTTTGTCTCCATTTTGGAGCCAGTGAGCACGAGATCTAATCTTGGCTCCTCTAATTTTGACCTGTTGATGTTTTCTAAGATCTTACCTATCCTTACCAATGTGAGTGCATAGAATATCGTCAGAAGGATCAACTTGAATGTTTAACTCAACAGAGCGTAACTTAGCAGACAGCATTTTCTCAAAGTGTCTATAGTCTTTGGTTTTTTTTTGGCCTATGGTTTGTAACAGGTTATGCTAGGCAAAGATGTTATGGTTCCATATATCAATAGAGGAGAGGGAGGGGAGACTGTTATTGTTGATGATCCTAATAAGTTAAATAGTAGAAAGAAGGTCTTCATCCAAAAGTAGAGAATTATTGAGAATGAATCCCGGGTTGCCAGCCTTCTTCATGACAGGGGAATCCTTAATTATAATACAAATAGAGATAGGGTGATGATCTGAGAGGGAGGTGGGCATCACCATAACCAAGTTACCTCATTATCAGGGAGGAAGGAAAAGAGATTCTTATTAGCATAGAATCTATCCAGCCTGGCATATATTCTAGAAGGGCCTTGTTGAAAATTACACCAAGTATGCCACAGACCATTATTGCCATCAAAGTTTCCAGTTAACGGATCAAACAATGGTTTGTTATGTTTCATCCTATTCCATTGCACCTTTTCTAAGCCTCTCCAAGAGAAGGGGAGGCCCCCAATTTTATCTTCTTGGGACTTGTTAGCTATTTTTCTTGCAAAGGTAAATAACTAGATCCTAAACCTGACCTCTCCCTTTTGATGCTCTTTTCCTGGCAAGAGAAATGCTAATTAACAAGGATGGAATCCTTCTTCACTTCGGGCTCCATAGACCCAGGTGGGTGTACCTAATCCCTACTTATTCCAACTGATACACAACATTCTACAAATACTCAACAAGAAAGTTAATTGGTGGATTCAATCAGAACAAACATGTCCTGTGATGGGATTCATAACTGAGATGAATCTCTGATATGGGAAGCCTACCCACATGCTACAAACTTCTTTCAAGCTCATCAATAGAAAGGGAAAGTTGATTGATTAAATTGATGCTTTCTAGGCAAATGACTTCTAACAGTAAAGATTAGTGCCTTCAATCTGGGCATGGAGTCAAAACCAGTAAATAAAAACCCAAACTGCAAACCATGTTTCATTGATTAATATCCCTACATTAATGCCTTACATTAGCACATTTCTATCACTCAATATGAAGGATCATACAAATTCATAGTACTGATTAATTTCCAATCTGCATTTAAGGATTTTACAATCCTTCCTTGAAGGATATCCAAATACAAACAAATACAATTCTCCCTTGGAGAAGACAAACTCAATATCCCTTGAATACTGAACTCATACCGAAATTGAAACTCAGTACAATGAAGACAACTCCCTGAAAACCATACATGCCTTACATGTACTTCGATTTGCAATCAAATTTACAAATACTTGCATTGAATCTATGACAGAAAATAAAGAACACGAACCATTACACTTAAGACAGTCATGACCAAAATTGAACTTCTATTTGGAGCCTTCTTGGAGAACCCCCTGCTGGAATCACCACAGACCTGGAACCATTCAATGGATGTTTACCCAGAATCTGGAACCTAGACCAAAGTTCTTCCAAAATTGGAACCCCTCCAAAGAGATCAGAAATGGGAATAAGAAGGGGGGGGGAAAACAGAGCCGGTTACCCAAACTGACACCTGCCCTTAAGATCAACAAATTCCACGAGTCACCGGGTGAGAACAATCAGATTTCACAAAATATCTTCCTGGCCCCCCTGAAACTTTCAACTACAAATAACACGAGCAAATGGCCACCTGTGCAAAATTTGATTCTAGAAATAGAATCCTCACGTTGAGACCTTTCTAGTGGTATATAATACTTGATATTTGGGTGAAAAATAAAGCCCCCAGCCATTAATTTCTCTCTCAGGTTTGTAACTTCAATTTTTTGAATTTTTAATATAGTCAAAACTATATAAATTTATGCTTATAATTTTGATTTTTGCTTGGATGCACGAGAATAAAATATTATTTTGTTTCCCCTTGCCTGGACCCACCCGACACGTGGCAGGCCTGGATTGGCTCATGTCTCTAACCAAGCATCCACCTACAACCTCCTCGCCACCTCATCGGGCTGCCACATGTCAGCCTGTCGCATGTTCGCAAGGGCTGAAATTGGCCCTTGCGATCATGCGACCACTTGACACGTGTCCATTCTCCTGCAAAATTTACTTACCTTTAGCACATGGGTGCGGGCACAGAAATCAAGGCAAGCAGCAAGGGTCACGTGCATAGTTTCCCCTTTTCTAACTACCTTTAATGTGAGGGTTATTGCTTATATAATCTTTAGATACCCCATTCCGGATGAATGTGGGATTTTGTTTCTTACGTTTTAAAGATCTTCATGCATCTTTGTTCAAAATTGGGGTGGGGCCCACCGCCGCACAAAGTCCACCAACCAAGGGGCCCACCGAATGGCCTCTTAGCTCTTAGTTATCTTATGATGTAAGTGTTGGTGTATTTAAACACCTTGAAAGTGCCAAATACTGGCGATGTGGGATATATCGATTTCTGAAACTGCACAGCTCATACTCCATGACACCTGGCTTTTGCATGTACCAACACCCTTTCCCCTTTCATTTTGCAGATAGCCACTCATGTGGGAGTAAGGCACTGGCTTTTACATTGGCTGCTTGCGTAAGGAGGTTCCCTTTTAAATGTCTGCGAGGCTGGCATTCTCCATGCTTGATGTAGCTCCCACAATATTGGCGTGAGTTGTCTACACTAAGTGTGCAGGCTATCCATTTCTTTATATAAGGGACCCTAGTTTATGGCATGAGGCAGTCTTCAATTCCTCATATATTATCCATGTTTTAATTTAATCCTTTATTGGTCATGTGTTAACTAAACCAACGCCGGCCCTCCAAAAGTGTTATACGCATTGGGAGCTCTCCATATTACAACCGCCTCCATTTCTTAGTCTGGAACTCACCATGTATGCGTGAGCCATTATAATGCTGGCATCCCTTCTTCACACTTGCCTGAGTATATTTATATGTGCTGGCAGCCGTGTTGTATTGCGTGGACTCCCTTGATTCGCTGGAATTGAAACATTGTGTGCAACAAGCATCAACATATCATCCAGCAGGTTGTTGTACTCCATTTCAAGTGCGTCATCTAAGTTAGCAGGGACCTTTTGACCAGTTACAGAATCATATAAGGGACACTCACTATTTAGCACTGTCAACTCCAAGCCAAGCTATGTACAAAGCAATGCAAATGGATCAAGCCTTCTCTTTGTAGCTACATCTACCTCAACACCAGTGATAATACTAGTACCAAGATCAACTGGAATAGAGAGAGATAAACGGTCTGTATAAACTCTTCCACCAACCCTATCCCGTGCCTCTAAAATAGTCACATGGAAGTTTAGTCGCTGCAAATACCGAGCTGCTGCTAGTCCAGCTGGTTTCATCTATTGCAATGCTCTATGCACGAGCCACCATTGTAAACATGTTGGCACTACAAACTAAACCCTCCTCCCTTTCTTTTTGCGCAAAGCAACCATTTTACCTACGTTGGTCTTCAACTCATGCAAAACACCCAAGGTTAAGGCACTGTCTCCATTTCCCTTTGTGTGACCTGTATCCTCACTTAGATCCCAACACTGGCAGGATGCTCATAAATTGTGCCTCCAGATGCATTTGCGCTAGCCTCCACTCATGGAAATGCACAGACAAACTTTTTATTTTATAGTCTATAAATGACCCAAATAGTGAAAGAAAATTACTCTACACCGTGGCAAAATGTCATGTTGCAGAAATTGAGAGAACTTAAAGCCTCTTCTAATGCCTGTGCGCTGCTTTCATAAACATCTCCCTGGGATTCCATTGATGCAATGAGTGGATCTTTAGAACCTTTCGATTTTGATGGCTCCAAGGTGCTTCTTTCAGGATTGTCTTCATTCATGTTTTGTGGTGTTGTAACTTTGCTTACAGAATTCTTTAAAGCTTTTAGCTTCATCTCTTTCATTCTCAGTTTTATGGTCCCCAACGACCCACCCTTCATTTCTTATAAAATGATCCACAATCATTCTTAGTGAAGGATCTTTATCTTTAAGAGGACGAAGTCTGTCCCAATTCTCTATAAGGATATTCAAACTTTCCTCGAACTCCCAGTATACAAAAATCCAAGTGACGAGTTGAACCTGCCATCCATCCAAATGCTTGGCTTCACTGTCCTTTTAAACACTGCATTGGCATTACTCCTCTAGTGCGCCCACTGTTAACTCCATTTAGTAATGGCAATGCCATGCTTTGGCATTCCCCCTCTTGACCTTTGCTACATTTTAAAATTCATCTCCCAAGATAATTGATAACTTGCAACTGGCAACTAATGATGAGCAAGGTCGAGCCCCAGAGTGGGTCCAGCTAAAAAAAAATTTGATTTCAAACACCCGATCCCTGAAACGATCTCAAACGCCTTGTATGCCCTTTGCATACTTTTGAATCCATTTTAAAACAAACCCGGATCATTGAAACATTGAAATTCACATTTTATGCGAAGTGCCAAAACTAGGTCAGAGGGCTCCAAAAGCGGCTTTAAAAAAACTGACAATTTCACTTGACTGGGTCACACCACTGAACGGGCATGAACATTGATCCACATTCATTCATACTACAAAATGACATCTCTTGACTATAACCCAACTGAAAGATTTTAAACGATGAACATAGCACTTTCGTTCTGCCCTTGTAAAGTGGGCTTCTGACATAAATTTGCATAGTGCACCCTGTCCAAACAGTGAAAACTACAAATGGAATCGCATTGGGAAACTCATCCAATGGATTCGTCATGAGCTACAAACCAACCAAGATGAAGTAAAACTTGTTTACAATACAAGGAAATGACCATCACTTCACTTCCAATCACCGGGCAAAAGGTACAACTCCACAAACAAGGCCTCCGAGAACAACTGAACAAGTGCATTAGTACAAAACTAAGAAAACACCTCCGGAAGAGGATGAACAAATGGGGTCAAAACTTATCACAGGGACCTGAAGCTGGAAACATAAGTATTATGGAACATGTGGAACAAGACCCCATACTCAGATTTTCATGACACTTATCAGATTTCATATTATTCAACCTCAAAGTGACCCTTCCCGGTGATTTCTACACTAAGCAATTTTCTAATTTTGAGACCCCCTAGGAATGAACAGATGAAAATCCATTTCAACATGCAACTTTAGGACTCAGAATAGACCACTGAAACATATGAAAAGCAATGGACAAATAAATTTGTATGAAACCACCCAGAAAACACCTAGTTCCCACATGCATCCTGAAAGCAAAACAGGATATAGATGCATGCTGATGTGTCCCATTCCTCAAAAATTTAAAGGTACCAACAGGACTCAATCATATTGAAATCACCCCCAAAGAGCCAAGGGATATTGGGGAGGGAGGCGAGCCAAGACCAGAAGTCCACTCTCTCTTTGTAATCGTTGGAAGCATAAACTGAGAAAATTCCAAAGGAAAAGGACTTAATGTTCAAGGTGACCCAAACAACTTGATTACAGGGGGACACTCCCTTACCGATGATGCAATTGGACCATTTAGGATTAATAAGAAGGCCAACCCCACCCTTTCCTTTAGAATGATTGGAGCACACCTTAACAGCTTCCTTCCAAATGAAATTCAAGTTACTCTCAAGCATAGAACCGGTCGTTTTTAATTCTTGTAACATTAAAAAGTCCATGTAATTAATAGTGTCAAGATAATGCTTAATAATGTGCTTCCTATCTGGGGATTCAAGACCCCTTATATTCCAGGATATGCAATTCATGAGGAAACTGGTGGGGAAGAGGCATGCTTAGGGTCTATAGATCCACCAACTAGGGTATTAGCAGTGTGTGGGAAGTCACCATTTTTTTTCCTAGAGATGTTTTTATTTTTGGATCCCATAGGCCTACCTCTTCTTTTAGACTAGGGGATATCTAATTTTTCATCAAACTCCTCGTCTTCAAAGGTTGGTGGGATCAAGACTTCCATGTCATTGGACAAGTTGGGGAGCACTCCGAGGTTATAAACCAAAAGGGTGAAGGTGGTGGGAATAGAGATTTGATGGTGGCTTGAGTTAGCTGGAATGACTTCAAGCATGCAATCGTCATCAATTTCTTTAAAAGACTTAGGTGGAAGGCTAAGGGTCAAAAAATTATCAATTTTCCTCCCATTTGATTTGTGCATCGAAGGACAAGAGAAGGATTCAAAGACAGACGTAATGTCCAGTGAAGCCAATGATGAAGAAGGAGAGACAAAGGAGGGTTGGGTTAGAATATTGGGGTTGTTGGTTATAAGGTTATTTTTCCTTCTCTTCTTTTTATTAATAACAACTTGAAAGCCATCAAATTGGGTTGAGTCCATAGTGGGCACATCAAGGGAAGATGTCACCAAGGTTTGAGAGCAAAAAATCATGGAAGGGATAACAACAATGTGAGGAATAGTATCTTTTTCACCAGTAGTAGGAGGAGAGGGCAAGGGAGGTTCTTGCATAGGGAGATTCAAAGCAGGGGTGGAAGATGAAGGTTGTGAATTCATAGAGGTTTTGTGCTTAATGATTGGGAAGTCTTTTCTTAGATGTCCTTATTTTTTGTATAGGAAGCACGCATTAAGCCCACCCAAGATCTCAATAGGGCAAGAATAGGAATCTTCTAAAATATTGATATCAAGGGCGACAAGGATCTCCATACCTGGTTTCAAAGAAATCAGGGCCCTAGAATTCATGTGGGTGACAAGCCTTGTGGTGTCATCCATCTTGATGACCTTACTTAAGGGTTCAAGTAGGTGAGGGAGAAAACGCCAGAGAAAGGGAGGAATTTTCTTAACTAGGATCCAGCGAGGGGCAAAGAGAGATAGAACCTCCTCATGAATAGATTATGGAATCTAGTCTAGGGCACAAAAAGAGGTATTTCCTATAGACCAGTATTGCTTCTTAAGGATCGCTTGCTGCAAGTCAGAGTTATTGAAGAAAATAACAAATAAACCAAGTTGAATCTTCTTGCAAAAGGAAATATGGAGCCCTAATTTTAAGTTTCGGTAATTATGAAACCAATCATCAAGAAATTTGTGAGGAGGGCATTTATCAATATCAACAGTAGCAAAGAAGATAGTAGAATCTTTAAGCCTACTCTTCTCTTTAGCAATTTCATTAATCATATCAGAATTCAGATAAATGGAGAAAGATGGCAAGGGATTCCTAGGGACCTTACCGGATTCACTGGCTCCATTAGCACCTGTGATGTAGAACTTAGCACTAGCGCCAATGGTAGGGGAGGAGTGGCTAACAACTTTTGAAAAAGACTTAGATGATTTGAGGGATGAATGCGCGTCATTATTCTTATTAACGACGCTCAGATGGGAAGTGGAGGCCTAGGGTACGACCTCTGCCGAAGGGCAGAGATGGGAAGTGGAGATCATGCAAATTAAATGCAATAAAATGGAACAAACACACCTAGCATAAGCAAGGCACGTGAATGCCAGAGAAAGTAGAGCACCGACTATTAAGAAAACTAAGACCATCAATCACCAAGAAACCGTAGAGCTCCCAACATATCTCTCTTTTTTTTGTAATTTTTGTATATTTCTTATTTACTCATATACTTAATAATTGAAATTTTTTATCAACAAGGGATTCCTCTGGCCAGAATTCAAGGGGTTAGTGCTCTTCATTTCCACAAAAGTGGCATTCAAACCCCAAAATATCTTTTCTCTAGAGCCACTATGAATCTTTGTTCTTGGGATGATCTCTAGGTCCAATTCCGGCTCATTCGCCCAAATCATCAGACTTTTGACTTGCTGGTTCCGGCCATTCTGCCTCATCTCCTACACAAGTTGGGAATTCAATTAGTTAGACCTTGGTGGAAGGACTAGAAATGGTACCCTGCTACACCCTTCACCAGTTACAAACCCAAGCTTGGGTATTCTTTGCTTGTTCCTCATCTGCCCATGATTGATTCTCTCAACTAACGATGGCATCTCTCCTCTTCCTAGAAGAGTTGGAGCTGGTGATTTCACACTATTTGGGATTCTGTTACTAAGCCTAAGATTGCTCATTTTTCCTGGTGTTTTCTTTACCAGGGCTTACCTTTGGGAGCTAGGCTCAGGCATTTGGGTGTTCTGGATCCTAAATGCCCTTTTTGTGGTCAATATAAGATGATCATGCATATTTTTTAGTTTTGCCATCGTGTCCAGAATTATTGGGTTTGGATTCATGACCTCTTTGCTTTCTTTAGGCCTGAACCTTTCTTGTAGCATATGGCACTTCTTGCTGATCCCCCTAGAATACCTTCCCAGTACACCCAGATATGGCATGCTTTCAAGATGGAGATTTTGTTTACTATATGGAAAGAACGCAATGTTGTTCTTTTTTCTCATAGCTCTCTGGACATTCATATTTCTCTTTATGCTAAGGCATGTATTTGTAACAATGTCATGATGTAGATCTAGGTGCAAGCAGACAAGGTGGCCTTAGAGGTCGCCCATTTATAGGAGATGCTCCAACACTAGGGCAATGCCCCTTGTACCATTGCTCAGGTGCCTCCAGATTCTCTCTCAGCTAACCGCACGCCACCCAGGGGTTGTTGTCGTAGTCGGAGCTCCTCTGCTAGACACTCCAAGACTTCGCACCAGTGGTGTCACCGCTTTGCCTCTCCTCCTCAGAGGGATGCGAGTGTTGGCTAGCCTCCCTTACTTATTTCTACTGCTGCTACTCGGCCCTCGGCCAATATTCTTGCCACCTCAGACAAAGTCCCTCACCTAGCGATTGCTATCCCGCCCAGGCGGGAGGAAGGAGAGCTGGAGAAAGATGATCTAGAAGATGGCTGCTTAGTTCCTGACCAGATCCCCAAGCCTAATGTGTGGGGAAATCCTAATGACAAAGATCCTCCTCCCTCTTCTGTTACTGCCCTTGCAGCTTGAGGGCTTCTCTCTTTATATGTTTTTTTGATGAATAGTTGTATGCTTCCTGCCTAAATTGCTCAGTGACTTGCGCGGGGTGACTCTTTCCCCCGACCCCTTTTTTGTGATTACTGTACTTTTATATTTTTAATAGAAAAGGCCTCTATTCATAAAAAATAATTGAAATTTTTTATTTTAAAAAAAAATTGAATATATATTTCCTAAATAACATGCAACTAAATATATCTTCTTTAAAAAATATGCAACTAAAAATATCTTTTATAAATAACATGCAACTAAATATATCTTCTTTAAATAATATGCAACTCAAAATATCTTTTCTAAATAACATGCAACTAAATTCTTTTAGAATAATAATAATGATGATGATATATAATTAAATATTATTTGATGAGAGTTCAATATTGATGTGTTTAGAGTTTTTGGTTGTTGTGTTTGATTATCGGTATGGGTAGCATTAAGTTGGATTTTAGGAATTGTTACTAGAGGTTGGGGTTTTACCTTTTTTACTGTGGCATAGATATTTACAATGTTTGTAATGTGATAATGGTTTCAATCTTTTTACCCAACCGTTATTTATTTTAAGCTTATTAGTTTGTAAACTCTTTGAGGGCGTATATTTTTATGATGTTATGGTTTGAGGACCAGTGTGTAATTGTGGGATTATTGTTTGAGGACCAATGTGGGTTCTAGTTATCTTTTATTGAACTGAAACTAATTATCATTCTTTATATGATTTGTGAGATCTATTTATGACTTGTGAGCCTAGGGGAGGTTAAATAGGTGCATCTTAGGAGAGTAACTTACAATAGTGGTTCGGGACCCAAAGTGGTCAGTACCAGGGTAGCTTATCGTAAGTTGTGTAATAAGTGATAACTTAATAAATTTGTTAGACAAATATTAATAAGATAATTGTATGCCTCGCACATGGCTTAAGTGCTTGTATAGGCTAAGGATGGGAATGGGATGATACCTAAAGAGTAGGTATGATTAGAATTTTGCATCTTTATGAGAGGGTATTTTGGTTCCGCATGGGTGATGTTGAGGGTCTGAGGTCTAGAGTGACCAATCCAGGGTAACTCAAGTAGTTTTCCGTGTGATGACACTCCTATAGTATGTTGCCTAAGTCTCCTTCGTAGTTTCTAAATTTGCATTTGGTGGTATGTCTTTGGTATTTAGTATTTGGTGTTTTGGTACTTGTTGGTATTTTGATATTTACTAGATCTTTTCTTTATCATTAGTTGGTGGTACCTTTTGAGATAGAGAGCCTTCAAGATCCATTGCTTAATTGTTTTGGTGTGTTGGATTTTGTGATTGTTATCTGAGTGGAGTCTATTGTTATCTCCTCAACATGGTGGGAGTGGACCTTTGGTTCCACATGGTCGGGTGGTAGTGATTCAATTACCATTGAGATTCTGACATTCGTGATGGTGTTGGATGATGCTTGTATCAGTTACCTTCTTCTTGTTCTTCATTGGAGGCATGTTCATATCTATCTTATGTGTTATATTTATACCCTGTATTAGTATTTCAAATGTGATTCTTTTAGGATATTTCTATACTTTTTTATTCATTATTGTTTGTAAATTTTTAAGAAAAAATTTATTTTGTAAACATAGCAACATGTTTTAGGTTAAATTCTCCTAGGTACCCTAGTAGGCATTACAGTATGTGTATGTGTATGTGTATGTGTATGTGTATGTGTATGTGTACGTGTATGTGTATGTGTATGTGTACGTGTATGTGTATGTGTATGTGTATGTGTATGTGTATGTGTATGTGTATGTGTATGTGTATGTGTACGTGTACATGTACGTGTAGGTGTAGGTGTAGGTGTAGGTGTATGTGTATGTGTATGTGTATGTGTATGTGTATGTGTATGTGTATGTGTATGTGTATGTGTACATGTACGTGTACGTGTGTGTATGTGTATGTGTATGTGTATGTGTATGTGTATGTGTATGTGTATGTGTATGTGTATGTGTATGTGTATGCGTATGTGTATGCGTATGCGTATGCGTATGCGTATGTGTATGCGTATGTGTATGTGTATGTGTATGTGTATGTGTATGTGTATGTGTATGTGTATGTGTGCATGTGTGCATGTGCATGTGTGTGTGCACGTATGCATGTGCATGTGTGTGTGTGCATGTGCATGTGTGTGCGTAAATAAAACTCCATAAGTAAAGCAAACAAGCAAGGTTCAATATGGAAGCAAATCAAACAAATATTAGAGATCAAGCTTAAAGAAAAGACCCTAGATCAAAATCTCCCCTCTTTCTTCATGAAAATCCAAAAGCAACAAAAATACAATACCAAAGCCTAGTTCTTCAATCTCTAGCCACAGACTTGCAAGAAAATCATAAAATAAAGGAAGGAATGGCTACAAGAGCTAGGAAAGCTCCGCATTATTCTTGCATAGACGCAACAAGGCTTTCAATAGATAACCATTTTCCCTCAAAAAAGTAGCAAATAACTATTAAAAATAATGCCATAATATAAAAAAGAGTAAGCGACATTGGGTGAAGACCCTTGTTGCTAAGAGACACCCTCAAGCATTGCTGCCAGACAATCTTGTAGGAAATTTATCTAAATTAATTTATGGACTTCAAAAAAGATAAATTTTGGTGAATATAGTGGGTGCACTGCCTCAAGAGTTGCAAGCCAAGAAGAAACAAAAAAAATAGGGGTTCTCATTGGTAGGCATTATTTTCCTAGCAACATGAGGTTACTGATTTTATACAAAACTGCAAAGATTACCAAGTCACATTTTTGGGGATGCTTCAAACCATGTGGTGGCTGGAGCCTACTTTAGCGCAATAGAAGAGACCCAAGAAACATGCAAAGAAATCAAAGACCATCATGTAAACTATGAATGGAAATTCATCTTCTAACAGTTGTTTCTCATTGTCAGACAACTTTTAGTTGCAAGCAACCTCAAAAGAGAAGTCTATCGGCTAATCATTTGGTTTCTAGTTTGTTGTGTTGATTTTGAAGAGAATTTATGGTTATGAGAAACCTTCAATGTAAAATATCTCAACTTTTAAATTTCTTCATATTTGAAGCCTACCAAAGCTACTTGGAATTCAACTCTCATGCTTGTACTCACTAATTCTTTAAGTGATGCTCCATTCAGTGTCCTTTTATGGTACCTTATAATACACCTAACTCATAAAGGGCTTGATTGCCCCTTATTACACCACTAAAGTCCATTTTGTGTCATCCCTTCTTCAAAAGGAACCAATTTTATCTCTACCTTACAATCATAGGTAGGGATAACTTTGGCTTTCTCACAATGGATAAATTATTTATTATTATGGTGGTGACATGAGAGAGGAAGAAAGTTCAACTAAGTTCATCAACGAAAATTCCACTTACATCTCCAACAATGCCAAAATAGAACTCTTGGACCTAACTTTGGAGGCCTTACCAAAGGAAGAAGATGCTCACTGAGGGAGTGAAGCTAGTACCTATATTGATTGCATGTCAACTACGATGGAGTTGGAGGCCCTAAAAAAGGTGCTAAAAATTGAGAAGAAGGTGGTTAGTATCTCTCATTTCAACCAACATGTAATGCATAGCTCTACCACTTCACTTTTCTTGATGCAAAAGGAAGTGTTGAGAAATAATGCTGACAACTAAGGGAACTAAAAGGGCTTTTTAAGTTCCTTATTGATGGCTTGAAGCAATGCGCTCACTTAGCCACTAGTTGGCTAGTCCTTGGTCTTTTAATTTTTTGTTATACTCTGCTAAGATTTTTAATTGTACAGAGAGAGAGAGAGAGAGAGTTTTGATGTTATGAATGATTACTATTAGTGTTATGTCAATTTTCACTTAATAGCCTATTAAAACTACCTTCGGATTGATGGCATAAAGGGTCAATACCCTAATGTTGTTATTTTTATATATTAAAAACATATCATATCACCTATTATCATCAATCATTTATATTCTCTTTTCATAATTTTCATTAATCATTTTTTTTTACTTGATTATAAATTAACATTCTTAATGTTCTTTTATTTGAAATTTTCTATCTTCATATTTTTTACTTTGTTACCCCTTTTATTTCCTCAACATTTTTTTTAATTTGAAATTTCCTTTATGTATATGATCTTTTATTTCAAATATCATGTACCTCCTTTGTTTGTGATTTAAATTTTTATATAATTTTTTATTTCTAGTTTTCTTAGCCTCCTTCATTTTTTAATTTTTTTTAATTTTTAGAGTTTCTTTTGTCAATAGTAAATATATTTATGTATATACATACATAACTACACCCACAAAATGACACACACACACACACAGATATATATATATATATATATATATATATATATATATATATATATATATATATATATATATATATATATATATATATATATATATATATATATATATATATATATATATATATATATATATATATATATATATATATATATATCTGTGTGTGTGTGTGCGCGCACTATACACACACACATATATATGTGTATGTGTGTGTATTGTGTGTGTGTCACATTATGTATGTCACTTTGTAGATATAAATATTTATTTCATATTATATATGTGACACTTTATATATACAAATATACAAAGTGACAACATCTATATATATGTTGATTTGTATATATTATGACAGATATAAATATTTATGTTATATTATATATATCTCACAGAGTGATCTCACTCACACACACACACACACACACACATATATATATATATGACATAAACATTTGTATATATCATAATATATACAAATTGGCATATACATATTTGTCACCACTTTGTATGTCTTATATATATAAAGTGACATATATAATATGGACATAAATATTTATAAATACAAAGTGACATATATAAAATATGACAATAATATTTACATATTATTCATTGACATATTGTGAGTTTTTATTTAAGTGACATATATAAAATATGACAACAATATTTACATATTATTCATTGACATATTGTGAATTTTTATTTAAATATGACGTAATGCTTATAAGTATCTTTAAAGAATTTGTTAGATTGTAAGGTTTATGCTTTCTTAGATTCTAAACTCTTATAAGAAACACCTTATAGCTTTGAAATCATGGAATGAACCTAGAATGATGTTACATATAGACAATGCAAAGTAGATTTTACTTTTAATATCTTTGATTTAGGTAGATGTTCTTCTCATATTCCAACGTACTTTAAATGAATCATTAAAATACAATAATCAAGACAAAAATCAATCAACTGACCTAACATATGCTAAGCCACATGTCACATGATAAAATAGTTGATAAAGAAGAATTTTGAATTTTAAATTTTAAATTTTAAAAGTGAAGATATCAAATATGATTCTAAAAGTAATTTAGTTCAATGTTTCTATTTATTAATTTAAGATAATAAAACATGAATTCAAATTTAAAAATTAATAATATACGATTAAAATATATAATATTAAAAATTATATTAATAATAAACCCTAGATGATTTATTGTTTTGCTTATCAACTAACTCCCAACTAAAAAGGGAGAAAACACAATAACATTTTTGGTGGAAATAAAAAAATTTATTAAAAAAAAAAAACAGCAAAACATGACCCCTAACTGTGACCGCACGTCGTAATGATAGTAATGGTAGGTGAAGTCGCAATATATTTTGGCAGAATTATCCAGCAGCGAGAAATTCGCCCAAGAGATGACATCCATGGAGTCAAATCTAAATCCGAACTAACATAAATATGACACAATTTTTTTTTATTGAATGAATTTCGAAAAAATAATACAATAAGGAGGGCAGTACACAGACACACAATTGTTGACTTGAACCAAAATTATGAAATGCCCGCATGATAAATTCATTCACTCCGACAATTATGCAACAGGAGCTGAATCGGCCTGTGCTAAATGCCTCCTGAGAGCATCAAGGTAAATTTACCAAAGACTGCTTTAAATCTAAGGATTAATGGCTAATTGCAATTGATCATGTCTGGCCTTGTTCAAATTGTCTGTCTTACAGCCTGGGTTTGCATTCAAATTGGGTGCGATTTTTGAGGTATATGTATGTGTTTGTTTGAGATTATTTTTGATAGCCAAGTACAACTATTGTTTTGAATTGTTGAATACCTCTCTGTAGTTGATTTTATTGAGTACCCAATTTTGTTATTTCCGTTGGAAGAGCAATTTTTCCATCGCAGTTTTCTGGTCTTTTCCCCCTTGATTAAATACTCCTTTTTAATCTTCTGAATCTTTCTGGACCTGTAGAATCATTATGATCTTTGTGCGGCCAAGCGCCCATTTGGGTTGTAGGCATCAGAGGCGTTTTTATTTTGGTCAGTCTGCAATCGCTGCTCAGGCCTGAGAAGAATTTCCTGGTCACACTCTCAGTTATGTAGCCTTTTAGTTGGTAGCATGGCAGTTCTCTGATGGATTTCTTAATCAATTAAGAGAAATTAAAAATCAAAATTCCAGTCAGATGGTGTATCGAATGCTGACATTCAGTGTTAGTTCGGGAATTTGGTAAAAGTCAATCGTCGATTTGGGTTGGGTTTGTTCTGGTTAAGCGTTGCATATTAGGTCAGGTATTAAAACTTGTATGGTGTTCAATTTCTGTGCCTAGTTCAATAATTTGCTATATCATCTGTGTTCAGAGATTTTAACGTGCTCATTTTCCATGAATTGTGATATTTAGGTTACCATCTATCATTTTAAAAGACTGATGCACTTGTTTGTGGATATTTGTCATGCACAGCCTTGCAGTCTTAGACCGATGGGTCTTGGATTCGATATGACATTTCATCTATAGTGATCTTGTGAAGATAATAATTGATTCGGACAAGCCAACGGCTAATTTGATAACATAATTTATAGAAAGGCTTGCTCTTCTATTGCTGAATACATTGTGAAAATGAGCAATACAAGGGTAAGACAGCCCCAGGTACTGTCAGTGTCTAGACCTGATTCTATACCTTGTAACACACTAAAGAATGGATTCATATCTCCTGTTTCTGTTGAAACAAATCCTTTGAGCCCTGAAAGTTCCATACAGTTCGACATATTGGTGGGTGCATCTTCTTTGGCACGCTTTGGTATGGATATAGGTGGAACACTATGCAAAGTTGTCTACTTTGAGCCTGCTAGACCATCTGAAGATGAACATTTAGAGCCAATATCATGTAAAGGTGAGAAGATCCACAAGAAACTTGGTGTTTCTGGTGCTGAACCTATTGGAGAAACTGATATGCAGAATGGTGCACATTTTGAAATGATGTCTGGGTCAAGCAAATTACCGGACAAGCTGAGAAATTCAGATCAACGTAGTAATTCTGATGGTGAAATGCTTGGAAATTGCTCTCAAGAATGCATTAATATTGATGGTATTAGCACTTCTTTAGCTACAGTAAACGGAGAATTTGCAATGGAAGGGGAAAGTTCGATTAGCCATTCAGAAAGTAATGTTCGCAAGATATGGCTATCCAGCCACTTGCCTGTTGATTTGCCAGCTCGTGGAACTCTTCATTTTAAATGTTTCGGTGAGTTTTCATTTTGCATGCTAATGATTTTTCTCCTGTCATACCAAGCTTTGTTGTCTACTATGATTCCAGATAATTTCCAAAGAGTAGAATCAATATTCTGTTGTCTCTAGTTTTATGGTTACGATGTTAAATTGTATAACTTACTATTATTTTTCATAGAAATGACATGGAAGTTGATTTTAATTTTTCATAATTTAATGCATAAATGAAATAAGTTTGTTCATTATTGAAAATTATGCTGATGTGTATCTAGATTCCGAAGAAACATAGAAAACTAGGGAGGAAACCAATCTTCAAGATATAATAACATGTGCTTGTAAGCATATTTGATTGCAAGATAATGTAGGTCCAGATTATCTGTGAAATTTATTAACACATTAATGCATTTCATGTAAGCATAACACCTCAGTTGTAACCTAGGTGATATTTATAATACCAATGTGTGGTATTTTAAGGCTTGAAGAAAGAACCTTGGCACATTTTTGTGGTGTTGCAGATGCTTTGATGTGAACAGTAATGACTATGAAATATTCTGATCATGTTACATTTTCACAAGCAAACCTTATCTCTGCTAGATTGGTTAGTACACTTGGTTTGGAGATGGCAGACCATCCACATTCATATGCTTCAGGGTGTCTGCTACAAGGAGAAGAGATGATTGTGACCAAACAATGTAAGTTGTCATTTACACTTACTCTTGAGTTTAAGGAAGTTGCATTTGTAGATTTCATTTCATTGGATATTTGTGACATCATCTTTGGGAGGCCATATTTCTATGAGAGAGATGTCTATTATAGGATGAGGAATCAATAGAGGCTTCACCTTGAATGGGAAGCTGTTAATTTTGCATCCTTTTGTTGGAAAGTCCAAGGTCACATTTGCAAGTGTTTCTAATACAAGAGGCTGATGAGTTCAAATGGAAGGGTTGTTCTTTGAAAATTTGCTGAGGTTGGAGATATAAAATGGGTACACTCTCAAAAAGAGCAATAGGAAGGAGGACAGCAGGTGCACTAGGTTAGATGGAGACAAAAATGTATCAAGTTTTGGATGATGTTTGCCTTGCAGTGCAAAGCAAGATGAAATATTTGCAAGATAAAGGTTTCATCAACCCTTATTCATTGAATTGCTATATATTTTGGGGACAAAAAGCCTCCTAATATGGGAGGTGCAATTTGAAACATCAAGTCAAGTTGTTGGAGTATAAGTACAATGAAGTCAGGAGACTGTTTGGGATGGTATGAAATGTCCCTAGAAGTAATCGAAACAAAGTGCAAACCTCAAAAGGACCTAGAAATCTTATTTTAGTGAAATTGCCTGTTTTTATAGGCAGCGAAATTGTGTCATCTACCATAACAATTGTGCAATTGCTAGTCTGATAACAGCAGTGATTTCATCAAAATGCAGGCAGTGCATGGTATAGGAAGTGTTTAAGTGTTTTGAATCCTCTTCTTGGTATTTGTTCTTCTATTCTTCGAGTGTGGGAAGTTATTGGAAAGCTATAGTCTTTTTGTAATTGTTGTTCTTTGTGGGGAGCATGAGAGTGTGTGCAAACCTCATTATAACCTTCATTTATTTATTTTTCCATTGCTATGATATAGAGAAGCAAGGTTTTGGAACTGTTGAAACTGAATGCAGGTACTTGGAGCTGGTTTAAACTATTATTGAGCTTTGTGTATATCCTTGAGGCATTCTACCACTTGTAAAAAACTGAGACATAGTAACATGAGGAGTTTTACTCAACTTTAGTGGAGTTTTCTTCTTGTTTAAGAGTTTCTCCAGCTATAAGGCCTTGTGTTTTACTGTGTATGGGCTTTCAGTGCATCTTGTTTACTATTATATGCTCTCATTTCTATGTAGCAAGTCTGATTGAACAATAAACATTATTTGATTAACCATTTGTTAGTGGTAAAACAGTGTTTTGGAGGTTGTTGCAAGGTTTGCTCTAACAATATTCATAGTTGACAACGACACATGAGGGATACCTCTCTGTTTATCGATCAAGCAAATCTTATACAGCCCCTGAGGCATAATCTATTTGGTTCTAGTGTAGACATATCAATTTAAATTGTTACACAAGCAAGATATTTTGAAAGAATTTAACTTTTGAGGAATTAAAAACTAATTATCTTAAAGATAAACTAACAAAAATGGCTGTTGAATAGATCGATGCAAGATGTATGATGTATCCTTTTCTCTTCACATGTCAAAGAAGCACATTTGCACTATCTTAATCGATATCAGAATTCTTTAGGAGAGTAGTATTACTGCAGTTGTGGAGGATGTACGAGGGTAAAGAATTTTAAATATTTTCTATACAGTGCTTATTGACAATTTCTTCATATTGTTCTTGTCAGAGACCTGGAGAATAGAGGAATTTTTGAGACTTACACAAGAACACTCTCTTGTGGGTCAAGGCCGAGCTATTGGAGCAACTGGGTAATTTGCTATTCTATATAAAAACTGTGTTCCAATGATCTTGATCTTTTTAGTGGTTGTTCCTTGGAGCAATATTATTTATTAAATGTTAACGTATGAATTTATTTCTAGGGGCGGAGCTCGAAAATTCTTTGACAGATTTTTTGACATTGCTGGTTTGTGCCTTCAGCATTATGATGAGTTAAAAAGGTACTTTTAAGCACCTTCTGATTTCAGTATAGGGAAGATAGACAGCAAATCATTAACAGCATTACTAGTGTTTGTAATTTACCTTTGCAAAACTTTATTCTGACAAAAAACTGCACAACTCATAACAAAACAATCAAAGCTACCAGTTCATAAGAATATAACTTTCAAATCTTATATAAGTTCATTTTTTCCGTTCTGTAATATTAGTGTTACCATGCTTGATATCATGTCTATGTTGCAAGTAAAGGTTGAGCATTTGAAGAAAAAACCTATTACCATAATGTCAGCTATGTGACATTGTAATTAGCTGACACTCTTACTTAATGCCAAGCTTTGCAGTTTCATAAGTTAATATCCCTCATGACTACACTTTTTTAATTTAATTTTATTACATTTTTTGGTTGACAAAAACTTCTAAAAATGTTTACTTTTATTGTGGCTTGTATAAGGGTAGGATGATCATTTTTAGATGCAAGATTCTTGAGACTTTTTTGGTTTTTTGAACATAGAATGTTGGAACATGACTGAAAGGCCCATCAGCAATGATTAATTTCTTGTATTCTGATTTGAAGATTGATCTAAGTTGTTTACTAGTTCTGGTTTTTGCTATAAGCTATTTCACTAGTTTTTATTTTTTCTCGACTCCAAATTTATTATTTACTTGGCAGCTTGGTGCGAGGTATTGACTTTTTGGTCAGGAATGCTCAACATGAAAGCTTTGAGCATCCTACAGGTATTTTTTTTTCCGTATTTTGACCTCCTAGTTTTTGGAAAGCATGTAACCTTTTTTCTCAATGTCATGGTAAAAAGAATGTACACCCAACAGTATATAGTCTATGAAGGATACTCTATGGAGTGCTTAATCATAGTTGAAAAATCATTGTGTATAGTTAATTGTTCATCAAAGAATGTGTTTAAACTTTGTGTGCATATAATTGTTTCAAGTGGAATGGCAATAGAAATAAACTTTTGTTTTTTTCCAGAATGACAATAAAAAATCAATGGAAATTTGTGCAAGAAAGTAACTAAACCAAATTTATTTATAGTGGATTGGGAAATATAAGAATTTAAACTAATTTTACATCTTGAACTCTTGCAAGAGAGTTTACAGTGTTTCATTCACTTCCAACTTCGTTGATAATCTAGGAGAAAAGCTATAGTGAAGTTGATTCTACAATGGTACAACCTACTTTCCCTTGTGGTTTAAGTGTGTTGAGACTCTCAAGTTTTGGTGAGGGCTTGCAAACCCACATCTGAATCAGGCTCAGCAAACCTGCAGCCTCAATTCATAGACTCTACTGATTCTGAAAAAAAAAAGACAATTGACTTGATTCAAATTTCCATGTTTTGACCAAGTTTGTCTACCATCTATGAGTCTAAATCAAAAAACAGCTTGTCAGTTTTTTCCCAGGTCTAAGTCTGAACACTATGATTTGAGTTATGCTTAAATTCATTAATTAGCATATATGTTTGAAATAAGTCATTTAATTTAATTTGGATGCCCTATTTCCTCTAGCAAAGGCTACTCATGTGAATCCAAACTCAATTAAACTACACACGCTTATTCTTCATACCTGAGTTAAGGAATAATTACCCTCCTTCCTCTAGCCTCATTATGGACCATGCATCAAGTACTAGTATTCCTCAGATCCTATCCCTTATCCAAAGCTACCTAAATCAATCTCTGATCTGCCTGTGGAGAACCAGAGATATGCAGACCCCAATATCAAAGGTATCCAAGAGAATGATGGTACCATTCAATCTGTAAGGAACTCAGAGTGGAAAGCTAGATGGGGGGAAGTTGTCCTAAGAGAAGAAATGATGCTCAAATGTGCTTTGGATAGGCGTCATCCTTAATAACTGCAAATCTTTTGTAGCCAGAAACAGATGTGAAAGACTATGCAATAGGATATAAGAAGTATGTGAAACATGTAATAAGCTAAGAACAAATATTACTTCCAAAGAATAGTGTGGTAGGGAGATGAATATTGAAGTTGCATTGCATCCACTTGGTAGAGAGAATGCATTGTACAAACTGATAGATGATGCAACTCTCACGTATATTGAATACAAATATATGATGGTTGGAACTTGGAAGCTTCTGCGAGGCATGCCAAAGCACATATCACCTTGTATAAAAACTAAGGCTATTGACCTCATGATATTTCAAGAATTCATATGCATTGAGGGTGTGTGATTACAATTATCCTACTAATTCTTAATTAGTACTTACATTATGACATAACCCTTCAGTTATATCTTCATTACCTGAGCAACATAATATATTGGATGTACCTGCTATATTATTGTATAACAAAGGCTGCACTAAACTGGTGATTCCTGTGAACACTTTGGTCTATTATATCAATTATAACAATTACAAATGCACGACTATTGGTAGCCTCCACAAAAAATTGCTAAATGGCAATTTACAATTTACACAAATTCGGCTAATAACCCTTACTATCCTTAGTGTATTTATGCATGTTAAGGGTTTGAAATAAAAAATATCCTACAAACCTTTATTTAGTACTTTAATTATTGCACACCATATGTCATAATACATAAAATGTAATCATTGTAACAAAGACTGCACTAAACTACCAGTGCTCATGAACACTTCAGACCAAGGCATTAATTAGATAAAAAAGAATTCAAATCGTTTCCTAACAGTGATATTAGATTGGATTCTGATGGGCTAGAGGAACTACAATCGTAGTGATCTGAATGGTATGTCAATGTCATGAAAAGACTTAGAATCAGCATAACATTTCTCTAAAATAACATATCAATTTAACACATATTCAAGCTGACTTGACTATTATTGTGATAAATTCTTCGAATTGCTTTTTTTGTCCAAAATTTTCTCCATTAACCTGGTTTACCCTGGTCAAACCAGGAAATATCAAAAAATTTGGGCATAATTTTTAACAAGAAATATAATAGTCAAAATGCGCTGCAGGTTCATATAAAGCAGGGCATATACAACGTCCTTGGAAGTCACGTGAACATAGCAGTGATGATGATGAGAATGATTGTCATCTTAGGGAGAAAGGAAGGCAACATGGTGGGGATGAGAATAGTATGAAACTTCATTCCAATGAGGATGCCATTGGAAAGTGTGATGATGGAGAGAATCTAAGGACTACAACTGTCTCAGAAAGCCCTCATCCTAAAAGAGATGGCAACAGTGTATTGTTAGATGGAAGCCAGAACTTGTACCCCTATCTTGTGGTAGACAATTTTTTCTTGCTGGAATAATTATGTAGATGAACTCAAAAATATTTGAGAACTGTTTGTTTTGTATTCCACATCATGTATTTGTACTTATCTATCAATTGATTACCAACCTTGTTCTTCATTTTAATTGTAATGGCAGGTAAATATTGGATCTGGTGTTAGCATTTTGAGAGTGGATTCTCCAGACAATTTTCAGCGTGTTGGTGGAACAAGCCTTGGTGGAAGGTAGTTTTCTCTTTATAATTGAATTCTAAATGAACAGCATCTAAAACTGTCTTTTATGTCATTTCTTAGGGACTGAGAAAAACCTTATCAATAATCAAAGCCTAGTATGACATCATTAATTCTAGTCAGTAAAGCATGTCTGACCACCAAAAATAAAAATACTTAAGAGCTTGTTCAAGGTTAACCAAGATAGTCTCAAATTCTCAATCAATAAATTTAATTCTTGTGGAATATATCCACCAAGTTCAATTCCTATCAATCTTAAATTGTCGTAGTTCGATTTTCTATTCAAAAGATTGTGGCAGACAAGAAGCTTTTGTTAATTCCACAAGTTTATCCACAATGAGAGTGATATGCATGTCCATTTTGCACTTGTTCTAATTTAGTTTCATTCTTAAATATCTAATATTTCAAGGTCCAGGAATTTCAAAAGGCTTATTATAAAATAATATGTTCACTTTTCACACTTCTAGTAATCTAGAACAGATAATTCTTGTATGAAAATTTCTTTTAATTCAGTTCACATGGTAAAGTTACTTTTAAGAAAAGCTATTGAAATACTTTGAGAAAATAGGATGGAACTTAATTATATGGGTTAAGGAAACCAATTTTTACTTCAGGTAGATTTTTATAGACCATTCCTCCTTATAGCCCTAATGCTAGGTAAGTCAAACAGATTATAGCAAATTATATTGTGAAGGTGCCCTTGGCTCAAAATGAGGAGCACGGTCTCGAGGAGCTTCACATGGTGATGGCTCTTTGGGTTGCTCTAGATGACTATGTTAGGTATTGCAGTTCTTCCTATAATCCTCTAGCTAGTGCAAATTCAGAGGATAAAGCCCACAGGTTGATATCCAACAAAAAACAGTGTGTTGGTATTCATAATGATAAGCACTCATATTGAAAATCAGGTGTCTTGCTACTGTTCTGGAGACTCTTTCTTAAGGGAAATCATGTTGCATAATCACTTTCAACAAGGGAGATGAAGGCATTTGTTATGTTCCTAGCTGTAAGCATGTCATAGTTATAGATGGGATGGGGGAGGCTATTGCTCACTTAATCTGTTGTAAAGTAGTATGTTACAGCCCCATACGGCATCAGACTGGTGCTGCAGATTTTTGGGAAAGTTAGGTGATGCTTGGCTGCTTAAAAAATGGTCACAACAGAGCCAGAAGAGGGTTTCCAAAGTCTCAAGGTCTTTGGGGTCTTTGAAAGGGTCAATTTTAGGAGTGAAACTTAGAGGGAGGTAGGGAGTCTTTGCAGAAAATTAGACCACAATCATCATGAAGGATTTGGCTTTACAAACACCACAGCAGAACAAGGCATGGACAACTTAATCATCTCTTGACTTTTGTCATGCCTTGTTATGGACAAACTCGAAGGTTAATGACATACAAAGATGTAGTAGGTAGCACTCAATTTTATCAGCTACGAGTTGTCGAAATGTCTCAGCTGCTTTGCCTATCCACTGTCAAGAGTTTTGGGTAATGATTGTCAACAAAAACACTAGCAAATGTTTTGGATAATGCCAAAAGGTTAACCACGAGATGGAAAATTATTTGTTGACTAGCAGTACATTTAATATTCCTATGTGTGGAGATAATGGCATGTTAGGTGTCATTTGTTGAAAATGCTAGGCACTATGGAAATTAACTTTTGTTGAGTTTTTCATGTGATTTCAATAAAAAAGACAGATTAAAAGCTTGAGGGACTTAAAGAACAGTGATTTCACATGATTAGTTTTCCTAATTGTTGCACAATTATTCTTTGCAGATGCGCAACTTCAATCAACATCTTGTTCTCCAAATCTGCATGGAGTTATAATCAAACATTTAGGATTTTTCAAGTGATTCCAAATCATGCCATTCAATTGATTCTAGGAATCCAACACCTAGGATTTGACCCTACACTAGCCTTGGAAAAATCCCTAAGTCTTGGAAATGTTTCCGCACCCTGTAGAGGGACGTTTCCGAGACTTGGTTGGGGGAAACGTCCCTCCACAGAACCACCACATCTGCCACCTCTACCGGGGGTGTCACTAGCTCACTTGCATATGGCACATGCCATGATATACTAATTGCAACATTTAACTTCAGAAAATTAGTTTGTCTTTCATGGGGCACTCGTGGAGATGTTATATTACAGATTTTTCCTTGAAAATTACGACTTATCTCAATTTGTATATCAGCACCACCACCCCTCAGTACTCCGTGGCGTCCCCCCGCAGCCCCTAAATTTAGGCCCCTGGTCCCCACGTCCTCCCATCAGGAAACTTCATGGAACTATGTTAATTTTTGAATGAAATCACAATTTTTTTCTTCAAATGATTTATTTTGCTGATTTATATTTTTTTTGGAATAAAATCACTAAATTATACTGAATATCTAAACAGCAGCAGTTATATACGAGTCAGGCCAATTGATAAAAAAGGGTGATAAGATAATGATATGTGATCCTGGCATAGGCTGTATGCTTATAGCAGTGTGACATAAAAGTAGGAAGCAGTAAAAGGAGAAAGGGGCTGTTAGAAAAAGAGAATGAAAACAGAAACTGGAGTGTAGAATGAAATGGTCAGTCTTTTCTAAATAGTCAAAACGAGAGGAGGCTGGAATAGTTTCCAAGTTAATGCTCTGTACTTTCTTGTTCTAACATGGCTGTGCACCTTTGGGGTTGATGGTTTTAATTTTCTGAGTTTTTGCAATGATAAGTTTCTTGGGTTGAGTGCCTATAATGAATTATATTCAGTACTGGGTTGATACATAAAGTTGCTTTTTGCTGTCATTGTTTCCATAATACATTAAGGAGATGCTATTGTGTTTGGAGGCTGCAGGATTGGCTGCCCTTCATCGGGTACCCAATCCTCATCTGCACCAACATGTGTCCCTGCTATCTGAAGTTAAACAAGATTATCATCAAAGATATGTTTCTTTCACTTAGTACAAATTATCTATTGGATGAATGACATAGTGTTGTTTTTTTTAGTAAGTCAATTAAGGATGAAGATATACCTAAGGACACTTTTCGTACATATGAAGGCTGTAATAAGTTTCTATTAATGTATTTTGTTTTCTATGCAGCACACTTGTATATCTTGAATTCGGTACATTGGTGAGGTTTTACTCAGTATCTGTCCTCTCATGTGTTTTTTATGCAGCACATTTTTGGGGCTTACATCAGCATTAACAGGTTGCAACAGGTTAGTTTTTTCATGTAATGCAATGTTTGGCTTCTATTCAATTTCTTATAAAGGAAAATTGCAATCAAGCACTCACGTGAGACTAAGATGGTTGTGTGGATAATTAGCAATTTAAAGTTTGAAGTTAAAAATTGGTGGTGATTGTTTGTGTTGGACGTTAATAGTAGATTATTATGTATGGGGTTTTCTCAGCTCATTATAGATAGCATATGGATTTGTCTAGGTAAGAACACACACATTGAAAAATACTTTCAGAAGGTTTTTTTAGGATCTACTTTTGCAGGCTTTATAAATTACAAAGGTTAGTATACCAAAAATTTGTCAAGGTACTTTAAGTTTATCTGCAACATAAATTGGATAGGATGTGCATGGACGTGAGTGATTTGTTTTAAATAATTGCAACTATCGCCACCGATGTAGCAATGCCAGCTAGTGGAAACTAAGTTTCAATAATGTTGCATCATTGCATATTTCAAATAGTGCTAAATCCTCTGCAAAAAGAAAAGCACATCAAGATCATTGAGGTTTGACCTTTGACCATGAACTTTTGCTGAAGGTTTTGAATCACTAGATTGTCTTGAATAAACTTGCCATCAAGAATTCAAAGGAATTGCAATCTGCTTCATGCTGATAGTTCAATGTCGTTTGATTCGTCTCAATCACTCTTATTAAAATTCTTTATTGTTTGGTTTTAGCATAACAACATTGGCACTAGTCAGATGGAATTGAACTTTTCAACAAATGATTTTGAAGGTTTCTGGTTATTGGCTTATAGGCCCAAACACTGACTTTTGCATTCCCTTCTCATTTCTATACAGTTGGAGAAATGAGTTTGGAATGTTTGTTCTATGTAAATTTGTTTATGATAATTTTCCTTAAATTATCATAATTAGAAATCTGGGAATTCTTTTAATAAATTGAATTTACCTTGGTTTGCAGCTTTGAAGAAGCTGTTAATCTAGCTGTGAGAGGAGACTCAACACAAATTGATATGCTTGTGGGAGACATATACGGTTAGTTGGATATTCCTGTATGCTTCTTTGTCTAGGATTAGTATAATAATATATTTTATTTACTCCATGTGTCCCCTTTTAGATATTAGTGATTTACAAGGTGTCCTAAAGTATGTAATTAGATTTATATATGGGGAAATGAATAAATTAATTGTAAAGTGTATATTTGTTGATGATTAGAAATGTATGTGTTATAAATATCTAGGTGGTGACTATGTGGAGATGGGTCTAGCAGCAACCACAGTGGCAAGCTCATTTGGGAAGGTTTGTCTCTCTTCTCTCTTCCTCTCCTTCTCTAGCAGCAACCAAAATGACAAGCTTATTTGGGAACAATCATCTCTTTTTCTCTCTCTCGTCAGCCCTCTCCTTTTCTCTCCCTCTGCCTCCCTTTCCCTGCCCACTCTTCCTCTCCCATTCATGCATGTATAATCAGTGGCCTGCTTTTTTTATTTGTGTTTGCTTCTCAAGGATTGAAACAAATAACATTAAATGGGATTAAGTAAACTGTAAAATGATTCAAGCATTTTTCATCAACTCTTTAAGTACCACATTATTAATAATGATTCAATGAGCTTAAGTCTGAACCATGTTTAAACTATTGTTTTAAAACTCAGCGAATACTCACAAGTTCTCACAGAAGACAAGTTACTCAGAAGATGAGACTGCTGTAGAAACTCATGAGTATTTTGTGAGTTATTCAGCAAGTCTCTGCCAGGATTTGCTTGGATCCAACAAGTCCAATAGAACTTAGTCACTGCAGAAACAACCAAAAACCCTCTATAAAACCCTTATTTCTCATCATTTTTGCCTTCAACAATTCAAATCTCAACAGCATGAATTCGTTATCAGATGATTGGAAGGATTTATCAATGGTTGGTTAAAACTTAAAAGTGATAAATTCTTGAAAAATGACATACACTAGATGCAAAAGCAGTATTTACTTCCCTAAATCTGGCTTGAAATAACAAGACCAACATTTTCTTCCTGATTAAATACCAAGTAATTGAATTTCATTTATACTTTTGGTTTGCTGAGACCTGATCAATCCTGACTTCATGCGCTGATATGATAAAAATAAACTTATGTAATCTCTAAATTTGTTCCTTATGCTTCTCATGCGTTATTTAAGTTTATTTTATGTATTTACTATTTACGTAATTTATTATGTGCAAACTTTTTTACGTTCCCCAATTTTAAGTCAAATTTTGGGCTGCTGGGTTTTAACTTTTAACCAAGTCCAAGTTTTTGAACTATGATTCAAACAATATAAAGATATTTACTATAATGAATTATTTCTTGTAACCAAAGACCAAACATTGATTTTGATTCTGATTCAACATTCAATTTGGCAGCCCTACAATTAAATGAAAAAAATAAAGAAATAGAAATGTTCTAGAAGCCCACAACTAAACAGACTTTTAATTCTTATGTCATAACAACACAAATATTTTTTACTGCTTGGACAGGGCATGATATCCATTTATAGGGTCAAGTGTCAACTTTGCACAATTACAGCTCCAATTCCCTTTTTGTGGAGTAAATCTGGAAACTTTTTGAGCCATATAGATGAAATGATAGTTATAAGAAGCAAGTCTTCCTGTATTGTGAATCCTGACATTTGATACCGGCAACCTACATAAGCCCTTTCTCCAATATTTTCATTACTAGGCCCCTCCAAAAGAAAAATGCGAATGATTTCATGATAAAAAATATTCACTATGCAGTTTATCATTTTTTAAGAATGCTTGTAAAATGTAGCTTATAGTGCTAGAGTTATCTACATGACCTCGAAAAAGAGTGCCTAGACTCTGAATCCTATCATAATATGTACTATCTAGTAAGCAGCTTTTTTGAAATATAGTCCATAGATCATGAAGGCTCTGAAAGATATACAATCTTAGAAGAATGGTAAATAAGTATTTTATAGTCGTATTTCATGTCCATGCTTTATCAGGCATGCAACCTAGGCAAGCTCTATGGTGAAGACTTGTATACACCATAGAGGAGGGACTTTTTTATATTTGGAAGAGGGTTGGGTATGTACATCTTCTTAAACAATATATAAGGTAACAAAAAAAATCTTCTTATGGGCTTGCACAAGAGGGTCACATATGCCAGAGTGATGTTTCTTATTGGTGACCAAAAAAGTTACCTATATCTTTTTCACTCATATACTTTACTCATTACTGTCTAGCTTGACCTTGGTGATGCTTGATTTCACCTATTTCAAAATTCCATTGTTTGCTGAAATATTCAATGGGAAAAGATTATATATCTTAAGCACCATTAGAAGGGGATAATTTTTTTTCTAATAGTTGCCATTGTTTCCAATCTAAAATCAATCCTGAATTAAAGTTCTAATATTTTTTTGTCAAATCTCTACAATTCTCTTCTAGGCATTTTCATCAGCAAATCCGTCAACAAGATTCTTGTAATGCTTATATAATACATATAGTTATTTTAATTCCAAAATTCCTGATTTGCTAATGCATCGTGGCTTTTAAACCTTGGCTGCCAGATCTTGACCAACTCTTGAGAAGTATTGGCTTTCACCATATTCAACCCAAAAAGCTTGTAACTCAGCAATGACCCTGCAGCCTCTGAAATGAGCAGGAATAATTCGCATCTGCTTTCAAACAATAGTTTGAAGGCTCCTGGCTTAGCTGTACTGGAATCTACTGTCTCTATAACTAGGAATCATTCTAAAATACTTTCACTTTTTTGTTTAAATTTCACACTTCTTTTCAACAGATTTTTTAAGAATTTCTTTCCCATAGGGCATCGTCAGAGTCAGTGTTGGCCCTTATTTTGTTTTACTCCTGGACTATGATGTAGGCTACAGTTTCAATCTCCATCAGCTTCTTTGAATTTTGATGGTATCTTCTTTTCATAGGTTCATTACAATATTTGTCTATATCTATGTCTCTGATTTTGATAAAGAGAAAAATATATTCACGAGTATAGTATTACAAAAGATCAGCACCTTGTAAAAAAAGGAGTAGAATATAGGTCTGTCTCTATTGACTTGTCTAGGGTTTACTCTTTTTGCTGTTTTACGCCTAGATACATTTTTGTTTAAAAAGATTCCATTCTCTTGCTTTACTCAGGTACCTTTGACCTACATCAGTCATTCGTGGAGATTGACATTGTTTCTTTCGTTTTTGGAAGACACGTAAAAGTAGGATCTATTAGATTTCCTTGACATAACATGCTACCTCTAGAGGAATAGAAAGGGATACAAATAATAGGAACTGAGAAGCTTTAGTTATTCTGTATTCATCCCATTTCTCTAGTACTTGGGACTGAAAAAGGATAGGATATGCCCAATTGATGTTATCTCTTTTACATTAAGTAGTTTGGGCTTCTTGGAGGTATTTACATGTTCTATCATATGAACTGATAAGGATGAGAATGCCTTGTGATAGAATTTGGAACTCTTGGTCAGCACTCAAGCCTGCTGATTTTTAAAGAATAATTACGTGGTTTCTTTACAATTTGGCTACGATTTCAGAAGGTAAAAATCATGAGTATGACATTTGGCATTCAACTGAAAACTTTTACCACCTTTTCTATCAACCTTGTACTTACAAAACTTGTTTCTTTCTCAGACTCAATAACTGTGATAAATGGCATTGACATAATAAGTTTTCTTTTTTCTTTTTCTTTAACTTTTGATAAAAGGTATATCTTTTTGCTACAACTGGCTGAAGAGATGTGAGGAGTGGAAGTTGAATTTTATCACAAGATTTCAAAGATCAAGTTGAAATGTATAGAGATATTTCAAATGTAATCTGTTTTTTTATGCAGTAATTAGTCAAGGATTTTACAACATCATGGCAGGCAAATTTCAGATTCTTGTGATTATATTTAACTAGCAATCTCAGTTAGTGAACCTTATAATCTATGTTTTAATCTGCTCTATTTTGTTTTCTGTTATGCAGCTCGTTGAGCCAGCTACAAGGGATGCAGCAATGAAGACACCTGAGCATCTGGCAAAAGCAGTTTTGCTAATGATAACAAATAACATTGGCTCAATTGCAATGTTGCATGCTCGTGCATCAGGTGTTGACCATGTTTTGTTTACAGGCAGTTTTTTACGTGGCAATAAAGTAAGTTATCTTTTTATCTTTGAGTTTAAACTTTCTAAAAATTTCTGATTTTGAAAGCATCTCTCTTGCCAATGAACTCAATTGCACATATTTATTGGCAGGTAGCAACAAAGCTATTATCAGTCGCCATGCGATTTTGGTCCAAAGGCCTGATTAAGGTGAGATAAAAGAAACTACTTTAAGAAAGATTAATTTGGATTTTTTTGTTGCTGTCCTAGAAACTGTGATCCTTTCTTGGAATAGAAAGAAATATAAAGTACATCATAGACCTATATAACTAAATACTTAAGCATATTTTTTAATCCTATGACAATAAGCGTTAGCTTGTAATGTTCAAAGGTTTGGCTATTTGCAAGAAGGTAGTGACCTATGATCCTATAATTTCTATAATTGTATTTTTGTGTAGAGGTTCATTTTTCAGTCATGCAAGAACTGTCCTTGCAGAATGAATCGTTTATTCAGTCATTTGAAATTATCATTCCATTTGTCTTCATTTGAGTCAAAACTGTTTAAATTTATTAAGTGTCCTATGTCCCATTCTATGATCTGTATCCAAGTCTAATGTTCTAGAAAATTTAGTCCCGAGAGGTTTAGTTTCACTTTATTCATCAAAAAGATTTATTGAGTTGGTGAGGATACAGCTTGCACGTCAGCCCACACATCCAAAGACTAATAAATCTATTGTCAAAACTTGTTTTGGTAATGGATAATCTCATAGGTACATTCAAAATTGTGGACAATGCAATGGGTGTTTTGCTCAGCCCAAAAAAATGTGAACTGAAAACGTTATCCCAAGGAACCCTATTAGAGCCCAGCTGTGTATGTCTAAAAATTTGCAGACTTAGTACTGTTTGCCCGTATGTTGCAACGACTCTGTGTAAGTTTACACTTTTTATAATCGATCTGAGATAATATAAGTGGGTTTTTCCCAGAGTCACCAGGAGACAGGGGTACTTGGAGATGCTTGAGATTGCTACCAGTACTGGTAAGCTAATTTTCAAAAATAGGAGACACTGTCTTTAATATAATTTAATAATTTCCAGAAAATATCATGACATAGAACTTAGCAAAAACAAGGACAAAATATACTGACATATCCACATTCCACAATTCAAAACTGCAATTGGGAGAGGCATTGCATGTATGATGTGTGAAGATCTCTCAAAACTATCGTGTGAAGCTTTGAAATAGTTTATGGATTATAAGTAGAGATTGCATTATTGGGTAAGGGCATTTAAGGGTTTAAAACTTTAATCACTACCAAGATAGAGCCATGTAAATCAAACTCATTTCAAAATTAAAGTTTGCAGTGTCATTACGTTTCCACTTAGGTTAGACTCTATGTTGCAAGATCAGGCACCGGTTGAGAACCACCCACATTCAATATAAATCAAGAAAAAAATATTTTAAACCTTGTTTTTTTTGTTTATTTATTGTACCATTGTGCACAGTCCATTGTTATAAATTTCTATAAAGTCTATTGTGATCCTATAACAGTTAAAACCACTACTAGAGGACTATTACATAATGTATGTTACTGGGTTAATGGTGTTGTAAGCAACTAACACAAAACATATATTGAGGAACAACCAAGTTTTATCTTAAGTTGCATCATTTAACCCTTACTGTTCGATAAACTGATCACCTTATTTGCATCTTGGCAAGAACCTTAGCGTTAGGGCTTAGTACAGAAAAGATTCAAAGAAGACCAACAGAATCAAAAGATAATTTAATTGAGTCCAAAGATTGTTCCATAAGGAGCAAAGACATACTATCTAGCATGTTGGACAAATTAGATTTGGTCATTTTTATATTCCATTTTTTGAAGTGAAATAATTGAGCAAAAGACATACTAGAACAATTTTCATCTAGTTACCAAACCTTATTTCGTGGGCAATATTTATTCCTTAAGGCCATTTTAGATCTTCATGATTTAATAATTAGCAGATCCAAAAACCATTTGTGTGGCAAGAAGAAAATTAATCTATGATATGATAGGATGTCTTTCAATGTTTCAAATAATAATGTTCTATGCCTTAGTTTTCAATAGATGCTCCATTTTTTGGTTTTTCTTTTTCTTGATACAATTTTTTTTTCGTTTTAATCCTCGTCACAAAAGCCTCATTTTCTATATGCTATTTGAACGATTATTTATTTATTTTTCTGTTTACTTTTTTGAGAAACCTCATAAGTTAAATTGAAAGCAACTGACAGATACATTATATCCAGGCAATATTCTTGAGGCATGAGGGGCATGCTGGAGCAGTTGGGGCTATGCTATATGCCTTGGACCCAACTTCAAAGGAAGATGCTATATTACTAGCATAATTATTGTATTTCCGGCAACGATGTATTAATATATTGCTACAGGAATGGCAAACTAATTATAAATGATTAGAAAAGAATTGCTTAAATAGCACAGCATAATTCTCCTTATGCGTTGATTTAAACTGTAGGTTCATTTTGTATATATTTATTTCTTTATCTTCAGTTTCTATAGATGGACACAAATGTCAGTAATTACTTGATAATTTCTATATATAATCTCTCCATTATCTCGAACCTCTAGAATTGGACACTTACTAGAACAGATTAATGGTGTGTGAATAAAAGACTTTGGGATGCCTATGCCCATGCTGAAAAGGCTATGGTTTCCATTTAAACAGCCAAAAGATGTCTTACATTTATCCTCTTAATAAACAAAAATGACTATAATTTTCATGTTCGTTGACCATGAAAATGTATTATATTTCCTCAGATTCGATGTGCCCTAATCTCAAGAAAAGGACTTTCTGTATATTTTTTCTTCATTGACTATATCTATAGGATTTGCCATGAAATTTTGACATTTGTGAAGTCAAACTATAACCTGTCCATGCCTCAAATAGAATATTTAATTGTGAGAGCATTTTCCACTCATTAAGTCAAAATGGGTGCAGAAATAGGAATCCGAAATAACCCAATCCACCTCATTAATCAGAAAAAATTAACTCATTCACTAGGAAATCAAACATTTATGTCTAGACTCTTCTTTTGTACTAAATGCATGTTGCTTTTATGGTAGAAACGTAAGCATGGAATTCTTATGGTGGATTTAAATCAGTTTTTGTTCGACTCTATCATGCTCCCGCCTAATTGCTATCTATCGCAGCCCATATCTATTGCGATTGAAGAGATTGCCCACCTCGTGTGCAATGAATAAAATAATCAAGTGACGCTAGCAATAAGAAGTAGCACTGGCACAGTAGTTTAATTAGAAATAATTTTTTACTCTCAAAAGGCAGAGATGAAGGGTCGTGACTCATTTCTTGTTAAGGTTGGTGACTCCTTAAAGAAATGGATAAAGAGCAAATTTTTTGCCAATTTTTTAATTGATAAAATCATTAAGTTTGATAATAGATCTTATGCTTGCCAAGAGAAAAGCTAAAGAATGTAAATTTAATGCTTTGGGAAATAATTAATGTAGCATTCTTTCTTACAATTGTTTCAATTAATTTTTTAATATATTCCAAATTCTTCAAGTATAAATGTTTAGGACATAAAAATATTATTATACATAATTGTTAGTGCTCGTTAACCACATGCAAGCCATTAGATCTATTGTCTTCCCAAACATAGATGATAAGCTATTATCATCACCCCTGAGCACACTATATCTTGTGTACATCGCAGAATTCATTTTCTATTGATGCAAGAATGGCCTTGCATATATATGAATCACTACCTCTAGTCAGCCTTGTAGATTTGGCGCCAAGAATAGGCTCAGACCTACAAGTTACATTCATTTAGATCTTGCCCAATTGCAATAGGTCTTGCCCAATTACATAATTGCAAGTTACATGAATTGATATGACAAAGTTCATTAGCAACATGGCTATGGTTGATAGGCCAATTAGCTATTAGGTGTACTAGGTCAGCCCTAGAACACAACCACCATGGCTACTCCTAGAGGGTGGATTCATCATGGCTACTTCCATGAATGGAAACACAAGTGTTCATCACATAAATGTGATGATGTTCTCAATGGTTTCTCCCAAAGGGTGAATAAATAAAAGTGTTACATCATGGAATTTCTTCCATAACATCCACCATGACTACTCATAGAGGGTGGATTGAGGGCTTTCACCTCAAACTTCTCCTAGAGAAGAATGCATCTCCAACATGCCTACTCGCAAAGGGTGGATCCACCATACCCACTTGTAGAGGGTGGAACGAGGGCTTTCACCTCAAACTTCTCCCAGAGAAGAATGCATCTCTACCATGCCTACTCGCAAAGGGTGGATCCACCATACCTACTCATAGAGGGTAGAACCAAGGCTATCACCTCAAACTTCTCCCAGAGAAGAATGCATCTCCACCGTGCCTACTTGTAGAGAGTGGAACGAGGGCTTTCACCTCAAACTTCTCAAACAAAGAAGAATGCATTAACAAGGGATTGCACTTCAAACTTCTCCCTCTCGAAGATGAACTCATTAACAAGGGATTGCATTAAAAGATCATTTGAAATTTGAGGCTCCCTCTCAACATGGGCATCATTCTCATAGCTTTGATTAACACAATATTAGGACATTGGCTCCAATATTTGTCCAACAATGAGTTTTTACAGTCACACTGCTACACAAGCTTGTTGATCCTCTGCAAAGGACTTGGCATTCTACATCTACCACTCAAGCTCCCTCTAAATCTGATTTCTGCAATTGAATAGTCTCCCTCCGAATGTCATTTCTTTCTCTTTGAAGAAACTAATCACAATGACAATCTGTATAGGTTCTTTCTCTTTAATGAAGTTATGTGCCACCAATTCAATCCAATGGCTGCAAGCAATGTCCCCATGTTCATTTCTATAGCCTGCATGACTTTTCATGTAATCTCTCATCACCCTATTGCTTCTCGATTCATCCTGGAAGCATATTTTTTATAGAGATTAGCAAGAGTTCATAGAATCAAACTATTCATGAAGAGAAATATACAGATCAATGCTAAGAGCATACACTATTCCTAATGTTATAACATGAATTAACATTAACTACATAAAATTCATTATCAGTATTCAATCATAAAATACTTCTCTTTATTGCCTAAATTTTTTCACAATCCACCAAAGATCTTTCACCATCACAAAATTATAGTGCAAGGAGAGTGAAAAATTCGAACACCAACACATCTTCCAAGGCTCTTCAGCTACACATTTTGATAAGAATCCCTCATTTCTTGCATCTCTTAAATTCCAATTTTCTTATTCTGATTGAGGATCTTTACTAGAGCCACTCTGATACCATGTTAATTTTATGGTAGTGCTCGTTAACCACGGGCAAACCATTAGATCTATTGCCTTCCCAACCATAGATGATAAGCTCTTACCATCACCCCCAAGCACACTACATCTTTTGTACATCGCATAATTCATTTTCTATTCATGCAAGATTGGCCTTGCATATATATGAATCACCGCCTCCTAATAGACCTCCAATCAACCTTGTAGATTTGGCGCCAAGAATAGGATCAAACCTACAAGTTGCATTCATATAGATCTTGCCCAATTACATAATTGCAAGTTACATGAATTGCCCAAATAGGGCCAAACTCAAATAAGGATTGATATGACAAAGTTCAATAGCAACATGGCTAAGGCCAATAGGCCAATTAGCTATTAGATGTACTAGGTTAGCCCTAGAATGGATCTAACCTAGCTACACATCAACAATAACATATTTTCAACTTCTAAAATTTATCATTCAATTGTACCTAAAAGAAGCTAATTTCTCATTAAATAATTTTTTACGTCTCTTTTAATAATCATTATTAAAAATATATAATTTCAACTTTATCAAATTTCCACAATCCATATCAATGTATTCTTTCTTCTAGGTTAGATTGTGTAGCAATTTTTAGCATCAATGTTTTGGATCACACTACATGATTCATTTCCTTGACTCTCTTGCATCTTGATGATAGATCATGTAGTGTGATTTGAATCGTTGATGCTAAAAATTGCTACACAATCAAAATCTAGAAGAAATAATACAAATATATAATTTAATATTACTTCTTCAATAATGAGAAAATAATTCGAACAATATAAAGTTCAATTAAATATTAAATATAAAATAAATAGTTTGAAATGATAATTCTCACCTCTACCCAATCCTAACCTTCACAAATCCTTTTTAGCAAACACATAACTTAACCCTAATGATAATTCTTACTTTTATCAAATTTAATGCACAGCAAACACTAAATATAACCCTATAAAAACCATGGCCCCATTCTTAACCCATTAATATGTATATCTTTTCCATACATTATCTATCTCCAAATCCTACCAACAAAAATTTTAGTGGCGATTATTCGCCATTTGGCGAATGTCGCCTATCGGCAACCCGCGAATTGGCGAATATTTTGCCCATATGGGATTGACCCTATCGCCCCACATTTATTAAAATTGGGTCCAATGCTTGGGTCCATCGCCCATCAATTTATTTAATTTTGTCTATTTCTTTCACATTATCGCCAATGGCATATACTTTTTGGGCACGATATATTTTAAACATTCGCCTATAATTTCAAAGTGGCCCCAAATGGATGGCCTATATTTGCCTATATATATATATATATATAGGCGGCCCCAACTTCGCCAGCCATTTTACGGACGCGTCTCAAACTGATGAATTTTCGCCAACTTTATTAATCATACCAAGGTATTGGATGACCCATATTCGCCTAAGAAATAACACAAGATGTGTTATAATTATGCGAGCTTCGCCAAATATTTGGACACCGACCTAATACCTCCCGCCCAATTCGCCAAAAAAGATTAGTATAAATACATTCATACATTAGTGTTATTGCACACAATTTGGATCAATTCAATTTGATCAGTAGCGAAGTTCAGACTGTTGAGTCTTGACTGCTTTGGCGAGTCGCGATTGCAATTGAATTTGAGGCAAAGGTAAGTGATTATTATTCTGCAACTATGTAAACATTGTATATTATAGTTCTATTGTCATTTGTCACTTCTTCAACAAGTAAACATTTTTTTTTCACTAGTAGGCTGGTAGCCTTTATTTCGTTGAAGAATCGAGATGTCGAACAAGAATAAGGGTAAGGCTCCGGCATATGGGGAAAGCCAAGAGAGGCCAACAAAACGTAGAACCTTATCACTGTACTTTGGTCATGGTGTTGAAAATGTTTCTGGCCAAAATTGGGAAGCTACTTCATCACGAGAAGATTTTCAAGATTCACAACATGAGGCTGAACCTATAGGACATATTGAAGAAGTCAGCGAACCTGATATCTCAGATCACGATGAACTTGAAGAAGATTTTCAGTTAAATACCTAGAGTAGCCATAATGATATAATCGACTTGGATGAGACTGAGAATGTCAAAGAAGATGATGGTGTAGGGAAGAAGAAAAAAATACAAATCAAAGAATGATAGAATGTGGGATCTGTCAAGGAATTTTCAAGGAATGGGTGTCAAAGTATCCATTCATTGAACCAGTGGATAATCCAATTGAAGGGGAGCCTCCGGTAGAATGTAGATGTAAGATTTGCAGCCAGATAAATAAGAAGGAAAAGAGGTTGCAGCTAAAATTGACACCATAGAGAAGCATATGGGTAAAGTTTACGAAAAGAAAACCATAGATGGAGTTCAAAAATCAATGATAAGATGGAAAACAAAGGAGGAATCTCAGCATGTTAGGAATGCAGAATTATATGAATTTCAGCATAATATAAAGATGAAGCCTGGTGAAGTTAAAGGCTCTATTGAAGCTTGTTTTGGAAAAGCATTGGAAGTAGAACTAATGGGAAAAGTTGTTCAGTTAAGTGTTGTGTTTAATATTTTGAGCAGAGGGCGTCCTATGACAGACTACCCAGCATTGAGTGCTTTATTACACTTTCTAAAAGTTCGTAACTATCCTAACAGTCACTGGTCAGTAAATAATGGATGGGAATGGGCAAGTTGTCTTGCCGAGGTTGAAAAAGAGGATCTGAAGGCAAAAATCAAAGAGTCAAATTTTATTGCATTATCTTTACACAAGGTTACAGCAGTAAACAATACTTCCTAGGTATGCATGCATGTTTATACTGTACACAATTTTGTTCGCCAACCTCATCTACTAACTGTTGCTAAAATGAGGGATAATGCCACAGCGGAAAATTTATTTGAACTAGTAAAGAGTTCTCTAATTGAATATGGAGGTATAAATGACATGACGATTGCCAAAAAGTTGGTGTGTGTTGGAGCGGATGGAGCTTCAGTAATGCAAGGCCACAAGGGCAGTTTTTGCACAAAGATACAATCTTCTTGTGCACCCTACATTACTCCCATTCACTGCATGGCCCACAGAATGAATCTAGCTTTTGGAGTTGTCAGCAAGCATGCTCTAGTACAAAAAAATTGAAGTTTTAATCAAAGAGCTCTACCAATACTTCTGTCGAAGTTTGAAACGATTGAGGGAATTTCACCACTTTGTCGAAGGACTAAGCGACAGGAACAAGCTTCTTAAGGATAATGATACCAGATGGATCTCTTTGGATGGATCAGCACATCAAGTTTTTTCATAATATCAATCGTTGCTTGGTCTAATGAACACAAGTCGTGATGAAGTAGGGCAACCGAAATTTCCTGCACTGCTGGCAATGTTAAGTAATGTAGAGACATTGTTAACATTAGCAGGTCTTGTCCCCATGCTTGAGGAAATGAGAAATTTAATGAAAAAGGTCCAGCAAAGAGCTATGTATATTGCAAAATATGTTGCGCTGCGTAAATTGACATGCGTGACACTCGATAATCTCTATCGATTATGTGTCGATGATGTAAAATTTGCCAGCTGGCTGAAAATCACATATTTGGACAATCCTGATAACTTTTTAAAAATCGGTTCAAACGGGGAGTTATGTGCAGAAGTTCGCGGAGTTGAGATATCAATGCACTACTTTGCCAGAATCGAGTCCGAGGAACCAGGAAAGAACCCCAGGAGATGAGTATCAAGCATTGAAAGGGAAGACTTTACCAAGATCATTGAGTCTGTAACAACTTTTGTGAAGCACATTGCCTTTGATCTTTCTGCACAAATTAGAGAAAGATTCCCTCTAGTCAAACTACTTGAATCCATGGCTATTGTGTTTCCTCGATATTAGAATCTGAACAGTCCAAAAGATTTTAAAACTAAGCTAATAACTTTGATAGGTCATTTCTGCAAAACCAAAGAGTTAAATGGAGTAACTCTAAATAGAATTTTAGATGCAAATCGTTTGAGAGAGAAATCAGGTCATTTTTCACTAACAATGAGGGAACAATATAATATTATGCAGAACCCTCACGAAGATGGATCAGTATCAAGGCTTTGGAAAAATCTAGCTGAGAGCGAAATGTTGATTGATTCAATATTAGAATATTTCAAGCTTGTTGATTTATGTCTAACTATGATATTGGGGTCGGTGGAGGATGAGAGAGTTTTCAGTGCTTTGAGATTCCTAAAGTCAAAGCTAAGAAACAAACTAGACAAGAATCTGGAAAATTGCTTGAGGCTCTATACATCCAGGTATGAAGTCAATACTTTTTCTTAGGAAAGGGCACCGAAATTGTGGAGGAAGAAATGTCAGAGAAGAGGGTTGGGCAACATTTCAAACCAAAGTGGGACTAGGAGTGGGAATGCCAGAGACAATGATGTCATTGACTCGTGTATTAGTACTGGTACTGCTAGCAGTGAACATCAGTTAAGCGAAGGTATGCAGAGTGAAGAAAACATATCGAAGAACCAAGGAAGCTATGAAGTTGATGGCGATGAATCTGATGATCTCAATGATGATATGATGTGGTAGCTTGAAGTTGAACCATTGTAGAAGTAGCGAGTCCTAGATATTTATTAAACTTTTTCCTGAAGTCTACTATCAGTTTATGTATCTCATCATCAATCATGCATAATAGCATATTCCAATGTCAAAAACATGAATGTGGTTGATAATATCATCAAGATTCAATTCTACAATTAATAATGGTTTTCATTCGCATTATTCAGCTCATATGGTACAATTCTTGTAGATTTTTCATTATTTTTTTGACAACATAGTAATTCATATGTTACAATTCTTAGAAATACTAATTCTCATTAATTTAATTACAAATATGATACAATGTAACAATTCATTCATTAATACTAGTAAGAACACAAGTTACAACTCTATGATTATGTTTACAAAAGTCAATGACTCAATACCCATTGGCAATTTGGCACATTGCCCAATTTCAATTTCATTACCCTAAGCCAATGACCCTAAATTCCCTTTTATAGAAACAAGGGAGCAACAAAAGCTTCAGGTCGATTTGCCTAATGTGAAGTCTCAAAATCTAAATCAGTACATTTTAATTTTCTGCATCTCTACAATTGTAGTTGTACATTTCAATTTTCTGCATTTGACAGGCAATAGCATCTGCAACATTGATCCTGTTCAAAAAACAAAGTTCAAACTTCTTACTTTAAACTCAATTCTAGTATTTAGGATAATATCAAAGATATATACTAAAGATATAGAGATGATTGAAACTGAAAGTACTTTCACATACTATGATTGGTGAGATCAAGATGATTCTGTCAGTTTCTTTAGTATGCTCCATTCTTCGTCGGTTGGAAGGACAAAATTTGTGATGTTATAGTAAATGACCTGCATCCTCGTCAGCAATCCATACTTGGAAGAGTGAGTTGAAAGCAATGTTCCTTCCATTACTGCATTCAAATTTGTCCATGTTTTGATGCACTTTGCAATGCCTTCATAAGTTTTGTCTTGAGGAAGCTTGCCTAAATCAAACGTCATTGTGTCCTCCAACTTTTTTTTGTAAGCTTCTCTTCCAACAAAATTGTTGAGTAATCAGGACCAGGACTCGGCAAACCAAGAGATATCAATTTGGTTGTTTTACTATTCATCTTGGCGAGCTTTGTCCTGAATAAGGCAAGACTTTCGTCTGCTTCTGTTAGTTTCTGACATTTTTGAAAGACAGAGTTCATCTTTATTGTTGCACCAACGCGGTCCTAAATTCCCTTGCTTGTCAAATGCCTGTCACTGGATCTGTTGATTTCTTGCATAATTTGCTTTGCATTTTTCTGTCTCTAACAAAAAAAAAATTGTTCTTCTCAATGTGCTCATTCAACTTCCCAAAAACATCTCTAAGACTTTCATTCAGTTCAAACCAATCACACAACCTATCACCAAACATCTTTATTTGCCCCTAGAAGTATTTTTTTATTTGCCTTCTTTAGGTCTTCTCTCATTTCTAAAAATCGGTGTTCACTATGTTGTTTTATTTGCTCTGTTTTCTCTTCCCACTATTTTGTTTTTACCCTCTCATTCTCCAATTCTTTCTTTAAGTTATTGGTTGCATGTCCCGCATTCTCCAATTTTTTGTATAAACTTAATGAAGAGGCTTTTTCATCCTCAAGTTGTTTTTCACTCTGTTCCAATTTTTCCCTCGGAGTTTTCAATTCGGCATCCATATGTTCTTGTTGTCCAAATACTTTTTTAGAGGATGAATTTTTTATCCTTCTCTCTAATTCTTTGCACCTGTTTTCTATTGCTTTCTCAGTTGCCTTTACATTTGCTAGGTCTGCCTTTAACTTATCTATTGTGCACTGAAGTTTTCCTTTCTCTCTCTCCAACTTCATCACTGAACTGTAGACTACTTGGTTGGTCATTTTGGACACATTTATCTTGTCCACATTTTTTAATTTTGGATAAATCCATTTGGAGGGTGCTAACTTGAAATTGAGATGGATCTAACTAACTCTCTAGTGGATTGTTATCTCTAGCTAGGGGCATAACAACCATGAATTCCATCATATCCTTATTTGGGTCATATGGGGGAAATAACCTGTTGGATGCAGGTTCTACATCACGAGCTACAGCAACTACTTCCATCTTCATTGTCTTACTATTTTGTCTATTCTTATTTTTTGATTGTTCATAGTTAGTTACAAAATCATTGTAACGAAAATCAGGGTTTTCTGACACAATTGAATGTTTGAATGGTGAAATAGCACTTGCACTGATGCACGAGCTTCCACCTATGTTGCATGTGGTGCTCCTAATTCCACCATGAGGATTACCAACACCCTGACCCATTACAAGTGGATTTTTTGGACTGTTATGAGGGTTTTGTCTTGAAGGTTGGGCAATTGTTGGACTCATAGTCACCATTGCCATTGTTGTACTAATACTTGTCATAACCTTTTACTTCTTTACACTGCCTTGATCTTTGGGAACCATTATTTTCATGTCTATCTGTAATGGCCTTTTCAGACCACTAGTTGTAGTTGTACCTATGATATCCATCACTAGTACATTTGAGACCTTTTTCCGACTGTCAAACGTCCGAATTTAGACAGTATACTATCGATTAAGCGACACCACCCGGCGTCGCAGTTTTGCAATCGGAAAAACTGACGGTTTTGTTAGGCGTTGTAATTATGACAACCTTGGTCATCGCAAAAAGAGGGTGCCAACAAAGCGAACCTGTCGTCGAACCTATTTGTGGCCGTCAAAATTGGGATGCCTATCCGTTGCAACAAATACAAACGACAACGACCCGTTAGAATATTCTGATGGGTAGCCGTTGTTTGTAATTTGTTCACCGACAGAAATGCTATTAATGCAACAGATATCCGTCGGAAGCTTATGACAGATGTCTGTCGTTTATGGTTTGTAACGATGACTATGTTGTACATGCAACGGACATGCATTGGATATTTATGACAGATATCCGTCGTTTATGGTTTTTTCCAACAGCGATGTTGTTAATGCAATGGTTGGATGTCGAATGTTTGCAACGGATAACCGTCGCTGTTGTGAGGCCCTCATAGTTACGATGATAATCAGTTTTTTAAAAAATATACATATATTTGTCGATTCAGAACGGTGTTCTTGCAGATCTAGTTCCTGCTCATGATTTGGTTATGGATCATTCGGAGATAACTTTGCAGTAGATTCAGTAGCGGGTCGTGGATTATTGAGTCGAGTCTAGAGACTTGGATTTCAAATGGATCATACCGAATCAAGACTTGTGACAGTAACGGCTCCAGCACAAGAAGCTAGTGCGGCAATCAGAGATGCATTCTTCCTGATGTGTTCATGGGATATATGCGGACTTGATTGCATTCAGATTTGATTCGAGCGACTTCTTGACTTCTTTGGTCTGAATTTGATGTGCTTTGTTCCTATGGAGTGTAGCAGTGACTTGACTTGGAGTTTGAGTAGACTGTGCATTGATCGGCTTGAAGACAGAATCAAGTTACTCTTTGCATTATTGTTGAGATTGGGTTGTGACGGATAGTTGGGATCATCTACCATTTTTGCCACAGTTTTGAATGATTTAGGTGTGATGTCGAGAGAGCAACGTGTAGAACTTTCACATTGGAGATTCATAGATCACTATGGTGTCCGTGATGACTTGGGAGAAGTCTTCTTCTTGGTGAACCGAGTTGAGAGACTTAGATTATAGAAAGTGGATCATTTGATGTGACATATGAGACATTGAATGCCTCTTCATAGTGGATTCATGGTGCGGTCTATGGTGTTTCTTTGCAACTGGGTTCTTGACAGAGATCTGTTGATTTGGTAGCCATTGAGATGGATCAATATATATTTTTTGTACGTGGATTGAGATCTTAAATTATTGAACTTCTCTTTGTTTCGAGAATAGTTTAACATTCTCTACTTAACAGGTCCAACCACGTGAAGGTGGAAGCTCATATGACCCCTCCTATGAGCCTCTTATGACCCTTTATGACATTTTAAGATCTCTAAGATGTATTCTTAGGGATTGTAAAGGGTCATAAGGGGTCTTGGGACACAACAGTTGAGAAACATAAATGTAGGCATCATGGTCACAATTTTTTGAAACACAACATAATTGAGTGGTATACCCAGATGATGCAACGCAACTACTCCTCCAATTCCATGTCTACACTGTGTAAACAAAACCCAAAGATAAAGAATAAATTTAGAGAGCCCAGGAGGAGAGCGATAACGACCGAAATAATATAGGGACCTATATTACTTTGGTTGTTCTCGCTCTCCTCCGCTCTCTAAATTTTTTTTTTATCTATGGATTTTGTTTACCGCAGTGTAAACTTGGAACCAAAGGAGTGATATATAGTTGTGTTACATTGCCTGCGTATACCATTCAATTATGTTGTCTCTAAAAAATTGTGATTATGATGCCTACATTTATGTTTGTCAGCTATTGTGATATCTACATTTATGTTTCTCATTTGTCGTGTTTATGTGCATATTTTTTATGTGTATCTACTAGAAATTCTTAAAAAAAATCAGTATCTACAATAGCCCTTTGTTAACCACATTTACGCATATGGTCCCAACAAAGTAGTGCACAAACTGCACAAAGAAAGCATCGCAGAAATATGATTTCTGCTTTCACCATTGAAGCAATCTTGGCGGCACTAGCTGCCTCTCGAGCCTTGCACAAGTTGCACTCATTTCCTACATCAGGTATAGATGTAGATGGGGTAGATGTAAATGTGGTTTGATCGACCCACTGAAAGTATTGACATCTAGTATTTCCCTGACAATACCAAATGTACATCAGTTCTTCATAAAATGATTAGTTGTCACATTATTTTTAAACATAAAATATAATTATGTATCCAGACCTTTTTCCTATTTGGGCAAACCCAAAATTGATGCCCAGGATTACTTGTGCGTGACGTCTTCAACATGCATGGGCCAACACCACATTGACATAGACACATTGACCGAAGTCATCGACACTATTTCGACAAATATTGCATTATCACAAATATTGCATTGTCATTATTTTGTTCATTCATACTAATTATAATTACAATAAAAAGAAACATACTAATGTAGACTTGCACATTTTTTTGGCTAAGTCAAAGTCTTTGATTTAAATCACTAGACACTCAAAACAAAATGACAAACCAAAGACAACCATGCAATTGTAAAGAAAGGTAATTTGCTTAATCACGTCACTAATTTGTGCATGTCTAAATACTGGTGTCTTTCAAGTGATTTGATTATTGGCATGCCCACTACAAATGAGAACAGTCTTAACTAGTGAGGTTGTTTAAGCATATAGAGATTAAATACACTCTTTTAGAATGAAATTTCTCTTAACAAAATATCAAAGATATATAAATAGGGCATATAATACAATGTGAATAAGAGTAGTACATATAAAACAATCGTTAGAACATGCCAAACATCTGGCATAATTATACATTTCATTCATGTCATTGATATTCTTCTTCATCCATCTCATCATCAAGATCATCATTGTCGACGACATCATCACCACCACTATTGTTGTCGTCATCGTCATCACCATCAGCATCATCATCATCGTCATTCTCATCATCATCCTCATTAGTAGCAGCATCATTGTCATCGGTAGCAGCCTACCTCAAGTGCTAGTGCCCTCTTCCCACACGGTGTCGGCCTCTTCGCACACGCCAAACTCGAATGCTCTTTTCGCGCCACGCAAAAGTGTAGTGTTGTCTTCGCAGCAGCTCTTCGAATTCACAAATTACAAATGACACTTTCTTTTTCTTTTCTTTTTTGTTTATAACCAAATGGGTGTCACAATTTATGAGCTCACTGTTTGAGCACTGGTCAATCAAATAGGGACATGAGGTGCTCAAATAGTGAGCTTGTAAACAATGCATGATGCTCTAGTTGTAGGTAGTTATCTCTTCTATAATGATGGAGGAGTGAAAGGTAATGATCAATGAGGTTGCTGCTATTATATCATACATTAATACACTTACTGTTTTGAATTTGAGCTCGGGCATCATGCAATGTTATTGTTGTCATTGCATGCTTAATGTTGTTGTGCACCATATATTGTTTTATACACATAGAACAATAGATTTGGGGACTTAGACTTATGTTCAATCTTTAGTAATGGTTTGGGGAACTAATTACTAGATGAGTGACTACAATACCCTAGTTTGCATTATTAGATGATCTTGTTTAATTTGTGTTCATTTCATGCAAAGATACATGTGAAGGAAAAGAAATTTTTGCATCTAAAGATTACATGTATATATATGAAAAATAACTTTTATATACTATACAAGGAAAATAACTTTTAGAAGAAAATGCAAGAGTACAGGCATACATAAGAGGATGAACATAAATAATAAGGTTGTCAGACATTGCCTAAAGTGATGAATTTTTGACCCGGGTATGAATCTAGTGTGCCCCTATGTAATCCAGAACCTGCAAAGAAAAGAAAGATGGGGGTTAGATAAAAAAATATCTAAGCAATGAATGACATCGTATTATTGATTCTCATCTACAATTATGCATGTGCATAGTCAAGCCATACACTTCTAAAAGAAAAACCAAGCTCACAGTCTCAATGAAATAAACAGTGTATAAAACAATATATGGTGCACAACAGCAGCATGCATGCAATGACAACAATAACATTGCATGATGCCCGAGCTCAAATTCAAAACAGTAAGTGTGTTAATGTATAATCTAATAGCAGCAATCTCATTGATCATTACCTTTCACTCCTCCATCATTATAGAAGAGATAACTACCTACAACTATATTTCATAATTCCTCCTTTGAAGTATATATATATCAAGTATAATTATGAGTTTACATCATATATTTAGTCTTAATAAAATCTTATAAAACAACATAAAACTAACCCAAAATACTGTCTTAATAAAACAATATATTTAGTCTTAATAAAATAATACACTTACTGTTTTGAATTTGAGCCCAAGCATCATGCATTGTTTATGAGCTCACTATTTGATTACCAGCCAATCAAATAGGGACATGAGGTGCTCAAACAGTGAGCTCATAAACAATGCATGATGCCCTAGCTTGCAGCCCGCAAGCCATCAAGATATTTCCTCATGAAATGATCATAAACAGGGAGTACCACATAGTGAATATCAACAACAACAAAAAATAAAGAGAAATCAAACACTTCACGCAATGTCTTGAATGTAATAGAAACGATGCCCTAGCTCTCAAAGCTCGTGGGTCATCAAGCATTCCAAATGAAAAGATGTAAACAATGTCAGTATTAAACAGTGAGCTCATGAACAATGTATGATGCCCTAGCTTGTAGCCCGCGAGCCATCAAAATATTTCCTCATGAAATGATCATAAACGGGGTGTACTACATAGTGAATATCAACACCAAAACAAATAAAGAGAAATCAAACACTTCACACAATATATGTTGTTTTATAAGATTTTATTAAGACTAAATGTATTGTTTTATGAGCTCACAGTTTGAGCACCTCATGTCCCTATTTGATTGGTCGGTGCTCTGTTTGTTATATTGATGCTATTAGATCAAATAGGGACATTAATAATAAAATAGGGACATCAGTAATAAAATAATACACTTACTGTTTTGAATTTGAGCTCATAAAGATTAACTTTCAGAAGAATATGAATGAATGCAAACATACATAAGTGAATGAACATAAATAATGAAGGTACCAAACATTGCCTGAAGTAATGAAGTGTTGACCCAAGCTTCAATCCAGTATGCTCTTGTATGATCCAAAACTTGCAAGGAAGGAAAAGATGGGATTAGATCCAAAAGATCTAAGCAATGCTTGGCACCCTGTTACTGATCTTTATCTACAATTATGCATGTGCATAGTCAAGCCATATACTTCTAAAACAAACTATGATACAGAACATGGGTGTGTATTAATGTGATTCAAAAGCTATTATGCAAGATTGTTTTATTATTGAGATAAGGATATTTTAATTCTACAAGAATAAATGTTTTGAGAAATATTTGAATTTAATTTTGACAATAACATGAGGAGTGATATATTTCAAGCTTCAGCAAGATTTCATACCACGCAGTGTTCGTATATTACGTTCAATGCGTTATTTACCCTTGTATTGGTGGAAAACTCTTGAAAACGTGCAAAAGAGATTGAATTCAACCATGTTGTTTACATGACACATGTAGTTTACCTCCAACCTAAATCAGTGTTGCATACAAATATGCAAATGTTGCATGGTACGAAGCCTCACTGAAGCTTGAAAATGATAAGCATTATGATACTGAGGTATGGTGTGGTGAGCACAAGTATAGTTTCTCATAAGCTGCTATTGGTATAGTTTTTTTTTTTTAATAGTTGCAGAATCCAACTTCTCCTATACTTACACGTATGTATACATTTTGGGCTTGGCTTTAATGTCATGTAAATTTGAGTGAAATGGTAATAATATTTAAGAATAGCAAGTATGGCATTTTAAACAAGTATGCATATACATTATATAACAAGAGGAGTGATATATTTTAATGGCAGTGGACATAGAAATTGCAGTGAAACTCTGTAATTTATTATTGTAAGTGGACATAGAAATTGCAGTGTAAGTAGTAGGATGATTGTTCATGAGCTCACTGTTTAATATCTGGTCAAACCATGTAAATGGTACCAAGCCAACCCAATCAGCCCAACAAAATGTGTCATGTTTATCTTTGTCAAATACACTCGTTCACCATTTTGTTTTTGTTCTTCACACAAATATTGTATCAAAAGTAATTGTAAACAATGATTCAAAGAAAAAAGAAACAACTACAATAAATTAGACCCCAAAAGAATACAGTCAACTACAATAGCATCAATATAACAAACAAATGTCCCTATTTGATATAATAGCATTAATATAACAAACAGAGCACTGGCCAATCAAATAAGGGGTCCTAGGACACAACAGCTGAGAAACATAAATGTAGGCATCATGCTCACAATTTTTTGGATATCTACATTTATGTTTCTCATCTGTATTGATATCTACATTTATGACTGCGAATCCCTCTGCTCATCTCTTCAGTTTTTGTTTTCACCATCTAATGTTCCTTTTCGGTAAGAGATGGATGGAAATGTTCATGACTCTCGGAAGAATGGCCTGCATACAAATAAAAAGTTGTGGTTATTCAATTGGTAAGTTCAGAGTTTCTCATAATTTGGGAGAAACAAGTTTGGAAAGACTTCAATCTTTCATTGAGGGAAAGGATTTTACTTACGTTGAGAAGAAACCTTAGGTTTTTTCACTTCATTTTCAGCGTCTTCTGTTGATTTTCTTTTCAACTCAATAGATAATTTTATGTTCGTCAAGTGATTAGAACTCGTTGGAATAGCACTTGTGGAAGGATCGGGGCATTTCCTCTGTGACTCAAAATCACTCTAGATCTTCTCAGAATGAAAAATAGAAATATCTTTTTCACATCCATCTCTTACCGAAAAGGAACGTCAGATGGTGAAATCTAAGAAAACAAAAATTGAAGAGTTGAGCAGAGGGATGCGCAGTCATAATGTTTCTAGCAGACCTCCTATTAGCACAACAGAAAAGAAAATGACCCTGGAGGCTGCTAAGTCTTTCGAATCAGAAAAGCCCTTTGGCTTAGTAATTATGAGGCCATATAGTGATATATTGACATTTTAGGCTTGCAAGATTCTTTGGCCTCTCTCTATGCTCATTAGGAGCACCAGAAGAACAAAATGGTGAATGAGTGTATTTGAAAAAGATAAACATGACATATTTTGTTGAGCTGATTGGGTTGGCCTGGTACCATTTACATGGCCTATTTTATTACTGATGACCCAAAAATATCAATAATATCAACTGTAAAACAAATAAAGAGAGGTCAAACACTTCACACAATGCCTTGAAGGTAATAGCAATGATGCCCTAGCTCTCAAAGCTCGCGGGTCATCAAGCATTCCAAATGAAAAGATGTAAATGATGTCAATATTAAACAATGAGCTCATAAACAATGTATGATGCCCTAGCTTGCAGCCCACGAGCCATCAAGACATTTCCTCATGAAATGATCATAAACAGGGAGTACCACATAGTGAATATCAACAGCAAAACAAATAAAGAGAGATCAAACACTTCACACAATGCCTTGAAGGTAACAGAAACGATGCCCTAGCTCTCAAAGCCCACGGGTCATCAACCATTCCAAATGAAAAGATGTAAACAATGTCAGTATTAAACAATGAGCTCATGAACATTGTATGATGCCCTAGTTTGCAGCCCGCGAGCCATCAAGATATTTTCTTATGAAATGATCATAAAAGGGGAGTACCACATAGTGAATATCAACAACAAAACAAATAAAAAGAGATCAAACACTTCACACAATGCCTTGAAGGTAATAGCAACGATGTCTTAGCTCTCAAAGCTCACGGGTCATCGAGCATTCCAAATGCAAAGATGTAAACAATATCAGTATTAACCTTCATATTTTGTCATTAAATCAACAAATGCCATCAAAATGAAATTGAGTTAATGAGAAGACAAAGCTCAAATGCCTACCTCAAGTCATGGCTGCCATATAAAGATCAAATGCTAAGGAACTATGTTTTAAAATTTCATGCCAAATTTCAAGGCATGAAATTTTATAACTATACATATATTTTCTCTAACTCCCCTACATTGTAAACTCAATGCTAAGGAGAAAAAAAGTATGATGTCAAAAAGTATGAAATTTCATGCCTTGAAATTTTATAACATAATTTCTTAGCAGCTGTCATATGAAGAGCAGTGCAAAGTGGCAAATTTCTCATTTTACCATAGTTAGGGCCCTCTTTTATCATGTTTTATGAGCTTTATGTTTTTACCATGCTTTATGAGCTTTATGGTTTTTTTTAAGTGAAGACAAAGATTATCTTAATTTGTTATCTTTAAATTTTATTCATTTTATGATTTTAAAAATTGAAATAAAAAATATAAACTTTTAAGAAACTTTTACATCTTTTCATCAAATGATCCAAAAACATCAAGAATTGTCATATATGGTCGCTAATAGCCAGCTTTCAGAAGAATATGAATGAATGCAAACATGCATAAGCGGATGAACATAAATAATGAAGGTAGCAGACATTGCCTGATGTAATGAAGTGTTGACCGGGGTTCAATTCAGTATGCTCTTGTATGATCCAAAACCTGCAAGGAAGGAAAAGATGGAGTTAGATCCAAAGGATCTAAGCAATGTCTGGCACCCTGTTACTGATCCTCATCTACAATTATGCATGTGCATAATCAAGCCATACACTTCTAAAAATGAACTATGCTACAAAACATGGGTGTGTGTTAATGTGATTCAAAAGCTATTATGCAAGATTTTTTTATTTATTGAGATAAGGATATCTTAATTCTACAAGAATAAATGTTTTGAGAAATATTTAAATTTAATTTTGACAATAACATCAGGAGTGATATATTTCAAGCTTCAGCGAGACTTCATACCACGCAGTGTTCGTAGATTACGTTCAATGTGTTATTTACACTTGTATTGGTGGGAAAACTTTTGAAAATGTGCAAAAGAGATTGCATTCAACCATGTTGTTTACATGACACATGTAGTTTACCTCCAGCCTGAATCAGCGTTGCGTACAAATCTGTGAACAATGCATGGTATGAAGCCTCGCTGAAGCTTGAAAATGATAAGCATTATGATGTTGAGATATGGTGTGGTAAGCACAAGTATAGTTTCTTGTAAGCTGCTATTGGTATTATTATTTTTTTCAATAGTTGCAGAATCCAACTTCTCCTATACTTACACGTATGTATACATTTTGGGTTTGGCTTGAATGTCATGTAAATTTGAGTGAAATGGTAATAATATTTAAGAACAACAAGTATGGTATTTTAAACAAGTATGCATATACATTATATAACAGGAGGAGTGATATATTTTAATGGCAGTGGACATAGAAATTGCAGTGTAAGTAGTAGAATGATTGTAAGTGGACATAGAAATTGCAGTGAAACTCTGTAATTTATTGTGGCTCAGTGTTGTATATCCATAATCAATGTCTATTTAAACGTTAGGATGATACTTATATGATGGCTTAAGTAAATTGTTCTTACCTTGAGACTAGTACACCATGGGATTAGAGGATGGTTGTTATAATAGCAATTGTGTGTCTGTGGGATACTTTTATATTTTGTATTAAATGATGATACATATGTGTTTCTTCCTTTTACAACAATTTATATTCTGATACTTATATCTTGAATTGTCAAATGACCAATGAGTGATAATTTCAAAAGTTTATCATAATTAAAGGCATGTGAATTCATATTGTACTTAATCTGAATACCACTGTGTAATATTTTTACTTACGATATTAATCTTAATATATCCCTATTAAGATATCCCTATTTTATTACTGATGTCCCTATTTACATCTTTTCATCAAATGACCCAAAAACATCAAGAATGGTCATATATGGTCACTAATAGCCAACTTTTAGAAGAATATGAATGAATGCAAACATACATAAGTGGATGAACATAAATAATGAAGGTACTAGACATTGCCTGAAGTAATGAAGTGTTGAACCGGGGTTCAATCCAGTATGCTCTTGTGTGATCCAAAACCTGCTAGGAAAGAAAAGATGGGGTTAGATCCAAAGGATCTAAGCAATGTCTGGCACCATATTACTGATCCTCATCTTCAATTATGCATGTGCATAGTCAAGCCATACACAGACTCAACAACATGGTAGCATTGATCCAATAACAGAAAATACATTACAAATGCCAAGCTCACGGTCTCAATGAAATAAACAGTGTATAAAACAATATATGGTGCACAACAGCAGCAAGCATGCAATGACAGCAATAACATTGCATGATGCCCGAGCTAAAATTCAAAATAGTAAGTGTATTAATGTATGTTTGCATGAGGCCAGATATTAAACAGTGAGCTCATGAACAATGTCAGTATTAAACAGTGAGCTCATGAACAATGTATGATGCCCTAGCTTGCAGCCTGCAAGCCATCAAGACATTTCCTCATGAAATGATCATAAATGGGGAGTACCACATAGTGAATATCAACATAAAAATAAATAAAGAGAGATCAAACACTTCACACAATGCCTTGAAGGTAATAGAAACGATGCCCTAGCTCTCAAAGCTCACAGGTCATCAAGCATTCCAAATGAAAAGATGTAAACAATGCCAGTATTAAACAGTGAGCTCATGAACAATGTATGATGCCCTAGCTTGCAGCCTGTGATCCATCAAGACATTTCCTCGTGAAATGATCATAAACGGGGAGTACTGCATAGTGAATATCAACATCAAAACAAATAAAGAGAGATCAAACACTTCACACAATGCCTTGAAGGTAATAGCAACGATGCCCTAGCTCTCAAATCTTGTGGGTCATCAAGCATTCCAAATGAAAAGATGAAAATAATGCCAGTATTAAACAGTCAGCTCATAAACAATGTATGATGCCCTAGCTTGCAGCCCGTGAGCCACCAAGACATTTCCTCATGAAATGATCATAAACAAGGAGTACCATGTAGTGAATATCAGCAGCAAAACAAATAAAGAGAAATCAAACACTTCACACAATGCCTTGAAAGTAATAGCAATGATGCCCTAGCTCTCAAAGCTCGTGGGTCATCAAGCATTCCAAATGTTAAGATATAAATATTGCCACTATTAACATTCATATCGTGTGATTAAATCAACAAATGCCATCAAAATGAAATTGAGTTAATGAGAAGACAAAGTTCGAATGCCTACCTCAAGTGTCAATGCCCTCTTCCCACACGATATCGGCCTCTTCACACACGTTGCACCACGCAAAAGTGCAGTGTCATTCGCGGCAGCTGTTCGAATTCACAAAAATTACAAATGACACTTTCTTTTTCTTTTTTTTTGTTTATAACCAAATGGGTGTCGCAATTACAATGTCATCGTTGTAATTACGACACCATCGAAATTCAACCCCAAATGTTGTAGTCCATAGTCGTGGGAGTGGCGATTGATTCAGATTGAATCTGAGTGCTTGGAACAGGTGGAAATGTATTTGAAGGTGGAACAAATGGAATTAACTAAGTTGATGAATATGATGATTGAACTCCAATCCCAAGGCATGGTTTCTCACCATGTTTTGGTGGAGCTGGTGGGTTAGGTACAGACCAAAGCCCTTGTCCACTAGGACCCAGACCACCAAAACCTGGGTAGCCCATTTTTTCTATAATATCTGCCCCTTTGGTATATTTATCTTTTGTGGATTCATCAACTCCTCTACTAATTGTGAGATTCACACTGGATGTGGGATTCACAGAATCCTAGTCATAGTCATCATCATCGGTGACATATGCTTCAGCTGGATGCTCCTTATTCCACAAGTCGTTAAACATTTTATCCTCTTCCACCTCATAAAGATCTTTAGAGGTCTTTGGCTCGCTAACATTCTTCCTCATTTCCCAAAAATCATGAATTTTGGTTCGAGTCCAATTATCATCCATACATTCATCCATTAGGTCATTTGGAATAGATTTTGTACATAGTTGAGCAACTTTCTGGTAGAAATTGTACGATGTCATGGCCTGCACTTTTCTTTTCTATTTGTGCAATGCCATAATTTGTGATGACAATTCTTGTATTGACATATTATTTTCAACGGCATATTTCTCCGTCTATTTTTTGACCTCGTCCCAAGACTCCATGTTTTTAAATTTTTCAATCAATGACATACTTTCATGTTGACATTTTCTTGCAGAGTTCCCATTCTCTCTAAGCTTTGTTCCAATTATGTTGAGTGGATCATACTACCAGTGATTGTCAACATCAAAGAGAAAAATTGAAAAAAAGGCTTGTGCCACTTTGAATCCTTTTCTCTCAAATGTGAACCCTTCAAATGTTAAAGGCAAGGAAGGAAATATCATTTTCTTTTGCTGACCATTAAAGAGTACATCTGTGCTCTCCATCTGTTGTACATATTCCAATGCAAATACCCTCTCTGTAACATGTATTGGAAGTTTGTAGGGTTCTACCACTGAACCATAAAACCTTAACACTATGTACTCTTCCATGAAGTACCAATCAGCCAATTGTATTTTACTTCCGAGTTGAATGCAATCTCTACAAGTAGTAGGCAATCTAGGCATTGGAGTGCCTGTAATTTTATCGTACATTGGTGCCAAAAAAAAGTCTACAAAATTGTTGTAGTTCGTCCACTCATATATTGGATTTTGGCCCAGATTGCAAAGCTTGTTTGTCTAAAATATTGCATGATGATTTGCTAAGAGAAGATAGCACAAGTAGGTTGTGAATCTAAATGTCTTCTGTGAACCTGTTTTAATCATTAGTAATTGTTCTTGCATGCAACAAACAATGTGCTCAATAAAATAATATTTTACTGGTTCTTTTTCAAAATGAATATGAAAAAGCATTTCAAGAATGTTGGCACCCACTTGTTTGTTACTATCCAATCCCAAACAAAATGCTAGCAAGGAAATACTGTCCTGAACCCATGGCACAAAAATTTCATAATCATAAGGAGGCATATGATCTGGACTCAAACTAGAATTCTTTGCTATTCCTCTGATATAAGAATCTTTCTGTGTTGCATCTATTTTTTCATAATCCTTTGCCATCTTTCTCAGGTCAATTTGCACATTTGAGTTTTGTTGTTCAAACCCTAGGTTCAATAGACTAGCAAATTCACTCTTGGTTATGGACAAAATTTCCTCCTGAGTATTTTTATTCACAATCGTTTTTCTATTTTCATCATAATTTTCAGTGCAGACCATGACAATTTCTGGGCAAGGGAATACTTGAGGTAACGCCATGTGTGCCGACCCAGCAATCCACGATGCAATTTTATTTGTTGTTGCATTTATCATGGGGTTAAATGAAAAAAAATTTGAACCCTTATTTGGATCGTTCCACTTGTTTTCAAGCGCAAATCTAATTTCCATTATTCTCTTATTTCCATGAATAACAGGATCATAAATATCATGGAATAAATCAGTGAGACCTGGTGTATTAAGCATATTGTGGAATTCTATTATCTGACTTGGCTTTTTACTCATAGTCTTATTCTTGATATTTTTTTTGTTCATCATGGTAAGCTGGTAACCTAAACCGATATCACTATTTACTCGTAGGAAAATTCAAATATGTATACACAGCTACAAGCCTACAATTTATAGGGGTGATTCAAAATTAAACCCTAACAAGTAACAGGCTAATTTGTTTTCTATAATATAAACAGTAAAGTTGTAAATCAAGAGACTTGAAAAATTTAAAATGCGGGACCTAAGTGTTTGGGATTTTAGTAGTTACCTGTTACCCTTAGTTTTGATTTTTCCACTCGAGAGCTGAGAGACTTTGTTGCTTTCCTCGGACCTCAATCCTCAACCTAGAAATTTAGAATTCATAACCCCTTTCTAAATTTGCAGACTACTTAATAAATTATACTTATAAATGAAAAAATAGATTGGAATCTTAAAATGCAAAAAGTGTACAATCTACAGTCGTCACACTTGTCAGTGATCGTGTGAGTGGACACGCGTCATGAATCCGGAATGGGCTTGCAAAGAAGTTGTATTTCTTTTCCTTTCGACCTAAAATACAGCTTCGGTCGTTGATCTACAATCATCCAACGGTCAGACGTGTCACCTCACGAGTCAGACGTGTCATGTCATCATCAAATGACATTGTTGGTAAACTGTGCGAGACTGCGAGTGGAACGTGTTTAGTGACACGTGTCGTGATTCCAGAATAGGTTTGAAAAAATGGGGTTTATTTTTCCTTTCGACCCAAAATACAACTTCAGTCGTTGATCTACAATCATCCAATGGTCATTATGTCATTGTTAGTCACTATCTTGGGAGTGCACTGAGTGGTGTGGTGGCCCCGTGGGTCCCATTAACTCACCTAGTTGGGCTGACTCACCTCATGAGTTAGATGTGTCACGTCATCATCAAATTGAAATGACATTGTTGGTAGACCGTGCGAGACTGTGAGTTGAACGTGTTTAGTGACACGTGTCATGATTCCTAAACAGGTTTGAAAATATGGGGTTGCTTTTCCCTTTCATCCCGAAATCCATTGTACATCGTCGATCTGTGCTCATCCAATGGTAGTTATTTGCAACGAACATTGTTAAATGTTATACTGTTATTATTTCCTTTATAGATATTAATTAATAATGGATAATAAGTTAATAAAATTTAAAGTTATTTAATTGAATAGTAACAATTCAAAATGCACTATTTTTTAAATAATATTACTTAAGTTAGTGTTTAGAGATTACAAGATTTCTCATTTTTGTGGTCGCTAACTCGCTAGGTCTCCCAAACATGAGTTAAAGTAATATTTTTTATTGATTATATAGTATATTTAAAGTTAAAATGATATTTTTTATTGATTATAACTTTAACGTTGATAATTATAATCGCATATAATTATCATACCTAATAATTAGAAAACCATAAATTATTTCTCTAACCTTATTAATTCATTTGTCCTTCAAATTGATTATATAGTATACTTAATGTTAAAATGATATTTTTTATTGATTATATAACTTTAACATTGATAATTATAATCACATATAATTATCATACATTATAATTAGAAAACCATAAATTCTTTCTCTAACCTTATTAATTCTTGTCTTTCAAAATTCTGTAAATCTTTCATATTAACTACAATTGTCTACATTGTACAATTGTGATACATTTTAAATATTCAGATTTAAAAATAGAAATACCATCCGCATCGTTTGAACGTTTCCTTATTTCTACTGAAACATACTTACAAGTTACATCATACATGTCAAATACATAGATAAAGCAACTAATTAAAATATTGCAATCACAGTGACAAAGAAGTCTAAAAACCATTTTTTGTACCCATAAAACACATTGAAATGAGTTAAAGCTTGCAAAATTTTCATTGTACTTTTTCATAAAATTATAATTACATTGCCCACTTCCAGTACAACACTACAAAGAGAAACCTACTATAAACAAAAAATAAATAAAAAACGAGGTATGTTTTTATAAAAAAAAACTAGTAGTCCACTAGTGATTTTGCCCTTCGGCTCCATCTAAGTAGAATTATGCTGAGAGGATTAATTGCGAGAATTCATCAAGCCACCTGTATTGCCCTACATGAGCCTCCTCTTCGTCAAGCATAAACCACTTACGAAGAAAATCCCTAGCAATCAGCACTCATTTCCTACGGTGCTTCAACTGCCCAGCAAAAAAAGTTGCATGGCCACATTCTAGCCTGGGAGGAGAAGCTTGGGTATTTCACTTGCCCAATGGATCCCCACCCCTATTTCTGTGAACGCGACAACATTAACATTGTCCCCCAGGTATTATTCTTTAAAAACTCTCCTTAGCAGCATTAACATGTCCACCTTCTCTCCTCCGAGGTCGAGAAGAGATGTCAAAAAATGGGACGTAATGTCCATGTTGACCCGGTGCCTATCTTCATTGTTCAAAAACTCTAGGCCCAACACCATTTTCACAGCCTCTATTACGAAAGGCCCACCCTCCTTACAAATAGATTCTAAAGTTTCATCTGAAAAGGAACCCAAAAAGGCCTTCTGGGCCTCTTCAGATGTGCATCTAAGCCTAATTAAAGTGTCCATCTAAAAGAGTAAAACTTCAAAAAACTTAAAAACAAATTATTTACAGAGTGCAGAGTGCAGACTACAGACCCTAAACAAACTGATTATCTAGCAAAGACGAATCGATGAATAATGAAGCTAGATCGTCTATAAATAGCCCTTGAATCCTTGATCGCTATTTAGCAATAAATTATTTTTTCTTTAATGGTATTAAATCCATTGTTTTTAATATGTCTCTAAATCTTTCATCTAAATCTTTCCCCTAAATGCATGCGTGTGAAATATTTAAAATTTTGTCCTTGATCTTTCATATCCGGCAGTAAATCTTTCTCATAAATGCAAAACTGTCAAAAATCAATTAGATCATCTGTACAAATTTAGAAGTGGTGCGTGACAGCTAAAGAATGTCGCTTGTCACTGACAAGGCATTTATTTCTTACCGAGTTAAGAGGTTACAAGTTGCACTATAGGACCGTGATTATCGATACCAACATGTGTACAATGTAGTCTGCAGACAAGTTGACAACCCTAATTTGATACGTGTCAACATTCCAATGACTTCTGGGACAACTCTATTTCCTTCAAAAAAAATTGGGCCCGAAATCAAACTTCAACCATTGATCTTGAATCAAAAAGTCTCAAATAATATATTTAACATTATAAAATAATGTATGTATGTTAAGTTAAGTTACATGTCTGTGTTATGTCACATCTTTTGAAAATCGCCAATAAAATATTTTTTCACCCATAATTAACGAACGATTAGCCAATAAAATAAATACATTTTTAAACAGTACATAAAATTCACCAATACAATTTTTTTTTCCCTTCAAAAGAATATCATTCGCCTCATATATTATAATTTTTTACTTCAAAAAAAAATCATTCGCCTCATATATTATAATTTTTTATTTCAAAATAAAATTAATCACCTCATATATTATAATTTTTTACTTCAAAAAAAAATTATTCACCGGCAATTTATGAAATTTTCATTCAGCTGAAAAAAAATCGTCAATACGAACTATGAAAAATCATAAATTTGAAAAAAAAAAACCATCTACATTAAAACAAATTCCCCTCTAAAATAATGTACAATTCACCAAGATTTTACATTTTTTCTTAAAAAGGGGTTTCTTAAAATTATCCATGAACCTTACTAGCATTTATATCTAAATTACATAAAATACTACAAGAAATATTCTTATGGAAGACTTTTTTTCAATTTCCATTTAGTAAAATTATTAAACTAAAAAACAAAAAATGGGTGCCTACGCAAAGATATGTCTAAACATATTTGATAGAACTATATATATATATATATATATATATATATATATATATATACTAGCATCTCTTAATCAAATATACAAATTGATTACAAGAAAATGATCGTCAAAAACTAGGATATAACCCCTAAATGTGTCAACTTATATGCATCTTTTATAGTGCTTGCTAGAGTCAATGTAGATAGTGAAACTCCTAAATATGACACACCTAATAAGAGTGACACTGCATTAGGTTGTGGCTCAACTTATGTTCTATAACTAATCTTCAAGACTGCAATTTTATCTCACTTGCAATTAGATCACAACAAACCCTTCTTAATAAAACATTTAACAAGTCACGCAGCTTACGATATCCTATGATGAGTTTCCAAGACTGCAACTTTATCTCATTTGGTATGATCAGTTCTCAAGACTAATATTTTCACTTCCAACCAATTGACAATACACAACCATCGTCTGTTAACCTTTTTACATAATCTTTATTCAACAGAAATTTCATACCCGGGCACAGGTCCAGAGTTCATCTCTGGTAAATATCACCTTCCTTACCTTATCTTTCAGCATCTCAGCTGACTAAATATCTGATTATTGTTAGCAGCTACTATCAGAAAATATTAAACAATTAGATTTCATGTGTGCTTTTGCATACATTTAAATTTTAAAAACACCTCAAACATCTAAATAAATGATATAATAACAACTACATTCCACAGTCATAATCATTTCACTTCATTTGCAATTACAACCATAGTAATGTGAAACCTCAACCGTTAGATCCTTGACTATTGAGCTTTGACCAAATTCTGACAAATCCTTGATTCCTTGAATATGCAGTCTCATTCTAAATTTTAGCAAATAAACATCCAGAGGTTTTGTCAACACTCTTCCATTCGCTGCCTGTTTATTTTGTTAAATGCAGAGAGATGCGAAAAAAGATGATGTTTACTCCTTTCTGGGACCTCAAAGATAGTACACACAAACAACTTAGAATACAACCGTATCAAGCATCGTCCCTAGGGTCTGAACTATGTTTGAAGACATCAGATTTGAGACATGTTCCTCCAAATGCTTTTTAGCATCTTGTCTCCCAACATTGGCAATGGCAAGCTTTTCAGGAGGTAGTTGGTCCTCTTCTTGTACAGCTTTATTATACTTGACAGCAAGATCAAGCATTTCCTGCACTCAAGAAAGTTTTGGATGAAATGCTAAATGTGTAAATTAGAACACTAAAAGATAATAATTATATGCAGACATGCTTAACAAAGCTCCCAACCTGAACTGTCTGTTCATTTGTCTTAGCGTGACAATCAAAGCGTTGCAGGGTCAGACCATCAGCCCATTTCTTTTTATGTAAGTTCAGTAGCATCTTTTCTTCTAGCTCATTTTTTCGATAGTTAATAGCAATAGAATAATAATGTCGATTCAAACCATGGATCAATGCCTATAAAGACAACTCAGAAAAAGAGTGCAGATTACCACAATTAGTAACTCTGGAAAGGCTGTTAACACCTAACTTGTGTAATGAAAGTAACTAAATAGTAAATTGAAATTCAATTAACTCTTAAAATGCCATAAAACCTACTATTTACTTACTTGAATTGATGGTTTATTCAGATGCCCAAGATTTGAAGTTGTTTGTCGAGGCTCCTGCCCAAGCATCATAGTTTGTGGATTGATTAAGCGGAATGCATCAATCACAACCTTTCCCTTTACACTTTGAATAGGATCAACCACCACAGCAACAGCTCGTGGATTAAGAGCCTCAAAGCTCTGCAAGAAAGCCAAATAAAACTCAACATTTACACCACAAACAAATATAAAAATTTAACAAGAGAGTTTAACCATAGCATGAAGTCAAATTGTCTTAATTACCTGCTGGGTGTTGATATCAACACCTGATAGCCAACATCCAAAACCAGGATGTGAATGGTACCATCCTACAACCATCTCCTGTCTAAAAACACACAGACCACATCAAAAAAATTTACACTCAGAGAAATCAAAAGCCATAAATTGAAATAATTAAAATTTGTCAAAAAAAAAGAGATCAGAAAATACACAAACACACGTGTGTGTTGTAACAACTCAAATATGAGAAAATTAAACGCCCTAATTAAGCAAAAAAGACCAATAATTTTATGTGAAAAAGGTGTCATATTTCTCCCAATTTTACACGCTAACAGAACCAGTAGAAAACTGCAACCACAAATGCTAATTACTCAGAAAGTGATATCCTTGTAAAAATTGAAGAAAAAGCCCAACAGACTTAACCTAAGCAGTGGGAAACAAGAAATTTCTCACTGTAAGCTCATGGTCTGCTGTCATCAGGCATATTTTAGCAGCCAGAGTAGCCCTCAACATTTAAGTAGCCAGAGTAGCCCTCAACGCGGCTGTTGGGGCTGCGTCCGCTCGGCCTCTGTTTGGTTCTTCCAGCGGTAGAACGGGGGTTAGTCTTCTGCTTCTGCTGCAGGCGGCAATGCTGCCTCTTTTGCGGATGTGGCAGCTTTCGAAGCTGATGTCCATGGATTGGGGGTTCCATCTGTGGACCGTCCGGATTTTTCCTCGGTTGTGACTCTTGTCTCGGTTAGCATTCCTATCCGGTTGGAGTTGGGGGATGATATAGCCAAAGAAATTGCTCATACGATTGAGGACTTCTCTGAGAGAGCAGCTATTTTCAGATTTCGAGGCTTCTAGCCTTCCCTTCAGGCTCTTCATGCTTGGATATCTAAGCACTGGGACCTGTTGATTTCTGAATCTGTCCAGATTTACCCTGTGCTAGGAGTTTTTTCATAGTAAAATTTGATGCTGCTGATGACAGGAGGGCTATTTTGTGTAGTCGCTTCAGCTGGGAGGATCGTTACCCTTTATTGGCCAAACCCTGGCACGAGGGTTTCGACCCTGCATCTGAATCTTTTTCTCATATGCCTCTTTGGGTCAGGCTCCCGAATCTTCCCCTTCACCTATGGCTGGATTCGGTTCTTGAAGCTGTGGGAGATGCCATTGGTGACTTCCAAATGGTGGATTCTAAATCATCTGATATTTTGCATACTACTTATGCCCGCATCCTCGTGGTAGTTGATACTTCGAAGGGCCTCCCTGAGAAGATCAAACTTGAGGTCCCTAATGGTTCCTGGATTCAGACTCTAGACTATGAAGGAATTCCTTTCCGTTGTAGGGTCTGCTCCGAGACTGGACATATTGCTGTGCGCTGTCCTGCGGAATTGAGGAAATCAAAGAAAAGACCTTCTTGGTGGTCTGGGGCTTTGGTTCAGCATTACTCTGTCCTTAAAGACTCTTCTCTTAAGGATTCCCCCCCATCTGTGGTTGTTGATGGCGTCAATAGCTCTGGTCCATCTGACCAGGCTATTGATCCGTTGTTGGATGTGGCTGCCGCTGTTGCCCCTCCCTCTGCTGGTCGAGTTCCAGTGGGCAATGTTTCTGGTGTGGTTTTGCCTGCTTCTCCGGTTGGGTCAGATGTCGATGCTTTGGATTGGGAGAAGAAGGCTTCTCTAGTGGAGGAAGGTTGGACAAAGGCTAAAGGTAAAAAATGCAAATGTTCCCAACAATCCTCTGATAGACTTCTTAGATCTCACTCCATTGGGATTAAGGGTTCCTAAATGGTTTTATTGAGTTTTATTTGGTGGCAAAAGTGTACTGTGTTATCTATAAGGCCACCCTGGTCACCTTATTTTGGTTGGTGACCTATTTCACCTTTGGTCTGTTGTATCTTATGTTCGGGCTCCGTTGAAAATATTTTGATGTGTAAAAGGTTTCAGGCACCCTTCAAAACCTGTTTTCCTTAATCAAAAACATTTAAGTAGGGATCAAATTTATGGCAATATGTGGACCTAAGCTACCCCTATGAGCCCATAAGCACGTGGAAGCAAGAATTGAGTGTGAACTAAGAATCAATAGTAGTAACTATATCATGGCCTCAAACTCACCTGCATATTCTCTCAGGCTCTGCCTGAGTGTTGACAGCACAGTCCCCCATACAGATTGAGTGTAACCATATTATAGCCAGAATTTTAAGTGCATGTCACTCCAGAATTTTCCTCAAGGAACTTCTAAACCAATCAATGATCCACACTCCCACCTATACGGATGGCTACAAGCTTACCTGCATGTTTCTGCAGGCTCTGCCTGAATCTTTTACCCTAAATTTATTCCACCAGATTATAAACCCCTTGGATGTCACTTCTAAGACAAATGGTGCTCTACCCAAATCTTTGCCCTACATTTACTCCAACACATTATAAATTTATAGATCACTTAGATGTCACTTCTAAGACCAATGGTGTTCTAAGCTCGATGGGATATCCCCCCGGCATACATAAGGTGTAAATTGCTTTTTAATATAGTCTAGAATGATTACTGAAAATTTTTGATGTGTTTAATAGTCTAGAATGTTTACTAGGTGGCATGTTGAATGTAGTTTTCACAATAAGTAATATTTATGCATGTCATTGCACAGTGTGTTTACATTTATGCAATTTTTCCACAATGGGTTTCTCTATGGTAAAGAAGCTGTCAGTGTGATATTTTCTTGTAGCAGATTCATCATTTTCCATGAGCCGACAGTATGTCATATTGTTGTCCTGCTCTAACTTAACAATTGTCTTAGAAAGCAACTCTGCGTATGCAACTTTGTGCAAGGTTATTTGTATTTAGTTTCAATCATCAATTGGTTAGAACCTGTGATAGTGAATTCTACATTCAAACAACCAAGGCAATTTCATATAAAATTTTATTGGCCCACACACTTATAATTCAAGTCATCTAGAATACTCAGTTTCAATAGAAAAATTCAAGCAAAAATCAGACGTTTTGAGGAAGAGAAGAACTCTAGTTTCAAAAGGAAAATTACCTGCCAGTCTGCTTAAGCATGTCAAGCATATTCGTCTGAAAAACATGATCAACTGCTTCAACACTTACTCCAGTACCACTTTGGGGCATAGCAAATACATCTACTACTCGAACTGTGTACTCATCAACAAATTCACCAAGCATCAGTCCCATAACCTCCATTGGTACTCCAGCTCTACCTGAATACGCAAGTCCACACAAACATCAGTGGTTGCACTAAAATACTCAGCCTTTGCTTCGTGTAATTAGGTAAAAGAAAAAACTTCACTTGACACGCTCTAGAGAGGTGAACTCCAGTAATAAACAACAATACAAACAATCAATTGCAGAAGGAATTGTAACAGAAAACAAAATAAAGATTACTTTTGATAGAACTCCATATTCAGACACCTAAAGCATATTATCTTCTGATAAATTTGAACACTTTAGAGTTTTGATTAAGTAACTCAAAATGTACAATTATAATTTATGGTAACGCCAAAAAGAAATGCAAATTATATTTCGTGGTTCACTTGCTAATTTGACATCTAATCAGACTTCTCATTTATTATGCTGCAAAATGATAGGAAAGGTCCTTTAAAGTCCACGACACCAGCCATTTGTTTTTGGGTCTACCTTGTTAATGTTTTATACCAGAAATGAAGATAAACAGCAAACAAAATAAATGAACAATAAGACAACAGATACAACATTGGACACAATAAATTATCCTGGGAAAGCCCTCCAACTTGAGGGAGAAAAACCCAGCCACTAATATATCACTTATACATTAATGAATAGACAAAAGACTGATACAATTTGCCCAGAAAATTATACCAAACTGAAGCAATGATCATCACCCCTATGATCTACAGATAATAAATGAAAATACCCCTTCGATACAATAATGCAGCAAGGAATATCAAATCAGTAAAAATGAAATACTATATGTCCTTTTACATAAGAGCTTGTCTAGGCTAGGAAGGGTCAATGAAGAGTCGACCAGTTGCAAAGATAAAAGAAACTGTTACAAAATGAAACGACATACTGAACTGCCGTGACTTTATGTGAATTCCTCCTGTCGCTGAAATGATACAAGGAAAGATGACGACAAGAATTCCTGCCGCAACAAAACAAGATTATATATATATATATATATATATATTGGATTCAGCACAGAAAGATAGCTACTGCTGCTATAACATCAACACTCCCTCTTAGCTAGGGAGGTATCTTTCCAGATACCCCTGTCATGGAGTCTCTCAACATGACACCCACAATGGCCACACCCATTTGTGAAAAGAGTTTATCACGGAATTTCTCAACATGATAACGTCATGGAGTCACTCAACATGACACCCAAAATAGCTACACCCATTTGTGAAGAAGAGGTTATCACGGAATCTCTTAACATGATAACGTCATGGAGTCACTCAACATGACGTCCACCATGGCTACTCCCATGTGTGGAAAGAAGCATGTGCACAAGTGCTCATCACAGAGTCACTCAAAGTGATGTCGCCATGGAGTCTCTCAACATGACATCCACCATGGCTACTCCCATGTGTGGAAAGAAGCATGTGCACAAGTACTCGTCACGGAGTCACTCAATGTGATGTCGTCATGGAGTCTCTCAACATGACATCCACCATGGCTACTCCCATGAGTGGAAAGATGCAACATCTCTCAAGAGCTTCTCACCTCATATTTCTCCATCTCAAAGAAATATGCATTTTATCAAGTGGCAAGGATCATTGATGCTAAGACTCCCTCTCAACAAGGACAGCATTTCCACAAGACCAAGCTTGTCTCTAGTACACAGGCATCTTATAATAAGTAGGTGGAGGCTTGGGCATAAACTCAAACCCTTCAAGCTCACTCCTATGGTGCATCTCCTTGAGGAAGGAGAATATATCAACATATAACAGAACAAGATGTTGAAGGCCAAGGCCCTCATTGTGCTCCAAATAAATTTGAATCTGAGACTTCCTCTTAGTCCCATACACAGGCTTGTTCATTGGTAGATACACCATCTCATTATTGCTGACCAGCACCATGTTGATTTTTCATTTGAAATAACTACATGACCTGCAAGTAACATACGTCAATGAGATCCACAAAAACACACACAAATACCATTCAATCATTAATAGCGATCATCATAAGTTGGACGCCCGCGACTTGGGCGGTCATCGGGTGCTGGTCTTTCTCTATAGCTTCCTTCATAACGTGCAGGGCCACCACTAACATAATGGTCACTTCCCCTACCAATAGGAGCATCATGATCATATCCTCATTCCTTTGCATATCCATTTGGTGCATAACGATCACTCCCATATCAATCATGACTGCCATATTTATCCCTACTATCAGCACCACAGTCTCTTTCACCATATTGACCACCACTATAGCGGTCATCATAGCGGTTTCCAAAACGATCTCCACGACTTGCATTGGCCCTATCTTAGGTTGAGCTTTGTTAACAGAAATGTTCCTCCCATTTACTTCTCTTCCATGTAATTAATCAATGGCATCTTCCATGGCTCACAGATCAAAAAATGTTACAAAGCCAAAGTCACGAGGGCAACCAGTTTCTCTGTCTAGCATCACCTGGGCTTTCAAAACTTTGCCAAAGCAGTTGAAGGTGCTCTCTAGCTCTCTGTTGAAGGTGTCCCACAAGAGACCCCCAACAAACACACAGTACTCCTTCCCAGACTGCTTCTAATTTCCTGAACACGCGTAATAAACAAAAACAGCCCTCTTCTATTGAAAGTCAGTCTCATATACGACTCAACCAACATAAATAAATTACCCCTTCACTCATTGGAACCGGACCAGCCCCTCATTCAGACATGAGAGCTTGGTCCGACCAATCCCTCATTCCTTCTTCAGTTATGTACCCATTACAGTAGGGCCTAACACCGACGTTAAATTAAGAGACGTTAAATTAAGAGACGAAGCATGTCTTAGGAGCTTTATAGAGAAAAAGAACATTCAAAAACCTAAAGAGCTTGACGAGGCTCCATTATTATCTGCCCCTGCTCTCCCCAAATCATATATGCTTTGATACCATGTTAATGTTATATACCAGAAATGAAGATAAATAGCAAACAAAATAAATGAACAATAAGACACAACATTGGACACAAAGAATTATCCTGGGAAACCCCTCCAACTTGAGGGAGAAAAAACCAGCCACAAATATTTAATGAATAGTCAGAAGACTGATACAATTTGCCCAAAAAACTATGCCAAATTGAACCAATGATCATCACCCCTATGATTTGCAAATAAGAAATGAAAATACCCCTTCAATACAATAATGCGGCAAGGAATGTCGAATCAGCAAAAATGAAATACGATATGTCCTTTTACATAAGAGCTTGTCTAGGCTATGAAGGGTCAAGGAGGAGTCGACCAGTTGCAAAGATAAGAGAAACTATTACAAAATGAAACAACATATTGAAATGCTGCGACTTTATGTTAATTCCTCCTATCACTGAAATGATACAAGGAAAGATGACGATAAGAATTCCTACCACGAAAAAACAAGATTATATATATATATATATATATATATATCAGATTCAGCACAGAGATATAGCTCCCGCCGCTATAACATCAACATACATATGGTGACAGTGATATGGGACTACCTCGTACTCCTTGCGGGAGGCACTTATCTGTGCTACAAACAAGGCATACATGCCCTACCCCCTTTGTGGGATTTGAACTTGTGACCTCTCTTCAAGAGTACAAGTCCTCCACCACTAGGCCAACTCAAGTTGTACTTCATCTTGGCTGCATTTCATATGTCAAATTTAATCTTAACTTTCCCTAATGTACGACTTTAGCACCAGTTGTTTTAAGGCAAAATTGGCTAGTGTATAGGGTCAATGTTTGTTGTTATTTTTGTCAGTTAGTTGAACCTTTATCAAAGAAGGGTGTCAATTGGTTAAATGTCTAGCTAATAATACAACACAGGGCCTTCTCTTGGCAAGTTCAAAGCTCAACAATTATTAGAATGCACTCCTACAGGGAATGCATAGCAACAGTCACTAGAGCTAGGCAATCCCAATCATCCATGAATTACACTTAATTACTCAACAAATCATTTCAGTCTTGTAAGTGATAAAATCTCAACAGTCTTTTAGTTAGATATGCGACAAGAGGGTTTCTCAATGTCCATGGCTACCATTGTGATCATAATTGGAGGACAATGAAATTAAGATAATCCAAACCACCACCCATATTGCAAATTTTGAATTAACTATTATCATGTTACAAGATTTCTTAGGATGTCATCGTTCAATGATGTTAAATAAGTTGCCAATTTGGGATCAGATTACACTTACTAGGATTTGGGAAATGCCAATACGGCAAAAAAATGGGATCAGAAAAGTTTTGGGTATAATATGAAAATCATAACTATATAACATTTTATCCTATGTTACCAGTTCGGGTTCGGGGACGGGTTCGGATACAAGAACCCGCTACATGGGTTCGTGGAAAAAAAAATTCATTATGGTTCGTATGGGTTCGTGTGTGTGTGTGTGTGTGTGTGTGTGTGTGTATAAATATATATATATATATATATATATATATATATATACAAAAAAATAAGAGAAATATACATAATTGTAAAACTAAATCATTTCATAGTATGATGTATGATGCTTGATCATATTGATCAATGCAAAATGTCAAAGATAAACATTAAAAACTTAAATACTTGATCATTGATCTATATTCACTATTCTAAAGAAACTTGTCACATTGAATTATTGAATTACAAAATGAAAATTCAAAATATAGTTCAGTAAAGTTTGAAACATGATTCAATGTAAAATAGAAGTGTGTTTGGAGGCTTCATAATGGGTCGTTTTAGGGTTAAAACCAGTTAAACACGAGGACTTGCACCCCCCAAAAAACCTTGAAGTACCCGTCCCCGAGACATCCCCGCACCGAATACTTGGAGTACCCGAGTACCCTCACCTTTGCCATTACGCAACCACACCGCCAGCAAGACGGGTACTTGAATTTCTATTTGAATTTTTATTTTTGAATGTTACTATTGGGTATGTACTATGTTAGTATGTTGAATGTTCAATGGTTCTGGGTCGTGTTGCAATTTTGCTATGTTCAAGTATTTCAATTTGGTATGTTATACTGAAACATCATTTCATAACTAGCATTTCAAGTTCTATATATGTATAGTATACAACACCCCCCCTAGCCCCCCGCCCCCCGTCGCCGTCCCCCCACTGTCCCGAAATTGAGGCCCTTTGTCTCCCCTGTCCCAGAAACTCGTCCCGACGTACCCAAGCACCGGTGTTACACTGGTTAGAACCAAAAAAATAAAAATAAAAATTTGTTTTTTTTATGTTTTTGGGCACACTTTCTAAGCTGGACGATATGGGTTCTCATAGGTCCTTGCTCGGTCCGCCCGGGTCCACGCCCAGACCTGTGGGTGCACAGACTTGTGTGAACCCACAGGTCTAAGCACGGACCCTATGCAGACCCAGCCCAGACGCACAGATGAACCCGGACCGGGTTCGCACCCGGACCCAGTTCGAGGGTCTAGGGTGCGAACCCAGTAACTTAGATTTTATCCTAAAACATGTAATAAGTTCAGATAACCACATAACATGCATACAATTAACAAAACAACCATTAAATACTACTTCGATGTCAATTTGTCAAACTCAAATGTCATGATGAATATATTCATTGCTCATCAACACCAATATTAAAATTTAAAAATAGAATGATATCTGATTGAAACAAAAGAAAGATTCATATATTTACCAGCTCTAAAACTGGGTGAATTCACAATACAGGTGACATCACTAATCACTGGGTTTGTTGTGAGCACCAGATGAAGCCATAACTCTTTCAATTGCCACCAAAACTCTTCCTGAATCTCCAACCTCCTCTAAGCTAATCTAAAATGGCTTGCCCAGAACTTGTGCAGGAATGGCTGGGTCACATTCAAAGGTGACAGGCTGGAGAATAGAGATCCTTTGAAATTGACTGTTAAGTGCAGCTATCACTCTCAAGGGACTGTGACCAATGTTTTGAAGAAAACATAGGGTTCCCCTGGGAAAGACGCCTTCATCAGTCTCAAACAAGGCAAGCCAGCAATAGAAGTTGTGGAAGATAAAGTATCCACTGCACATAAGGCATGATGATGAGATCTGGATCTACACTTATCGTGAGATGTAAAAGCAATAAAAGGAGGACCTGATTTGTAGCCCAGGTACATATGGGACAGAGAACAGCAATGTTTTTTAAATACATTTTAAAAACAAATAAAAAAATCCCACAGATTCACGGCAAGTGTTCTGGCCCCTTTGGGTTAATGCCAGCTGAATTTTGACCCAGGAGGGTATGTCATGGACCCAGAACAAACCCATGGCAAATCCATGGTATTTTATTTTTACGTTTTCTTTTTGCTTTTTGGTCCTTATACTATTTCTACTCACCACGATAAGTGCAGATCCAACCCTGTAGAAAATTGGACCAGAATCCAGTTCTGCAGGTGAGTGAACTGGCAACATGTTTTTATAAACGGTACAAGGTTGATTTTGTTTTCCTAGTTTAAGCAAATATAGGACAAATTGATAAGAATGAATCCTCAAAAATAAAGAAAATTTTGTTTTCTAGAAGTTGACAATTTATTTTCTATTCCAGAAATCGTGGTGTAATTGTAAATGGCAGCACTAGTAAAAACGTGGCATTATTTCAAATCCAACTCGCTGAAATAAGGGAGCCTGAAGGCCTCATAAAGGCACACAGCAGAATCACAGCACAAAAAACTACAAGTAAAATAATTTCACACAGCCGCAAAATTTGTTAGTTCCCGAATTCAGATACAAATAAATGTACATGGCAGAACCAGATCTTGCTCAATGAGGTCACATCTCAGCGCATGCACTTTGTCCTGCTGACTTACTGTTTGACTAATAATGGACTGGATGCTATTTGTTGGAAGAGGGCTCACTTATTACATAAAGCGATCTACCTCTCAAGATCAACTCTATCTTGCTAAAGTTTCTTTTCAATGACCTAAAACTTAAGGCTCCACAGTTAAATGACCACAAAAATAGTACTACGCACAGTTCAATCTCAGCGACAACTTGGCAGATCCAAAAAACTTAAAACTCAGCCTTGGCAAAAACTTTGCAATTTTCTTTAAGATTAAAAAGCACATAAGTTGTAAAATTGTTTTTCAAGAACATGCAGCTTACTGAATTTAGCGCACAGATTGCTGATTTCCTTCATAATAAAAAATAGAGCTCAATACACATCATTGATTAATATACAAGTTCTATTAAACAATACTTTCAACTTCAAGTTTCAATATAAAATAATTTACAAATTATAATTTCAATGTGCATAATCTGTAAATTTCATCTGCGACTAAACCTCCTAAATAGTTGCATTGTCATGCATATCCTCAAACTGGACGGTAGTGATGTAGCTTCTTGTTGAGGACCAACAAGATCCTCAACATGAGCCTCATGCATAGGAATATGACACAAATGCAGTCCCCATTGGTGGCTCACCTACTGCCTCCTAATATGTTGCCTATTTTGCTGCCTTCCTCTGCAAATCAATGATCTCATTAGCACTAAACCCAATGCAGGACCATCTGATCAAACTTGTTTTCTGCTGTTTGCTCAGTTTTGGCATTGAATCCCTCTTGTTTGCCTTCTTTTTTCATGTTTGGAGGTGCTGGGTTAGATTTTATTCCAGTTTGCTTCTACTCCTGGTTGATTTCTTCTACCTGTAGCACTCTTTGCGGCTGTTATGCTGGTGCAGTGATTGGGCACTCTTCTATTAGCCCTCTTTGGGGCTGTTATGCTTGCACGGTGATTTGACAATTTCATTTGCTATTTTTGGCTGTTGGGCACTTAGGGAATGATATTTAACCTTGAAGAATTGACAGTCATGCAAATATTTATTTTCTGGCCAGCAGAGTGTGATTACCATATGCCTCAATTTATTAGTTAAGTTTTTATCCTTGGCAAGTGGGGTGGCTGCCAGGTCTAATTTTAGGCTGGATGGTTTCTGATGCACTCTCCTCTTTTGAGCAAATGCTATTTTAAAGGGGATGCAGCAGGGGGGGGAAACACATTGAAACTTGATTAAGGGAATATTTTTTAACAAAAGAGAAGGAATAGAATGCACACAAAAAAAGGAAGTAAGCTGTTTTTGACTGAGTTGAACCTGTAGGACGTCCAGGGGTCAGAACGCAAACATGACAAAAAAGTTCCAAAATCTTTGTTAAATGTTTTAGACCCGTGAATCATTCTCTTCAACTTGTGAGGAACAATGCAAGAGCATCCGATCAACCTTATTTTCTGTTGTTTGATCAATTTTGGCTTTGAATTCCTCTTGTTTGTCTTCCTTTGCTTGTTTGCAGTGGCTGAGTTGGATTTTATACCAATTTGCTTCAATGACTCACTGATTTCTTCAATTTTTAGACCTCTTCCTGGCTACTATGATGGCATATTTTTAGCCCTCTTTGAGGTTGTTATGATGGCATAATTATTTGACAGTTTAAACTTTAATTTTCTGTTTTGGGCCATTGGGTGCTCAAAGGAATAATACTTGACCTTAAAGAAATGTTGACTGTTATGTTGCCGAAATAATTTATTTTCTGACTGACAGAACATAACTGGCCATGTGCTTACCTTTTATTAGCTAAGTTTTTATCCTTGGCAAGTGGGATGGCTGCCAAGTCTAATACTAGGCTGGGTGGTTTCAAATTCAGTCGCTTTTTCTAAGCAAAGGCTATTTTGAATGGGACACAGCAGTGGGAGCTGGGAAATTGGAACTTGATTAAATAAATAAAAAAATAACAAAAGAGAAGAAATAGAATGCAGAGGGAAAAAGGATGTTGTTTTTGACTGAGTTGAACCTGTCGAACACCCAGAATGCAGATTGTCGTGTTAAAATAAAGAATTTCTAAGTGAAGTGTCTCCAGCTGAGCACCTGGATTTGGGAGATGGAACAGGAACACTGATGTATGTGTTGCTCTGTTTTTCTGAGTTGTTGAAATTGTGTTACAATTTCTGTAAAAGGGCTGCCTAGCTTGTAGCCTTTAATTAGGCTCTCACGTTAAAACATTAGATCCTCATCCTCAACAACCCAATTTGAACTGGAATTGATGTCCTCAAATTCAAATGTATCATGTCTCTCCCACCCCTCTACCTTATTTGCATGCAATTAAAGGTTGTATTGCGCAAAGACAAGGTCATGCAAGTGCTTTTGAGAACATTAGATCCTCATCCTCAACAACCCAATTTGAACAAGAATTGATGTCATCAAAGTCAAATGTCTCATGTCTCTCCTACCCCTCTACCTTATTTGCATGCTATCAAAGGTTGTTTTGCACTTCTTTGTATAAATGGCCTTAAAACAAACCCGTTTAGTTTCAACTCTTAGTGCAACAGGGCTGGGGCAAAATATGAATGCAATTCTTTGAAGATTTGGTGTTGTTGCACCAAAATCAAACTTGCAAGGACAACATTTATAATTTTTTAAGGATTTTAAAAATATGAAGAGACAAAGTAATTAATATTATAAGCTATAAGTATAAATACATTTCTTTTCACCTAGCTATAGAGTGGTTCTCCTACAAATGCATAGAGGTGAAGAAAACAGCCCCTCAAAAAATTGTAACTCATCATGCATGATGTCTCTAAAGTTTTCATTGAAAATCACCCTCACCATACAAGTGTCAAGACCATACATACCCTTCTCATTTGCTCTAAATGAACTAAGGAAAAAAGCTTGGGGTTCAATGAAGAGACAACAACATGAATATGTTGGGGTTGTTAATTTGATCTCTAATCAATAATGCATCAAATGGGTCCATAATTGTTTTTATTCGATCCCTAGAAATGTTGAATCATCTCTTTGGCCGTGTCCATGGCCTCATATAGATACTCCATGGGGTTTTTATCAGCATTCACCAGTTGTAGAATCCCAACCAACAATTCTAACACCTATAAAACAAAACAAAAAAGACATAAAAATGAAATCATCAAATTAAATTAAAACAGATTTTTTTTAAATTATGTCATTGAATTAAAATTTCTGATTTACAATATCAGCAAATTGTAACATTATAAAATTTAAGCCTTCTAGTCCCTTGTTAGTCAGGCAGATAATTTGAAAAGAGAGTAATAGGGGAATCTTCTTAAACAGAGCCCTGAATAAAAAGGAAATCCTTTCTAACTAGGAAATTGTCATTTCAAAATTAGTTCAATCTCAAGTGGATATTAGAGCTTACAAAGGTGCAAAATTATTAAGTTGGGATTTACATCTTAAACCTTGGCCTCTTTTCAATAAACCAGGTTACTTTTGTGAGCTTCCAAAGATGCAATGAGGATGAATAGGTAAAAAGCAAGGTGGTCCTTGCATTACACAAGGTTTTAATGTTGCCGTGCAAAACATCTACTTGTCAAAGTGATCACAAGTGTCATGTGAATGCTACTTGTTGTTGCACAATAGATTTTTGTTGTTGCACAAGAGTTCATGGTTATTTCACAAGGGCTTTTTGTTGGTGTAGAAGAGTTCATAATTGTTATTTATGTTGTTGTGCAAAATATTCATGTTATTGTGCAAGAGTTGCCCAAGTGCTTCTAACTGTTGCACAAGTAATTCTATTATTGGAATGTGCTTGTGCAAGACCTTTCAATGGCAACACATGGAATTCAAATATTTCTACAAGCCATTCTAGTTGCTTTGCAAGGGATCAAAGTTGTTGTGAATGATAGTCCTATTGTTGCAGAATGTTTTGAAGTTGTTAATCAAGGACCTCTAGTTATGCAAAAGCTTAGTTGTTGTACAAAGCATTCCCATTGGGTTCTCACTAGAATGCAAGGATTGTTATTGTTGCATAAGAAAGATTTGCTTTTTACATCTAAAAAATTTAGATCATGACCATTTGAGTTGGAAAAAACCCTAATAAGTCACATCATAGAATTTTTATAATTTAACCAAAATGTTAAAAGAAAACTATTTTTCTATTACAATGGGAGAAAGATCCACTTCCCTAACCTATTGAAAAAAAAATTATAATTAAAAAAGGTCAATTTTGAAAAGAAACCTACATTTATGATCTCCCCCACTTACTTGGCAAAAATGATATTCATGACTCTCTCCAATTCAACCTTCCTAAATTAAGGACTCTCCGACCACATTTTACTCAAAAACATGTGCTTAAGGTTGGGCAATGTGACTATAATACTCTTTGAGGTGATGCAATTGGTGGCAAACCATCTGATCTCTCATGAGATTCAAAACCCATGTGTGTTTTTAGATGTATTTTGTCACATTCCTCACATCTTCCATGTAATGTCCCCTTTTGGGATCACCTAATACTTTGGCCCAAATTCACAAATCCAAAATGAAACCTAAGCAAAAATGTACATAGAGATATAATTCTTACTTGAATAAGATTAGATAAGCTGTATAAATATTTGAAGCTTGATTTCTCATAGCAAGTTGGTCTCTTAGATCAATCTCCTTTATCAAATGGAATTCTTCTGCTCAGTCTGCTCCCAAAATCTGAATAATACTCTTTTATCGTTGCCCTTTTTTGCTTGAAATGAAATCTCCTTTGTACTTTATTGGTGAAAGGGTCACCACCTTTCATTAGAATTGAGTCACCACTTTTCCTTGTTGCCTTTGAGAATAATATATTATTCCCCAAATTGCTCTCCATTGGATGTCCTCAAATGAGACATTCTCCCCTTTATATCTTCCAATGTGGGAGAGAGCCACACCTCTTCATCATGGGGAGAGTCACACCTCCACAATAACCACCCTTTGGATGAGTCACAACTCTTCATCATTTATGTCCTTTACAAGAGACAACCGTCCATAATTGTCCCTCTTTGAAAGAGTCACAAACCTTCATAATTACCACCTTTCCGAAGAGTCATAACCCTTCATAACTTTTGCCCTTTCAAGGAATCACTTGCTTATTTTCTTCTTATTTCTTTTTTCTCTTCTATTAATTCTTCCTTGCTTCACACCCTCCCTTTTCTCTTCCTTCCTCCTCCCACTTTCAAATGAAGTTCTCCTCCCTTTTTTATCTCATGTTTGAGGGAGACACAACTTTTCATTTAATGCCTTTTGACCCTTCATTAACTTAACTAAATTTAATTATGCTACATTTCAATTTTATTATTTTATAATTTTAATTTTAATTTTTATTTTATTTTATTCTTTTATATTTTAATTTTATTATTATTATTTATTATTAAATCCCATTTCAAAAAGGGGGCATCACATTCCACCATATTCTTCACCTAGCTAAGTTTCCTTATTTCCTCAAGATGAAGGTCAACAAAGCATGTGGCACGGGGGCTCAAAAATTGGTATAGTGTCTTGCCTTGAAATGTATATCAGCTACTACATATACATTTTCAATGTTTATTACTCTCTAGACAACATTCTCCATTTTTCCCTCCATCACCACCTCGTGCAACAAGTTGCACAAGGTGTCAAAGATTTTGATTTTATTAAAGACATCTAACTTCAAAAACAATATTGTCCTTTTAAAGTCATGAGGAGATTGATTAAGGTGCAACTCTGACCATCTGTACGCATGTTAGATAATGTTGCAGCCCTTATTTTTCCAAATTATTTTTTTTGTCCATCTGCTTCACTGATGATGATTACATCCTCTAGTAATGGCCCACTCAACTCATTAGGGCTTGGTGCCTTGAACCTTTTACTTTTCATCAGCAATGCACTCCCTTGACCTCATGCTACAATTCTCTATTCCATGACTACCTTCCAATGAGGGTTGTGAACCAGAAGCAAAGAAACGAGAATCGAAATCGGATCGGAATCAGCAAGGCCGAATCGAATCATGAATCGGCCATGAAACGGAATCGAATCGGCCACGAATCGGCAAATTTAAAAAACCCTTGAAATTTAGAGATTTTAACAGTTTAAAACTTATTTCATGCACCCTTTATTGAATATAACTTAAACACACTATAACATCATCAAATAGAAGCTAACATACATAAACAAGGAACATAAATGATAAATCCATCACATACATTACACGTAAAATGTAAATTGTAGCTAAAGTAAATAGAAATCATAGGATCGTAATGAGTCAAATCATAGAATGTATGTAAGATAAAGATCCATAAGACATCAAATCATAAATGTATGTAAGATGAAGATCCATGAAACATATGTCTATCAGTATCTGTAAGATCCATAAAACTAAATCGTTTCATAGTATGAATCTGCGATGCTTGATCATTGATCAATGCCAAATGTCAAAGTCTTCATAACTAGATCTTAGGTAGTCTTTGTTGGTGGCTGTTTTCAAGTCCCTAGGTCCGGCAAATGAGGTTTGAATGATTTTGGCCTATTGGGAAGTCATGTCTGTTTGGGATTTGGGCAAGAGCTAAGCTAAGTTTGTCATAGAGATGGGGTCGAAACCAAGTGATTTGTGATAAAACGAGTTAAAACCCTTTGAGAATCCTTTTGCCAACTTCAGTTTGACCTTAGAAAGCCATGATGGATTGTGGGAGGTAGCCTTGCTAAAGGCTTGTTGAATCCTCAAATTTGGTTAAGTCTGGAATTTTCAAAATCTAGAATCTGCATCTTAACTCTTATGAAGCTGGAACCTATCTCAAACATCCTGAAGTATATATATTTTATAATTTATACAAATATAACTTAAAGTATAAGAAATTAAATAAATCAAACTTATACTTAAATGTTATATTTGTATAAACTTACAACAAATAGGGAAGGCAAAAAAAAACATTGAAAATATTTGTGCTTTTTAAAAATTTGACTTGACTTTTTAGCTACCCATTGATTCACGCCGATTTCCCAAGCCGATTCAGGCGATTTTTTCAATGAATCGCCAATTTGGCGATTCATCACAAAAAATCAGCGGTTCCGATTTCCGACTCAAAAAAAATCGTTTTTGGTGTATCGAACCGTGAATCGGCCGATTCAGGCGATTCATTGGTGATTCTTGAAACTATGACCAGAAGTATTACAAGAAAAACAAAATTGTAACTACGGCTCCCAACAATGCTTAAAAGGAACCCCCTAGAGCTCCCTCTAACCCTATACATCTATAACCTATCATAGATGCCACTTCGTGCAGTAAAATATCATCAGAAAATTAGAATAATTTTCTCATATGGCATTAATTATGTATCCTTTTATGATTTAAATATCTTTTGTGTCCTTTGACTCAGATGAAATGGAAGAACAAACTTACTGTGCATATACAATACACCTACTAACAAATGATTAAAGATGCTGATGTGCTAAGTGGATCCACTTGCTTTGCAATTATTAACCACAAATGAGGAAAAATGTAGCTAAAAACACTTGTCTAAGCATACATCCATCTTACACTTTCTCAAATCATGGAGATCATCTATAAAATCCCACAATAATAAAAGTCTAACTAAAATTGCTCATTTAAGTTTCCAATGCTTACATGTATCCCAAATCATTAGAAATCTAGAACATGAACTACCATGCATAATGAAAATTATTACATATCCTTTTTATTTGTCTCCTGACCTACACAAACATTATCATCTGCTCATAAGTAGGAGATTTTTTCCATTGCAAGTCAAATTATGATATTGCTATGGGGATTCAACTCTGTAGCTTTCGGGTCAAACTCATAGGCTCATGTTTCATGAGTAGTGGCTCAAAAGTGTTGAATTTATAGCTTCGATAGATACCTTATGAGTTTGCATCTCATACACGACTATCTCTAACAGTTAATATTTTAACTGTCGCCATCGACTGTTATAGTGGTTGATCTCCCGGAGCATGTTATTCATGTCAAACGACTTCTCTGGCAACGGCTTGGACAACGGTTGCTATGCATTTCACCGCCCTCAAAATGTAACGCACATATCCGTGGCGCTTCACCTATCTGGGCGGATAGCCGAAGCGTCACATGTAAAGTCTTACACCTTGATTGCGAGTAACGTTCTCCAGCAGTTACGTCCACAGCATCATCTCGATTCTATTCGAGCTTGAGTGTAGTGTCGCAATAGTGTGTACTATCGGTTGAAACTTCATCATTGCAGATTGCCTATTGCGTGGGTGCTACCTTTCGGTTGTTCATCATCTAAGTTTTTCCTGACAGAATCAGAGACACTCACGGACGAGCTACTCTTAGCATCAGATTTTACCTGTGCGACTCTCTGGTCCTCGGAGATTGTAATCGGGACTGTCCTGGACGTCTCTGGGCTATCTTCGTGTTCAGACTTTCTTTGCATGCCGTGTCTGGCAGCAGGCATTACATACACTTGCAGGGTCCTGTGTCGGGCATCATCCGTATGCTACACTAGACATCGGATTTCATCATCGGGCTGTTTTGTCTTCAGCATATTGTGCTTATTAAGGTTCTTCATATCTGTGTATCATGCACTGCATGTACTCTGAGATTTGATATTTGTTTATCATATAATTATCTTGACTGCATTGTAATTTTGATGGTATATAAATAAAGGTGTCATCGTTTAGTGGGCTGGGTTGTTTCCCTCTGTCGAGAGGGTTTTTCTCAGGATAATCTTCTGAATTATTTAGTTTCTGTTCATATGTTTCTTTCTGGTTCATATTTCAACAAAAAGAACCTATCTCTCATGAGAATGAATGGTCCACTTGGCACTCATTGCATCTGGGCAACACTCACAGAAGTCCACAATATTATCTGTGTCCTTTCATTGATGTCGCTTGACAGAGTCAATCCTAGCAAATGTGACACAAAAGTGACACTACCTAATATATGTGTACCATAACTGGGGTAAATCTGAACAAGGTATAGAAACCATTTATAAGTTGCATTCGTAAGTTACATTCAAACGTGACTGCTACTTACAAACCTTAAAAAACATGGTTCAAGCTTACACCGCACCTGTTAAGTTAGCTTTCCTTGACCTAAGACTCCCAAAGATATATAATCATACCATAAGAATCAAATATTGTTGCCATAAAGTTAAAATCTCTAATGAAAAATCTCCAATGTAGAAACTATGTTACATAAAATTTTCATGAAGAAGAAGAATTAAATTGATAAACGTTGCTAAAATCTGAAGGCCAAATAGTTAAAGTACTTTTGATTTAATGTTAATTTATTATGCAGTGCGAAAATGTGTTTGATTCCTCCGGGATCAACTTCAAAGTTTCACTGGTGATAATTTTTTTGAAGATATACTGCAAAAAAATGAATTTAACTATTAAAAACCTACAATACAACGGAACCTAGTTCGAAAAGCTACACAGATTTTCTTTTCCCCGTTTCCTAAACCCTCACAGAGTCGCAGATGACAAAAATATAGAGAAATAAAATATTATCAAAGGACAAAAAGGTATATAAGCTTAAAAATGGAAAACCTTAAAATCCCAGCAATAAATCAAATTTTCTTGCCCAAAAAAAACTAGGTCAATGGACTTGCAATCACTCATAAAAATAAAAATGCATTAAATGAATTTTACCGTGCTTAAGCATTTTGAGGAGGGCGAGCGACGAAATGTAGACCTGCTCTGAGGAATCCAGCATGGGACCATCTGTAGCAGGCGGTCCCATGCCACCTGCGCCTGAAAATATCCTCTGCAATCTCTCCATGCCTGATATGACCGTGAGGTAGCCTAAAACTGGAAGAAATTTGCTATCAACAGCCTATTCTCCCTCAATGAAAGTAAACTAACTGCCTTCAAATTTATAAAATGGAGTGCTGCGATTCAGTCTGTACATATTATGCTTTAAAGTGACATTTTTCTTCTTTAAATTTTCCCTCTTTATTCTTTTTGGTTCGATTGGAGGTAGGTGGGGAAAGATTTCCCAATATTAAACAAATTCTAATGTAGTTTATTTGTGTAAAGTTTGGTTATTATTTTATTTATTATTTATTAAGTCGAGAGAGGCGTATTAAAAATTCAAGTCATTTTATCAATTTTAATGATAATTTCTATTTTCTCATATATATCTAGAAACTTAGTGAATTTAGTTTTTCAAATATTTTTTATAAAAAAATTTAAATACAAATTTAGAAACTTTTGATAATAGATAAAATTTTATATTTATTAATAATAATTAATTGGTTATTAACAATAAAAAATATAGCTTTGCTCTCAAATTTGCAAAAAAAGGCAGCCCTTTGCAAAAGAGCAAACAATGCTTCAAAAATATACTTTTTTGATCTAGGTAAACACTCTGCAAATGCAAATAGATTCTAAGCTTTAAGCAACCCTCTTCTCGTCGATCAAGGGATAAATAGAATATCGCCAAAAAGAAATATTGGGAACCCCATCTCTTATGTGGAAAATAATGGGATGGACTGGTGGCTAAGAAAACGTATTACCATGACAAATGTGGAAGAGGAAAGGCAGATTGGTCGCGATAACAATGAATGGAAAGTTGCAAGGAGTCGAAAGGCCAAGAGGGGCCTTGAATGCTTGGGCTAGGGAAGAGGATAATGGCAATATATGGATTGGTAATGGTAGGGGTCTCGCCAATGAAATATGGGCAACCTCATTACAACCAAGATTCTACAATTTGCTTCTTGGGCTAACCAAATTGCATTAGGTAGAAAGAAAAATCCATCCACATCTTCATAGCTGAGCTATTCACGGTTTGGCCTCTCGCCTCCTTCTCGTAATCCACCCCCCAACAGATTTCAGCTTCTTGAAGATAATACGGTTGGTTCCTGATGAAGAGATATCTCATCCTTGAAAAATAATACCCATCAGAATACTTCTTCTTAACATAAAAACTATAACAAGCGAAGCACTAATGGGTAAAGCAAATCCATATATACTCATAGAAATCAAGTAATGCAGAACACTAGGAACATTATGCTTCCATTTCGAGCTCTACAAAATAGGACTTGGAACAAGAACTCCTAAAGATCGTAAAGAGAGTGTCACTACTATTATGGTTAAAAATATATTTACAAAAGGTATGTCGAATCACTATAAGAAACATGGTCTATTTGTGAAATGGTGTGGATACGGGCTTCCTATGGAATGCATTGCTAAATGGTGGAAGTGGGCATATGCAGGTCAGGTAAGTATCACTACCCTTCCTAGAGATTTCGTGTTCATTGATTGTAAAGATGAAACCCTCAAAGCTATTTTTTTATATGGAAATCATGATTTTTATAAAGGATACAATTTAAATTCGTGGAATGGCTACCAAAATATGATCCCAATAAACATCAACCAAAAATAGTTTCAAAATGGGTTAGTTTACCTAACCTACCAGTAGAATTAATACATATTGAAATACTCATGAAAATAGGAGATCTACTAGGAGGCTTTGTAGGGCTAGAGGAAAATTCCCTATTTTCCTCTAATGTTAAAATTTTAGGAGATATAGATATTAATTTGAAGCATCTTGAATCATTAGAATTGATCACATAAAATGAAACATAAATCATCATACCTATATTTTACCAAGGTCACATTCATGATAATGTATTCTCTAAAATGATGAGCATACCACATCCTAAGGATTAGAGGAATAGCAAAAATGATATTAAACATCAAGAGGCTAGGGTTAATACTGAAAAGAAACTAAAACAAGCAAAGGGAGTTAACATCCGGCTTAGTGCAGATATTGGAGGCTTTATTGTTGAAATACTGAATGAAATCCCAAATTGTTGCCCTCATCCTCGCTCTAAGGAAGATCTGAGGAAATCATTATCAGACAAGTCCTTTCAGCATGAGAGTAACAATGAGTTGTCATTGATTAATCATTTTTTTAAGGAAAATACAGAGTCTAGGTTAGCAAACAACTTTCAGGAACCTAAGATGCTGGATGTTGAATAGGGGGAGATAGTGGAGGATAGGATCATGGATGCCCCCATGGTGGAGAATACCAATCTTGAGGTTGAGGAGGTTGAGAAGGGAATTGAGATTTTAGAAAAAGAGGATGTCATTAAGGATAATCTTGATTCATCCCCTACTATGCCAAACATAATTCCAATGAACCATAATCCTAGTGACAATATGGTGATGGGTAGAGATATTAGAGACACAAATTGAGAAGATGGATGCTAATATTTGTCCATCATGGGGTTGTGATAGAAGGGAAGATACAGGCTTAAGTCTTGTATGCCTATGTAATGAGGTCCTAGATGATCTCCTCGAGGGGATTGTTGAGGATTTCCTTAATGAATAAGAGATTGCCTTAGAGAAACAACTTCTCATTGCCAAAATTATGGAGCTTGAAGAGGGAGAAAGGAATCAAGAAGTATTGGAGGAGGAAATTATCGAGTTGGGTAGGAGGGAAGAGGATTTAGCTGATGCATCCATGGGGGTTGTGCAATCTAATTTATGCAAAGACACCCCTCATTGTGCAAATAGTAACAAGTAAAGGGGTAGGAAGTCCCTTTCATAATTAAGGGCAAAAGATGGGTCTGCTAAGGATTAGACCAAGATCACAACTCTATTTAATGCCAAGAAGGGGAAGGGCCTTCCCATAGAGCCATGAAAGTTAATACTTAGAATGTAAGGGGCCTGAATGCCCCTAACAAGTAGCAGACCGTGAAACACTGCATCTTTGCAAGAAAAGCTGAAATTATAGTGTCACAAGAAATAAAACTTAATATGGAAGATATTGCAATTTTTAGAAAGAAATTGGGTATATGGAACATTGAAGGAACCCTCACAAATGGAGCCTCGGGTAGCTTAGAAATAATTTGGGATCCTAGATCAATTGCCTTCACCGAACAAGAGAGTCAACAAAATTGGATGAGTGGTTTAGTTTGAAGTATAAGAGTAACCTACAGTTTTTTATGATTAATGTTTACAAGCCAATACACAATAGGGATAAAAATGTGGTATGGAAAGAAATAGAAGAGTACCTAGAAAGCATACTAGATTAGATGTGTGTCATAGGAGGCAATTTCAATGTGATTCTTGACCCAAAAGAAAAATGGGGTGGAATCACCAAAGAGTCTCAATCAATAATTGAATTCAAAAAGTGGGTTCATAAAAACAATTTGCTAGAAATCAAAATACAAAATGGTGCATTCACGTGGAATAATAAAAAGGCAAGGTTTTATCCATATTGTTGAAAAATAGATAGATTTCTCCTCAAAGGAAGATGGGCAAAATTCCCCTTCACTCTCTCTACTAAAATCCTCCCATAGTTTGGTTTGGTCCATTTCCCTATTTTACTTAATATCATTGAGGATACACACCCTAAGTGGTGCCCATTTAAGTTTGAGAAAATGTGGCTAAGAGATGAAAACCTTGTAAAGACAATAGAAGATTGGTGGAAGGATGTTGAAGTATCAGGATCAAAATTGTATTGTTTGGTTACTAAGATGAATATAATCACAAATAAATTGCAATAGTGGAACAAGAACCATTTTTAAATATCTTTGAATCAAAGATAAGAATAGAGGAAGAGCTAAAAACTATGAACAACAAAGTGATTGACAAAGGGATGGATGTGAAACTTTATCTCAAAGAAAAGAAACTACTGACTGATTATGAAGATGTCTTAGCCAAGGAAGAGATCTTTTGCCACCAAAAATATAGAGAAACCTAGTTGGATGCGTAGAATAAGAATACAAAAAAAAATATAATAGCACCAAAAAATGAAGAAACATTAACAAGATAACCAAGGTTAAAATCAGGGATGGTCGATCCATTGTTGAAAACCTTGATTAGATTATTGTTGAAGCAATTAGACATTATAAAGAAATATTGGATAATTGGAAAGGCTCTAATATGGAACATCAAAAGAAGATTATATCAAACACACCTAAGATTATTTCAGCAGAAGAGAACAAGGCTTTAACAACAAAATTTATAAAACCTGAGATAGAAACAGTTGTGATGCAAATGCACCTAGGCAAGGCTCCGAGGCCGAATGAATTCCCAACTTTCTTCTTTCAAAAATGTTGGCACTTTATAGGTGATGAGGTTGTAGAGGCTCTTGAGGGTCTTAGAAACTCTGAAAATCTTCTCAAATAAATAAATAATACCTTTGTTACTCTTATTCCAAAGAAGGAGAAAGTTGATAATTATGATGCCTTTGTTAAATAATTGAGAGGGGGTGTGAAGCAATTAAGTGTAGTTATCCTATAGTCCCAAATCTCCTAGATGTATATATTCAAACTTTTCAATCAAATAATCAATTCGATAAGCTATCAACAATATCTTCTCGTCATCTACCGATTGACAGTAAATTAACAACTGTGTTTACCGATCTATCCAGTTATGAAATGTGTAAAAAAAATAACAATTCAACACATCATTCACACATAACACATATATTTTTAATGTGGAAACCTTGTTAGGGGAAAAACCACCTGGGACTGGTAACCCAAAATAATTCACTCTTTTGAAGTGAGCTCAGTTAGGAGCCAACCCTCTTAAAGATTACAAAACACACTGTAAGGTGTGACCTGGTTAGAGGATTTATCACTAACAATTCTCCCTTGGCCAACATTCACTGTGGGGTCAATAAGAAAATAATCAAAATTCATTGAATGTCATATTAAAATACAAAAAGACTGTGAAGTCTCACTCGATTAAGAGATTTTATTGTAACAATGGCTTAACTAATACATTAATGATCTAATTCAAATACAATTAAGATTTGCAGATTTTTAGAACTAAGCTAAGCTCAAAATACCTCCTTTGATCAATAAAAAATTCAATCCTTCATATCCTCCAACTTCATTCCACTCGGTGTATACTTCTCTAATGCTCGGTAATGTCTGTAGTTCAACTTGATTCTATCTTCAACCAATTTGATCAGTGGTGCATGAAAATAGTCCTTTCACGCGAATTCTCCTATAGTATCAATAATCTTAGACTCAACAATGAATCTCATGTCTCTTTAAATAGACAACATAAACCATTTTCTTTTCATCTGTTAGATTTTGCCTCTTAATCTCCATCGTTCATTTTGCCCACTTTAAGCTTCCTCGGCAGTTGTGTCATTAACACGTTTCAATCATTTTCATCTGATCAATCTTGAATTTTGTCAATCGTTGGATCATCATAACAAACTTAATCTTCTACCTCAAAATCATAAGAAATTATCTAGCTCATCAATTCAGTCAAATTTTATAAAACTTTATTTGTTTATTTCACTCGGTCAATACCAGAATGTGTCAATGATTACTTGCTCAATTAATACTATACTCAGTATACACTACACTAGCTCGGTCTATACAAAAATCTTTCTTTACCGACCACATAAACTTGTTCAATTCTGATCTTTAATACATAAAAAAATCATAATACAATCAAGTCAACAACATGATGTCATAGACTCATCAATAAGTTACCCAATGTATACCATATCCATATCTTTCATATCCATTTCACCTTCATGTAGCTATCTCATTCCTTTACCATTTTCCTTCTTTAGATGTTTGTAACCATCATGATAAGTACAGTCAAAACTAGTTGACATCAATGACAATACATTGACTGATTTAATTGTCTTACATATCACTTTAGTAGCTCGATGACCATCAATCACTGTCTTTCACTTGTCCATTCACTCCATCAAGATATTCAATTAGTTGTAGGTTATTAATCTCTCCCTTTGGCATTGATGGCAACACAATATGAAATACGTCATAGAATACCAAACATTTGTTCTACAACTATATAAACAAATGTTGTAGCTCGATAAGCTATCCCTAGCTTGTACATTTAATATGTTTAATCACTACACAACATTATCATGCGTACTCTCCTTGCGAATTTGATCTTCTTCTTCTCATCGATTCTCTCTCCCTTATATTATTTCTTGAATTTCTCTCCCTTTTTCTTCTCCCCCTTAGGATAAATATTTCATTGATTCTTCTCTCCCTTTGACAACAATGCCAAAAAGAGTAAACAGCTCTGTAGTAGCCTATTATCTCTGGTGTTCGGTTCAGATCAAGTAGCTTCATGTACCGATATGCAGTGTTCTTTTATTTTTCATCCTAGCGTTCACAACCTTAGGAAACCTGAAGTGTGAGCAATATGCATCAACATTATTTGATATTCTGATAAGGTATAGATTGATGCTGTGAGGGCTCACCCTAGACCCATCAAAGCCTTTTGCATTATCAGTATGATAGACCTAGTAATTGTCCTAAGGTTTTTAATGAATTAATATGATTTTATCTTTTGACAGGAATTTGATTACAGTAGGTGATGGGACTAAATATTTGTCAGATGCTTTCCTTACACAAGATGTTGATTGTCGACCTTATGATACATTTCAACTAACATTAAGATAATGATTTAGATGAATACTGAGATGTTACAATTTGGGTACAAATATGTTGATGAGTCGTTTAGGAAAATGATTAATCACTATTTGAATTATTGTTGCGATGTGAAATTATGTGAAGGTTAAAGGATAGGTGATAAAATATATTGATGAATTTTCAGGATATTATTATGAGAATTGTTTGATGATCTAGTTACTTGATTTTATGCCATATAAATGATTTCGAATTGACAAAATTAATGCTTATGTAAATTAGTTAAAACTACATCATGATTTATATAGATCTGGAATGATTTTTGTGACATTTGAGTTAATGAGATCATGTTCTCCTGATTCAATTTACATTGTTCATTTGAAAGTAATGATTAATTTGACGATTAAAATTATGATGAAGGATTATAGAGACTAAAAGAATGTACCTCATGTGATAGAAAAGTTAAGGTTAATGTTGAATTCTGCATTCTGTATTATTATGTTATCTTTCAGTATAATGATCATTGATGGAATCATGGTTCTATGTTTAGCTTAAGATTACATGCTTATGTGGAAAATTAATTGATATTCGATGCTTGAAGAATTAGGTTATAGTGTGGATAAGTAAAGGTTCATGGAATGTAGTTATTCATTAATGTCAAAGTTTAGATGTTATTACTTTATTTTTTTTGAAATGATATTTAATGCAAGATTTTATAATGTACTGACATCGAACTCGAGTGTGCAGGAACATGGTCATGGTTGTAAGTCAGGGAAACAAGATGGGATCTAAGTGCAATCAGTTGGAAACCAAGGTCGACTCTAGAAGAGTACGACCTAGTTGTATCGTGATTTCTTTCATAAACGTGATGCCTATGTGTATATGGTTGACAATGTTTGAAATATATGTTTGTAAGTAAATTTTTAGTTTTGTGAAAATGTATATATGTTTTTGCACACAAGGCATGCCACATATGTTTGTGATGTGTATTATTGTGATGTGTCACTTGACACCTTTGTGATGAAGTGGCATGTAGAGTGGATTATGGACCCCACCCTCTCCTTAGTTAGTCTTGAGCATTCCTAGGCTAGGTAGGTGGTTTAAGGGACCAAGAAATGTTGAAACCAATACTTCATTTTTGGATGCATGATTAATTGGGGATTTTGAGAGGTTTTGTGGAGTTCTAAGGTGAGGTTTAGGTTGAATTTTTGTGCCCCAAGGCTAGTGCTTGGGTTAGGGGGCTTATTTCTTCTATTCCCACTTTCCTAGGCCACGTTTTTACCTCTCCAAATGGGCCATTTTTTATATGAACGAAAATGAAAATGCTATCAAAGATGTCCCACCTTTTCATGTGTTGAAATTCAATCCATACCTTTAGTAAGGGAAAGTGTCATCTTCTCTAGGATCTAGAAACCTAATAGTTTTGGGAAGGGAGATCAGAGAAGAATGTTTGGAAAGACTTAAGGGGAGAAAGACTTAGAAACAAGGAGACTAGTTCATTCTTGTCTATGCTAGTTTGAGAGAGAGTAAGAGGAGATCTTGAGAGAGTTTGGTCTAGTAGCTTGAGAAGGATAGCAAGCTTGGAGTCAAAAGGAGCTCATCTACAATTATCCATTTATTCTTGGCTTAGGAGGAGGTTGGTGGTTCTATCTTGTGATTTCCTTGAATATGCTTGAAAGAATTGTACTATGTGAAAGTTTTGTAAATTGTAATTCCTTGTGAGAGTCTAGTATTGTTTGGTATCTTTTTGTGAATTTTCTTTCAAGCTTGTTTGCTTTTCTTGTATTGTTTTTGTTTATGGGTGTGCAAGTTCACTCCTCATCCTTGGGAGGATTTGAGGAGAACTTGGGGTGAAGGGCCTAAGTTGGAATTTCCTCATGTATGAGAGCATGGTTGCATGGGCAACCATGAGAACCTTCTTATGTTGTTTGGGGGTCATAAGGGTGTTTGGGGGCCATAAAGGTGTTGTTGTTGCTCATGGATTTGAGCTGTTTGGGTTGGAAGGGCCTTGTGAAGGCTGGTAATGCATGCTGCAAATGTTGTTTATTATAAGTTAGGTGTCTCCATAAGGAAGATTCCACCTTCACCCATTATATGGATTCTATGTTAGAGTCCTTTGTGCAAGCTTGGGAAGGGAGTAAAATGTGAAATTCTATGTTTCCATATTATGTTGAATGTTTATGTTTGTGTGTTGTATGAGTGTATCCTATCCTATTCTTGTTTCCCCAAGCTCGGGGGTGGCCATGTAATGGCCTAGGCTAGGAGGTGAGCCTCCATGGCCATGTGAAAAGTTTTATGTTGCAGGTTTGCTGCAAGAGTTGAAGTTAAAGTTCAGGTTTCAAAGTCTAAGGAGAAAGTTATGAAGAAGGGTTAAATTGTGATTGTGGTTGTAATTTAGCTTTTGAATAATAATTGTATGATTTTATTTATGTTGGTAAAAGATATTGTAAAGTTGGTTAATCTCTCCTCAAAATTTAATTATGTATGGGGTAAAACAGGGAATTGTAATATTGCTATAAATTGAGAAAATAGGAGTGGATGTAATTTATCTATTGTTTAGATTCTTCTGCAAGGGAAAGTTTTCAAAAAGATAAGAAAACATTACATGAAAAAGATAATGCCTAATAAAATGTTAGAGGTTTCATTATTTATTTTGTTCTCTGCAAAGTATATGACATTAATCTATTAGGGGCTTTTACTTGATTTTCCTTTCTTGCAAATTCTGTGTACATTTCTTGTATTGCTTTATTAAAAGAAAATTTATTTCTGGTCACTCTTTCTGTAATCTACAGTGTTAAATTTATATCTGTCACTCTTTCTGTAATCTCCTATCCGATAACAGGTTTCATATCCAGGCATTATGTTTAACATATATGATAAAACCATACAAAGATATCTAGGATAAGCCTAAAATACATACATGTATTTATCAATATTATATTCAATGTAAAGTAGAAATGAAAGAAAGTAACCTATGAATATGTTGTTCATATTTAAATCATGAATACACATATAAAGCAAAGCTTTGTTCTGTTTAAGTGGAATATTAGTCTGAAAAATTAGATTTAGTGTAAAGTACAAAATTATGGAATTTATTTCCTATTTCAGTAAAAAAATAAATTGAAAGTAGTATTGTTATTCTCTTAAAAATAAAATCTGAACATTAGAAATTATTTTAGAAGAAAGTAAGTTGTGTAATGCCCAGTGGATTTCTGGGCATTACAAATGCAATCTCCTAATCATCTTAATGACCGACAGATAGGGTATGGACCCCTAATATAGTCCTCAAGTACTCAAATGTATCCTTAGGCAATGGTTTAGTAAATATATTTGCAAGTTGCTCTTTTGATTTCACAAACTCCAATTTTACTTGCTTGTATTGTACTTTTTCCCTCAAATAGTGATACTTTATAGATATATGCTTTGTCTTTGCATGCATCACTAGATTTTTAGAAATGTTTATAGCATTGGTATTATCACAATATGCTATCACTGGATTAGTGATCTCCTCATTCATTCCTTCCAAAAGTTGTTTTATCCATGCAATGTTTGAATAGTTAGCAACAACAACAACATTTTTCGCTTCAGCAATGGACTGAGAAATACATGCTTATTTCTTGCTTATCCAAGTTACTAATCTTTCTCCCAAAAAAATGCTTCACCGGTAGTGCTCTTTCGATCATCAATGTTTCCTGCCCAATCTGCATCCATGTAGACTTGTAGTTCAAAATTGCCCTTTTTCTTGTACCATAAAATATAGTTCTCAATGTTTTTCAAGTATCTCAGAATCCTTTTAACAACAATCATATGTGATTCCTTAGGATTAGCAAAAAATATTACTACAATCCCAACTACATATGCAATGTTCAGTCTACTATGCACACCATACATCAACTTACCAATCATTGATCTGTATAATGTCTGATTTACCTCAATTGACTGATCATCCTTTATTAATTTATATCCTATAACGATAGGTGTACCAACTAATTTTGAATCTTCCATTCCAAAGGTCTTCAGTACTTATTTGATGTACTTTGATTGAGTAATGAATATACCTTCACCTTGTTGTAGAATTTGCAAACCAAGAAAGAATTTAATCTCTCCAAACATTGACATTTCAAATTCTTTTATCATTTCATCAGCAAATGATTTGCATAGATTATCATGTCCTCCAAATATAATATCATGAACAAAAATTTCAACAATAAGAATCTTGTCATCAGTTTCACCTTTCAAGTATAAATTGTTGTTGTCACTTGTTCTTACAAATCCAATACTAATAAGATATGAATGTAGTCTTTGATACCATGCTTGCGGTGCTTGTTTCAGTCCATATAGTGCTTTGTGCAACTTGCATACCATATTTTTCTGATTTGGATCAATAAAACCTTCAGGTTGTTCAATATATACCTCTTCCTCAAGTATCCCATTCAAAAATGCAGATTTGACATCCATTTGATATACTTTAAATCCTTTGTAGATAGCATATGCAAGCAATATTCTAACTCCTTCAAGTCTTGCAATTGGTACAAAATTCTCACCATAGTCAATACCTTCTTCTTTTGCATATCCTTTGCATACAAATCTTGCCCTATTCCTAGTAACTTCACCATTCTCGTTCAACTTGTTTTTGAATATCCATTTGGTTCCAATTACATTCTTATCATTCGATCTTAGTACCAATGTCCATGTTTTGTTTTTCAGTATCTAATCTATTTCTTCATTCATGGCTTTAATCCATTCATCATTCTCAAGTGCATCTATAACATTTGTAGGTTCAAATTCACAAACTAAACATGTTTTATTTCTCAACTTACTTCATGTCATCATGCCAACTTGCTTGTCACTAATAATTTGATTATGTGGATGGTGTCTCCTTACAAATTTTGCCAATACTTGTTATCTTCTTTTCTCATCATTCGGTGTAGGATCAATATCTTCCTCGGTAACTATTTCATGATTCTCAATCTCTATAGGTTGTTGCTCGGTATCATTATCCTATTGCTCAGTAATTTCAACTAGTTACTTGGGTAGAGTATCAAGTTGTTCAATGTATGTAAATATGTCGTAGTCTTCTAGTTCTTTTTTGCTTTCTTCATCATTTTTCTCAACAAACTCATCAACCCTTACATTTTCACTTTCAATTATTTTGTTAGTAACCTTATTCAAACATTTGTAAGCTTTTCTTTTAGTAGAATATCCTAAGAATATTCTTTCATCACCATTTGAATGAAATTTTCCATTTCTATCATCTTTCAGAATGTAACATCTACTTCCAAATATTTTGAAATAACTTACATTAGGTGTGTACTCATACCATAATTCATAGGGTGTCTTGTTTGAATCGTTCTTTAGTTGTACTCGGTTCAATGTGTATACAATAGTACTAAAAGCTTCTCTCCAGTACATTTGTGGAACATCTTTTTCAATCATAGTGTTCTAGCACAATCAACAATAGATATATTCCTCCTTTCAACAATTCCATTCTGATGTGGTGTTCTCGGTGCATAAATCTATCTTTTAATTCCATGCTCATTAGAAAACTTAGTAAATTCATCATAAATAAACTCACCACCTCTATCTGATCTCAAGCATTTTAACTCTTTTCCACTTTCCTTTTCCACTTTAGCTTTATACCATTTAAACATCTTGAAAGCTTTAGAGTTTTCTTTCAAAAATATAATAGTCATCATCCTAGAGTAGTCATCAATAAATAAAATAAAATATTTTTCTCCATAGTAACTCTGAATTCTCATAGGACCACACAAATCATTATGAACCAACTCCAAAATAGCATTAGATGAATAATTTTTGCTCTTGAAACTAGATTTTGACATTTTTCCTTTTTGACATTGTTTACACATGACATGGTCAAGTTTAGATAAGCTCGATAAGCCTCTAAAAAAAAAATTTCCTTTTTGACATTGTTTACACATGACATGGTCAAGTTTAGATAAGCTCGATAAGCCTCTAAAAAAAAAATTCTTTCTAATTTTAACCATGCTGTCAAAATTCACATGACATAACCTTTTGTGCCACAACCACACATCTTTAGTTCTATCCAATAAACAAGAAGTTTCAACATTGTCAAGATAGAATAGATTACCTTTAGATTGTTCACTAGTACCGACCAACTTTCCAGTCTCATCATAGATTTTCACCTTTCTATTCGCAAATGCAACTCGGTGAGCTAATTTATTTAGTTGTGCTACACTCAATAGATTATAGTTAAGTCCTTTCACCCAATATACATTCTCACACCTAATCTTGTTGTTCAATAAGATAGATCCTTTTCCTTTTACTAGACAAGGTGTATCATTTCCCATTTTAACGGATCCACCATTATAGTGTTCAAGATATTCAAATTTGTCCTCATCACCAGTCATATGATGTGTACAACCACTATCAATAATCCAAGTATCATTCTTGATAACTTTAGAAATAAGTGTTGTTTCAACATACCTTTCTTCTTCTTCTAAATCTTCTTTCAATGCTACAAATACCACCTCAATATCTTTGTCAATATTGGTTTTGATGTCATCATCATCATCATCTTCAACAAGGTAACATGCTTTCTTGCCTTTGTCTTTGTAGTCTCAGTTACTTCTTATGTCATATTGTCGGTTGCCTCTGTGTTCTCGATTATCTCTTCTATCAAACTTTATTTCATCGGATCAGTCATTGTCTTTGTCATCTACTTTCCTGTTAGGACATCTAGCTGCAATGTGACCAATCTCTTTACAGTTAAAACATACCAAGGGTAATTTTCCTTTATATCTTCCTTTACCTTTTTGCAGTCTTCTATCCATTAATGCTTCAAGCTCATCTAGTTCATCCTCATCACTGTCACTATCACTCTTATTTCTTATCATGTCTTTACTACTTGATTTACCAATTTTCAAGGATGACATAAATGCAGACTCAACATTTGGAACAATACTATTATCAAAGTTATTCAACTTAAAAGTAGTCATTTTACCAATTAGGCTATCAAGTGTAAGAGTGTTACCTAGAGCTAATCTCATTTCATGGATTGTAGAGATTCTAATAGCATAAATAGGCAACAAGGTTCTAAGAGTTTTACTCACAACAATGTCTTCATTAATAACACCTCCTACTCCTCAGATAGAATTGACAATCTCCTTAATTTTGTTACTATACTATGAAATATTTTCTCCTTCTTTCATCTTCATGTCATCAAACTTTCCTCTAAGACTCTCAACTCTTGCTCTTAGCACATTTTCATCTCCTTTGTGAACTAGTACAAGTTTGTCCCACATTCCTTTATCAGTAGTACATGTCTTGACATCTTCAAATTCAGCATCTGATAAGGCAACATCAATCTCTATCATTGTGACATTGTGTTCATGTCTGTCTCTCATCTGATCAATAGTCAAGGGACCAGTCGGTTGAATGTAATCATTGCTCAAATAGTATATTGCAGATTCTCCAATTCTAGATATGTGTAGTTTCATTCTGCTTTTCCATGTTGATAAATTGTCTATATTCATCTTTGGCACCTCTCTCTTATACATCTTGTGATCTTTAGCTAAAGTCCTTCAAACTTTCCTCTCCAAACAACCAATGCTCTAATACCAATTGTTAGATAATTGAGAGGGGGGGGGGTGAATCAGTTAAGTACAGTTATCCTATAGCCCCAAATCTCCTAGATGTATATATTCAAATTTTTCAATGAAATAATCAACTCGATAAACTATCAACAATATCTTTCTCTTCGTCTACCGATTGACAGTAAATTAACAATCGTGTTTACCGATCTATCTAGTTATGAAATATGTAAAGCAAAATAAGAACTCAACACATCATTTACACATAACACATAGATTTTTAATGTGGAAACTTTGTTAGGGAAAAAAACACATGGTATTGGTAACCCAAAATAATTCACTCTTCTGAAGTGAGCTCGATTAGGAGCCAACCCTATTAAAGGTTACAAAACACATAGTAAGGTGTGACCTAGTTAGAGGCTTTATCACTAACAATTCTCCCTTGACCAATATTCACTATGGGGTCAACAAGAAAACAATCAACATTCATTGAATGTCATATTGAAATACAAAAAGACTGTGAAGTCCCACTCGGTCAAGAGATTTTGTTGTAACAAGGGTTAAACTGATATAGTAATGATCTGATTCAAATACAACTAAGATTTGTAGATTTTTAGATATAAGCTAAGCTCAAAATACCTCCTCTGATCAATAAACAATTCAATCCTTCATATCCTCCAACTTCATTCCACTCAGTGTATACTTCTTTGATGCTCGATAATGTTTGCAGTTCAACTCGGTTCTGTCTTCAACTAGTTTGATCAGTGGTGCATGAAAATAGTCCTTTCACGCGAATTCTCCTACAATATCAATAATCCTAGACTCAACAATGAATCTCATGTCTCTTTAAATAGACATATTAAACTATTTTCTTTTCATCTGTTAGATTTTGCCTCTTAATCTGCATCATTCATTTTGTCACTTGAAGCTTCCTCGACAGTTGTTTTATTAACACACTTCAATCTTCTTCATCTGATCAATCTTGAATTTTTTCAGTCATTGGATCATCATAACTAATGCAAAGGTAGATGGGGAGAGTGGCCAAAGGCACACCCTAACTAGATCCACCTTGTAGAACAACACATGGAAGCAACAAACACCAAGAGTGAGAGAGAGAATGCAAATCACTTTCATATATTTTCTTCAATTGATTCATACATGTTAGACTGTAAGGCCTTCCCAGTTTAGGCCAGATATTACAATTAAGTTCAGAAGTCCTCCAACATGTGAGGATCTACCAACAATCTCTAATCTTCTATCTTCTATCTTCTATCCAAAAAATTGCTCCCTAAACTCTAACGAAACAACTATATTTATACAAGAGGCTACCAAAACAAGTCAGCCTTCAAATCCATAATCAACAGAAGGGATGACCAAATCTAGGTCCACACACTTCCCAATGATGGATACCAACATTAAATCCATGACCCAAATTAAATGAACAAGTCAGACTCAAAAGAAATCCAAAACAAACAACTTGGTAAGCAAGAAAACCGAGTGCCAGGGAAATAACCAAGTGCCAGAGAGATAATCGACCAACATCGGCAAATGAAGGAAACTGAGCAACACCGAACCAACTCAGTCAAAGAAGGAACTGAACAACATAGAAAACTTCAAACATCTTTTGGTGACACAGGATTGTCAAGGACCCGAGATGCTCTTGCATTAGACACCTGGGGTTATTTGAAATGATTCTCTGAATCATTGAACAACTATGATTCGAGTTGCATCCAACTTAGATTGTGAAATCCATGAACTATCTTCAATTGGTCTATTCTTCCACTTTACTAGATATTCCATATATTGTTTTCCTCTTGTACTTCTACCAATTCTTTGCTCCAAGATATGCTCAACTTCTTTTGTCTGCTTCTTAGGATATTCCATTGATATTGTCATGTCTTCATCAGGTTCATGATACTCATACAAATCAACAATGTTGAAAATAGGTGATATGTCCATGTCATCAGGTAACTCAATCTCATATGCATTTCCACTGTCAAATTTCCTTAGAATCTTGCAAGGTCCAAACTTCTTCATTTTCAGCTTCCCATAAGTTCCAATAGGAAATTGACCTTTCTTCAAATGAACCATCACTTCATCACCAACATCAAAAGTCGTATATCTCCTTGATCTATTAGCTCTGTCTTTTTATTTCTAATTACTCTTTTCTAGCTTAAATTTCACATCTTCATGCAATCTCTTCATGTACTCAACAAATTTTACTCCTTCGTCACTTTTCTTTCTTTCATCAGCAATATCCCTCAAATATGATATACTTCTCGGTTGTGTGCCATTTACAATCTCAAAGGGTGTTTTTCTAGTACTCCTATTTACTAAATTATTGTATGCAAACTCTGCTTGTGCCAATACAGAATCCCAATTACTTGGTGTGTCTCCAACTAAGCATCTCAAAATATTTCCCAAACTTCTATTCACAACTTCTATTTGTTCACCGATTTGTGGGTGAAATGTAGAACTATATTTCAACTCAGTACCAAAATTTCTCCAAAGAATTTTCCAAAAGTATCCAACAAATTTATTATCTCGGTTAGAGATAATACTCCTCGGTAATCCATGCAATCTAAAAATTTCCTTAAAGAAAAGATCTGCTATATGTACTGCATTTGATGTCTTTCTACAAGGTATAAAATGTGATATTTTAGAAAATCTATCCACAACAACAAATATAGATTCATTACCTCTTACTATCTTCGGTAGGCCAAGAACAAAATCCATACTGATGTCGATCCAAGGTTTCTTAGGAACAACAATCGGTGTATACAATCCAGTATTCTGACTTACTCCTTTTGCAACTTGACAAACTCCACAACTTCTCACAAATTTTTGAACATCTTTATACAATTGTGGCCAAAAGTATTTCTCCTTAACCAAATTTAATGTCTTATCAACACCAAAATATCCAGCCAAACCACTACTATGTTTCTCCTTTATCAAATTAGTTCTCATTGGTCCTATTGGTATACATAACTAAATACCCTTGAACAACATACCTTCTTGAATAAAATATTCATCCCATTTAGTACTCAGTTGATCTTGAATAGGTGCTCTGCACTTTCTCCATGGCTCAGAAAAACTAGGACCAAATTCATAAGAATCTCTCATATCATCAAAGCCAAGAACTTCAATTTTCATCTCGGTCATCAAGGATCTTCTTCTACTCAATGAATCAACAACTCAGTTAATGACTCCACTCGTATGCTTCATCACAAATGTATAACTTTGAAAATACTCAACCCATTTCATATGTCTCTAATTCAACTTATTCTGACTACCCAAATACTGTAAATCCTTATGATCGATATACAATACAAATTCACTCGGTATCAAATAATATCTCAATTTCTTCAGTGCTTGAACAATAGCATATAATTCCTGATCATACAAAAAATATTTCCTTCTTGCATTAATCAACTTTTCACTAAAGAAAGCAATAGGTTTACCTTCTTGACTCAACACAACTCCAATTGCACTTCCACTTGCATCACATTCCACTTGAAATACCTTATTGAAATCAGGTAATACCAAAACAAACAATTCAACAACCTTCTGCTTCTGAGTCTCAAATCTTTTATCATCTCCATGTGTCCACTTGAATTCTCTTATATCTCCTCTCATAGTCTCAGTCATAGCATTACAAATTGAACTGAAATTCCTAATGAAATTTTGGTAAAAACTTGCCAATCCATGAAATAATCTTACCTCACTAGCATTCTCAAGTGTAGGCCAATTCAAAATAGCTTCAACCTTTTCAAGATCCATTTTCAAACCATCAGCTAAAATCACAAATCCCAAATACACAATCTCTTCTTTCATGAATGAACACTTTTTCAAATTTATCAATAACTTTTCTTCTTTCAACCTCTGCAATACTTTTTTAACATGCAACAGGTGTTCTTCTCTGGTCTTACTGAATATCATAATATCATCAAGATATACAATCACAAACTTACCCAAGAATTTCTTCAAAACTTCATTCATCAACCTCATAAATGTACTCGGTGCATTAGTTAAAACAAAAGGCATAACCAACCACTCATATAAACCCTCTTTTGTCTTGAAAAGTGGGCATCACCTTCTCTGATGATACCCACTTTTCAAATCAATTTTGGTAAAATACTTTGCTCTAGTCAAACTGTCCATTATGTCATCCATTCTCGGTACAGGAAACTTATATTTCACTATTATCTTATTGATTGCTCTGGAATCAGTACACATTCACCACTCTCCATTCTTCTTAGGTGCCAATACAACAGGTACTGTACAAGGACTCAAACTTTCTCTGATCAAACCTTTCTCCAACAATTCTTGAATCTGTTAGTTTAATTCCTGATTCTCAGTAGGTGTCAACCGATGAGGTGCCTTATTCGGTTAACTAGCTCCAGGGATTAGATCCATGCAATGATCAATGCTTCTCTTCAGTGGAAAACCATTAGGTACATTGTTAGAAATGATTTCACTATACTCAGTGAGTAATTTATCAATCTCCCCAAGAAAATTATCCTTTGTTTTCTTACTCGGTTTGTTAGGAATCACAACAAAATATACATCATTCTCTTTCAAATCCTTAAAAACCTTTCTTCCTTCCATCGAGCAAACTTTCACAGACGTGCAAACATTATTAACAAGTTTTTCCATCAAAGGTAACAAGATCTATCTTCTTCCATCAGCCCAAATAGTATATTTATGCAATCTCCCATCATATATAGCATGTCTATCATATTGCCAAGGTCTATCCAACAAAATATGACAATAATCCATATGCATGATATCACACAACACCTTATTATAGTATTTTTCAATTTTCAAATTCACATAACTTTGTTCACTTACCAAGAGTGTATGCTCATCCTAGATCCATGAAATCTGATAGGGCTTCGGATGTTCCAACCTCTTCAACTACAACTTTGTGACCATTTTCTCAGATGCCAGATTCTCTGAGCTACCACTGTCAATAATTACCTTCCAAACCTTGTCAAAAACTCTACATCTGGTCTTGAACAAAATTTTCCTTACTGGATCTTCCTTATTAATTTCACTCCAAAGTGCTCTCCTCACCATCAAGTTATTTTCCTTCTCAGGTTCATTCGATATCTCTTCTTGCACCGAAGTATTTCTACTACTACTAGCCTTCTTACTTACATGTGTACACTCAAATGATCTATGTCCTTCTTCTCCACAATTGTAACAAGTTCCTCGAAAACCACCTCTGTTATAACCACCTCGGTAGTTACTGCCTCTAACTTTAGATGAACTTTCACCTTTCCACTTGGTCTTGCCTTTACCCAGATTTGTCTTTTCAAGTTCAGATCTACTATTTTTACTATAAGATCTACCTCTTCCTCTAGGGAATCTACCGCCTCTACCTCTTTGTCTTTGCTCATGTCTTTTGTTCAATTTCTCCTTAGCTTTCAATGCAAATTGATAAGCTTCTTCAATGTTCTCCAATTTAACCATACTAATTTCTTCTTGGATGGAAACTCTCAAACCATTCAGGTATCTAGCAATTCTTTCCACATCATCTTCATCATGTCCAAATCTGATATCTAATCTATAGAATTCCTCAGTATATTCCTTTATCGATCTATCTTTCTATCTCAAAATTTGCATTCGCCTACCTAGGCTATCTAATAATCACAAGGTAAGAAATTTCCTTTCAATTTATTCACCATCTTATTCCATACCTTGATTTTGTCTTTGCCTTTCCTTTTTCTGTCCAGTTGCATATGTTCCCACCACAAGGATGCATGACTTTTCAATTTTGTGCTTGCAATTTTCACTTTCTTTTCCTTAGGTACATTTTCATACTCAAAGTACTTTTCCATCTCAGTGATCCAATCTACCAATTCATCAGAATTCAATTTTACACCATACTCAGGAGGATTAAAGTGTGGTGTAGACTTCAAACTTGTCAAAGCCTTCAAGAATCTTTCTTCACCTTGATCCATCACAGGTGCAGGTTCTACATCACCTTGTTCTACCTCAACTCCATCATCACTAACATCTTCAAGATGTCTTCCTCTTCTCTGGGCTGTTTCAACAACTTCGAACCTAGCAGCAAGTTGTCTCAACATGTATGCCAATCCTAGATCTGCATCTTGTCTTCCACGAACCATCTTGAAACCCTCTGCAATTGCAGGTCATATCACAATCTGCTACCCCACAAAAAATCAACTAGGGTTTGACAAGAAGGAACCCTCAAACCTAGATTCACAAACCTAGATACAGATCTCACCTTGCTCTAATACCACTTGATGCAAAGGCAGACAGGGAGAGGGGCCAAAGGCACACCCTAACCAAATCCACTTTGTAGAACAATACGCGGAAGCAACAAACACCAACAATGAGAGAGAGAATACAGACCACTTTCATATATTTTCTTTAATTGATTCATACATGCCGAGCTATAAGGCCTTCCCAATGTAATCATCCAAAAATGGTCATCTAGACTATTAGCCCCTTTTGTTAAATCATCAATTGCTTATCAAATCCTAGTTCCATCATTTATTTGATTTTATTCTATGGGCTAACCATCTTATCCTAAGTCTTTATTTAATCGAAATGAATTTCCTCCCCTTTTATTGAATAAAAAGCCCCCACTTTTCTTCTTATCCTAAGTTGCACAAATAAAGCATTATTCTTATTTTATAAAAAGGGAAAAAACACTTTTTAGCTCATATGGGGCACCAAAGTCAACTCTTATTTTCTCATCGAAGGATACTTGTGCACGGCCATACGACATTCTATTGCACAGACATACAGAGGTTTATCGCCTGCACATAGTGCGATTTGTCACCCAGAACAAAAATATTGCACCAGTATACAGAGAAGTATCGTATGATTCTTCTGGCAACCAAAATGTCGCCCAGACCTAGAAGTGGTTGTTTTTAGCTCTTTTATCTTGCAAGTTTTGAGTTTTCTATTATTTGTTCTTTTTTAAAAAAAAATTCAGCATTTTTAGAATCCGTGCCACTCCACAAAACTAGCACCCATTTTTGAGAAATTTTTGCATACGGTATCAAAAATTGAAGTGTGATATATCGTTGGAAAGTTGTTTTTGAGCCTGATCCTACCATGCTGGTTTCATTTTCAAATTTTGCCATTTGATCAACTATTTTACTTGCAGGTTATCTAATTTTTGATATGCTAACCATTGTGGGACTAACAAGTTGTGCTTGTAGGTGCCTTCATTGCTTGAAATATTTTCTTAAAAGAATGCATGCCAAAGCTCCAAATACAAAAGGGCTACTAATTATTTTTGTAGTGCTGCCCAACACATAAAAACAATCAAGTGTTTTTGTTCATTGTTTTCATTTTTAAGTGCGGCATATACTAGTTGTTTCTTTTCATAGGCACTTAATATCTTGTTGTAGGAATCTTTGGGTGGTAGGAAACTATGCTCTTCACCCTTGTGGTGAACCAAAAATCCTGACCCATCTTTAGATTTCAAAAGCAAGAAGGCTAATTGAACCTTTGGTTGGTGTGTTTGGGAAAGATTTTTGCGATAGGAGAGTATGCTCTTCACCCTTGTGGTGAACCAGAAATCTTGACTCTCAAGAGTTGATCCACTTTTTGTGTAGTTTAAGATCCTTTAGCGGGCCTGCTCTTGAGCAATCAAGAGGAATGACCCAAGTGGGGACAAGCTAATATTGAGCTATTCCAACTATCAAGGACACAAAACCTTGCTAGATTATGAGTACTTGTGAGATTGTGACCATGAGAAAAATGTTGAGCAAGAATGCTTAAGGTACTCTTATGGCCGTGAGGTCCGTTACTTGCCACAAGGTAAGGAGTCCCTTTGGGGAGCAAGAGGGGTATTACGAACATAAGCCCTTACTAAGAACCATAGATAGAAGCTACCCTATTTTGCCGCTTAACATCTTGGTGCAAGGATTGATCCTAGTGGACTAACCTGGATCACCCCAAGATTACTCACCATCTGTGTTCCTTTGGTTGTTTCATTGACACTTCCACGACAAAGCCAATATCTATTGTGGACAACCACTTTGTGTGAGGTGATGGGACATCAAGTGTGGGCCAAGTTATTAAGTATTGAGCCTTTGTCCTTCTAGGCTAGTAAGTGCTTGAAGTGTTCTTGTTGTGATCTACCTGTGTAAACATTCTCAAACATCAAACATCATGGTAGCATTCATAGGATTTTTCTCTTTGATATCATAATTGCTTGTCTTGGCAAGGTTGCTTTTGCCCTTGTGCAAGTGTTTTATGACATGTTTGATCACCTACTATTTGCAAACTTGTCTGATTACTGCTAGTACTGTGTTTGGAGTCAAAAAATTGAACCATCAAACTGAAACATTGATTGAATTGCCTTCAAAACTAAGTTTTTTTTATGTTCACTGGTCAAGAGTCGTACGATACTAGAAAACCATCGCACACCCTCCTGAGAAATATTGCGCGATACTTCATCACTGCTATTGTATCACTTGCCTATTATAAATTATATCGCACTAGCTACCTGGAAATTGTCGCACTACCTTATGCAAAATATCACCTAGAGAAATTATATTGCTCTGTTAGCCTGGAAACTATCGCACAAAGTCCTTTTTCTATCTCACTGCTACTTGCAATCCGAAGTTGATTTGTGTCACTTCCAGTCTTCCTTGGTTAGTCCAGATCTCAGATCTTAGGTGCTGTAACATGTTGCTCAATATCCAAATGAATTTCAATGGTATCAAATTGCAAAAAATGACTCTTAGCATTCTTTCTTCTACTTCTTCCATGTCTTCCTAGTCTTCCATTTTCATCCTTTCTCTTCTTTCTTCATGATTCTTCCTAAATTCTTCATGTCTTCTTGATTCTTTTCCTCTTATTATCTAGTCTACCTTCTTCTATTTTCATCTCTTCTATTCATTTCTTCCATGCTTGATTCCTTCTCTTCTACAACCATGAATTTCAACTACCTTGTTATGGAACCTCTCTTGAGAATAGATGATCTTGAACTCATTACTCAATTCGAAGAGTATTTTTCTTCCAATAGTCTTTCTAGATATTGCATGGATGATAAACTTAAGACAAGAATAAAAGAAAAGATGTTTGAATTAGACACCTTTGCTAGGATCATATACATGATCCTGTCACAACTTCCTTTTTCCAAAAAAAATTCATCTTCTAAGTCTTCTCATTCTTCCTCATCTTCCAAGTCTTACCATGACTCTTCTAGACATTATTCGCATTCCTCATTATCCAAGTCTTCTTCCTCCACTAGGTCTTTGCTTTCCTCTTCTTCACAATCTAGTTCCTTTTCTCCCAAGAGTCTTACTTCTCTTATCAAGACATACCATGATGAGCAATATGATAGTCCTTATGATACCTCTATTCCTAAGAGTCCTCCTAGTCATGTGCTTGTGCTTACTAGAAATGGGTCATCACATTTGATAGATTGTGATGGTGATCCATATGATTTTGATTTTGAACAAGACTTTGATGATTTTTGTCAACAATACCTAGATGATGCATCCACTTTTGTTGAGGAATATAAAATGTACTGCGCTGATATGAAAGGTCAATATTATAAGAATCCTTCCTCTAAGAACTCTCATGCTGAAGATAAAGATTGCACTCTCAAGCAAGATTATGTTAATGACGGACCTTTGTCTTGTGATGGTTCCCTTCCATCCCCTACTTCCTCCAATACCCATACACTTCCTAAAGCTTTTGAGTCTTCCAAATCTTTCACAAATCTTTCATCCAATGAAAGTCCTAATACTTTTCATGTAGTTCCCCACAGTTATCCTCAAGGGCTACCTCTTAAAGAAACTCAAGCTAACCTTCACTTGGCTAAAAATACTTTCAATAATGCTAAACCTAAAGAACCTAAGCCTTTATGTGCTATAATGCCTAATTTAGCTAGTCCTTCACTATCTCTTCCAAATTCTTCCATAAAATTCCAACATGCTTCCTTGTCCTTAGAAGTGGCTCCATGTCAAGAGGACTCTAAAAATGATAAAGAAAAGAACATAAAAAAAGATCAAGATCAAGAACCCTCCATGTCATCCAATTCTTTTCATGATGTCTCTTATCCATTTGATAGTCCTTTTGATCCTCTACATCCTTCCTCGTTCATTCCACCATGTCTTAAGTCTTCTCCTAAGCAAGATCAAGCTACTACTTACACCGTTGAGCTTCCTGACAATCAAAATAACCTTACTACACTTGCACTTTCCAAAGATGATACTTCCATTAAGGTTATTAAAAATGGTGTTGTTATTTCCAATGTTAAGCCTATTGAAAATCAAGAGAAAAATTATATGCTTATGCTATCCAAAGCTCCTTGTCAAGATCAAAGTCTTCCATCTTCTTGTTCTACCAGTCCATGTTCACTTCCACTTTCTACTCTTCCTAAGTCTTTGCAAGCTTTGAACAATCATATCGAAGAAGTTTCTCCTATTCAAGATGTTCATGATTCTATTGTAAATCCTAATGCTCACTCTAAAGATGCTGATATCCTTGGTTATCATATAGATGTTGATGAACTTATTGATTATCCTTTTGCATCTTCCACTTCCATCCTTGGACCTCTTCCACCACTACTAAGGGCTTCACGTCTTCCTTCCATCTTGGGCCCTTATGTCCCTTCACTTTCCCCTCCTAACTCTCCTAATTTGTCATCCATATTCGGCCCTTACGTCCCTCCATCTCCTATATTTCCTCAAGATCAACATAGATGCATACCCTTGAATCCTTTTCATCCACCCACCCATCTAAACCAGTCATATCCTTCTTCTTCCACAAGTCCCAAGTCTTTTGGAAGTAACTTGGATGTTAAATACAAGAAAAAGAAGCAATACAAGAATTCATCAAAAAAAGAAGATCACCATGTCTCCTCTAATCGACATGGAGGTAAAAAGTCAAACGAGATATCTAAGAAGAAAACTACAAGACAAGTATGGGTTCCAAAATCCATCGTTGAAGATATTCTCTCTAAATCATCAAAAAGAAATGAAAAGCCTATGGCTATATAGATTCCAAAGTCTCTCTTGAAAGAGTCTGATATTGAGCAACAAGTAAAGTTGACATTCAAGCTTCCAAAGACTTCTGCCTCATCTTTTTCTAAAACCATTCTTCCATTCCATGCGCCTAAACCGCAACCTCTGCTAAACATTCACCATATTCCTTCTCGTATTCCTTCATTCACATTTCCTCCATCCTCTTGCCACTCTTCAAGGTGTGTGTTGACATTGATCTTGCCTTCCTTTCCATCTACCCTTTCACAATCCTTCCATTCATTCTTCCATTCATTATCCTTCTACCTTCTATCCTTTTCCCTCATTTGTCTATTCCTCCTATCTTCCAACCTCACTCGCTTTACATAAAACCTTATCCTCCATTTTTCTCATCCATATTCCTTTCCCTATCAGGATCTTTGAGCATATCATTTTGAATCCTTGGCATATAATGGTTTATCCTTTCAAGGAGAATTATCTAAAAAGCTTGCCTTCTTCCAAAGAAAAAAATGAAAAATTTGAAAATGTGCCTTGGTGGAAACTTGGAAAAAGGCACCTTGGTAGAAAAAGTAAAGAGAAATAAATTTGTCCTATGGTGAAAACCACTCCCTTGTGGCACCTTGGATAAGTACCGTGATGAAAACTTGGCAATCAGGCATCATGCATAGTTCTTCTACATATTTCATCCATTCAGTCTTCTCTCTTTGATCTTGACAATGTTGACCTATACACGAACATTTGGCTATCTTGTGAGCTATCTTCTGATGATCTTGCTTTCATTCCATTCATGTTTAGCCTTCATATTTATTTTCCTCCATTCGTTCTAGCCTTTCGCTATCCTTTTCCCTTTTGGTCTTGATCTAATAAAAAAGAGTAAAACGTGATGCTATGAGGCCTCTTGACATGTCTACTCCTTCGGACTGCATCCTTTCCTTCTTTTGCATTACAACTTTGTGACTTATCCTATGCTAGCATTTCATTGCTTGTCCAAATGTGCTTTGCATGACATTTTTTTCCCTAGCTTGGGTACTCTTGAGGAGTTTGCCATTGAGGATTTCTTTCCTTCATTCTCCTTCATTCTCTTGTCTTCCATCTCTTCCACTAACTTTCTATTCCCTCTTGTCTTCCACCTTGCTAGAAATTGGGACTATACACTATGATCTTGATTGGGAGTTTGATGCCCATTCTGTCTAGGGGCATCCTTTGTACATACTTATTGATCTTGAAAAAAAATCTCAAAAAAATTCATATATGATGCTGAAAAAATCCTAAAAAGTATAAAAGGTACTGAAAAAATGAGCATCCTAGTGAAAACCTAGCAATAGGCACTTTGATGTCTCACCAAAAAAATCAAAAAATGCAAAAAATTCAAAAAAATAGAAAAAGTGCCTTGGTGAAAACCTGGAAACAGGCACCTTGGTAGCAAAAATACAATTTTTTTTGAAAAAAGTCCTAAAAAAATCTATCAAGTGGTGAAAACCTAGAAACAAGCACTACTTGAGATCCTTGCATCTATGTCTATCAGTCTTGTGTGGTGCTCCTTCACTCCACTTCTCGCTTTGCCTCTCCTAGCCTAGAATTGACTCTTGTCTTAGCCTAGGGGGCACATGTTGTTTTAGCTCATCTTGGGTCTCTTTCTACGTTAGGGTTTCTTAGGCCACTTGGTTCAAATAGTGTTTCTCAACACTCCCCAAACTATGTTTTTCAACACTACCCTAGCGTCAAGTGTTTTTCAACACTTATCAAATGTTTATCCACAGTCTAGAATGATGCGATATGTCCATCGACAGAGGTGATACTCAAAGATTGACTCTATGACCTACACACACGCACTTAAAACACTTGACTTGCTGAGACTTGTTTGACTTTCTTTCTTTGTGTATTGTCTATGATGCTTTCTTTACTGAGTGTTCTCCCCCTAATAGTTTTCAATGATGCATAGCTAGAAGACTGGGGGCATGAGGACATGTTTTATTTCTTTCTTTGCTTGTGGGTATATTTTGTTGATTCTAACTATCATTAGCATTTATGCTTGTTCTACTTGACATTAGGACTTACAAGGTATTGTCCTTGACTATTTTCATGAATTTGTGCTTATAGACATCTTGACTTTCTTATGTCTCGGTGCGAGCATAATCTCCCTATATTAAACTTAGGGAATCTCAATGCACTAGTCATCTTGACCTATATGTCTTTGGTGCCTAGGTGGGATTCCCACATTTCATCTGATATAGCTTATATTCATATACCCATAGTTATACTAGTGTGTATTGTATGATCTTACGATGCTACCAATAATGTTCGATGATAAATATTAGAGACTAATAGCTTCGTGACCTTGCAAGTAAACCACTTTTTCATAGTAGCTTGCATTCTTAGGTTCATGTTAGTTAGTTTTGCATCTTGCACTTGGAGAGAGCTCTCCTTTTATCTTTCATGGACCTGTTGGTCAACTGCGCTCACCTTTCACTTTTATCGATCATGTCTTTCACTCCTTGTCTTTCACATCACATCCTTTTCACCCCTTATCTAGCATTTTGACTTTTTGACCAATTTTCAAAACATCTCAAAATTCCACAAAATTGCACCCCTAGCTAATTTCAACATCCTGGATCCATTTTTGGGATCAAAATCAAAATTCAAGTTCATCTTGATAGTTAAAATTGCATTTTAAAATTTTCCCTTCTTTTGCGTAGTTGGCTGACCAAATGAGGCCTGATCCTTCGATCTTTGTTGGGGCATCTTCATTCCTTCATCCCCATCTCTCTCATCCTTCTAATCTTTCATTCATTTCATTCATCTCTCTCTGAGGTCTTGACTGGGGCATGTCTTCACTGCTTGATGGTTATCCTATTGTTCTTCATCTCTTCGATTATGATTTCTAGTGATTTGATCATGTTGCTCTTGCTTCTGCCTTCCCTCTACCTAATTTTGATTTCGATCCCAAGGGGGCAGACACATCATATCTTATTGGCTATTCTCTAGAGGACATGCTTGACCATTCCATTTTCTCTGATTGATCTATCTTTGTGCTTGACATGTTAGTTCTTATCTCGAGTCCTGATACTGTCCATCTCTTTCCTAAGTGTTCAGTACTGTCGCTACCAGGCTGACCATGCAGGATTTTCTGTCTCTCTGCACTTCATTCTTTGGAGTTAGATCTCTATCTTTTGCCTTCTTGGCTAATCTATTCTTTGATGTAATGTGTTCCCAGATCAATCACACATTAGTCAAAGAGGGGCAAATGTAATCATCCAAAAATGGTCATCTAGACTATTAGCCCCTTTTGCTAAATCATCAATTGCTTATCAAATCCTAGTTCCATCATTTATTCAATTTTATTCTATGGGCTAACCATCTTATCCTAAGTCTTTATTTAATCAAAAGGAATTTCCTCCCCTTTTATTGAATAAAAAGCCCCCACTTTTCCTCTTATCCTAAGTTGCACAAATAAAGCATTATTCTTATTTTATAAAAAGGGAAAATGCACTTTTTGTCTCATATGGAGCACAAAAGTCAACTCTTATTTTCTCATTGGAGGATACTTGTGCACATGGATTGCTCCTCTTTCAAGCTCCACCATTGATTAAATCTTTTGCCTCTTAATCTCCATGATCCATTCTTTCTCATTTCTTATAAAAGGAGAGCTCTCTTCTCATTGTAGCATCCATCTTTTGAATACTAACCTTATGCTACAGGATTTCTTGGAGACCTTGGAGCTTTTTGAAGACATTCTTGCATCCATCTTTCATTTCTTGCATCATAGTTTCATATTTATGCTTTCCTAGATTAGCTTCATTTCTATGCTTTAGATTAGCACACATAGATTAATTAGCTTGGATTGTAACACTTGCATCTTTCTTTTCATAGCTTAGCTTGCATTCTCATTTCTAGCCTAGTTGCATTTCATTCTCATACTTGATTCTTGAAGATATTGGCATTCTTGCCCTTGTCTCCATTGAATCTCCCATTGCATGGTTTACTATCAAGGTCATAGGCCTAATAGCTCTAGCTGAGAGCACTCTTAATATCCTTGCACTCCATGCCTAGGGAGCTCTAGGTCATTTTCCAAGGTTTCCCATTAATGGATTCCCTTGGAAGCAAAGACTTAGAGAAGTGCACATCTTAGTGTGTACACCCAATTTAGGCTAGATATTACAATTAAGTTTAAAAGTCCTCCAACATGCGAGGATCTGCCAACAATCTCTAATCTTATATCTTCTATCTTGTATCCAAAAACTTGCTCCCTAAACTCTAAGCAAACAACTATATTTATACAAGAGGCTTCTGAAATAAGTTGGCCTTCAGATCCATAATCAAAAGAAGGGATGACTAGATCTAGGTCCACACACTTCCCAATGATGGATACCAACATTAAATCCATGACCCAAATTAAATGCACAAGGCGGCCTCAAAAGGAATCCAAAATAAACAACTCAGTAAGCAAGGAAACTAAGCACTAGACAAGCATCACCGAGCATTAGGGAAATAACTGAGCACCAGAGAGATAGCTGACCAACACCAATGAATGAAGGAAGTTGAGCAACACCGAACCAAATCAGTCAAAGAAGGAACCAAACAACATAGAAAACTTCAAACATCTTTTGGTGACACAGGATTTCCAAGGACCCAAGATGCTCCCGCATTAATAACAAACTTTATCTTCTACCTCAGAATTATAAGCAATTGTCCAGCTCATTAATTCAGTCAGCTGTTATAAAAATTTATTTGTTTCTTTCACTCGGTCAATACCAGAATGTGTTAGTGATTACTTGCTTGGTTAATACTATACTCGGTATACACTACACTAGCTCAGTGTATACAAAAATCTTCATTTACCAACCACATAAACTTGTTCAGTTCTGATCTTCAATATATAAAAAAATCTTGTGATACAATCAAGTCAACAACATGATGTCATAAACTCATCAATAAGTTACCCAATGTATACCATATCCATATCTTTCATATCCATCTCACCTTAATGTAGATATCTCATTCCTTTATCATTTTCCTTCTTTAGATGTTTGTAACCATCATGATAAGTACAATTAAAACTAGTTGACATCAATGACAATACATTAACTAATTTAATTGTCTTACATATCACTTTAGTAGCTCGGTGACCATCAATCATTGTCTTTCACTTGTCCATTCACTCCATCAAGATATTCAATCAGTTGTAGGTTATTAGCCTTTTGACCTATTTCACTATGTAATATTATATATAAAATTCTTACAAAAACTTTAGCTAACCGAATTAAAAAAATTCTTCTTGAACTAATTAGTAAAGAGAAAATAGGTTTTTTCCTTGGGAGATCTATCTATGATGGAGTGATAATTTCTCACAAAGCAATTCACTCAATTCAACAAAATAATAATCCAACTTATGATAAGGTGGGTTGACATTTCTTATGCAAGTGTTTAGAAGCCTTTGTCTTTACAAGACAATGGATCAACCTAATCTTTGAATGCATTCTCACACCTAGAATTATAGTCTTGGTAAATGGCACACCTGAAGGATTCTTTGACATCTCTAGGGGGTTAAGACAAGGAGATCATATCTCCCCCTTCGTATTCATTATCATGGTAAGGGAATTAGGTAGAGAAATTACCAAAGCTAGGGAGGATGGCCTTTTTAAAGGTATTAAAACATCTAGTGGTATGGATCCTATAACTCATCAATAGTGTTTTGATGATACCATCCTCTATGGAGAATTGATGCAGGAGCATTTTGGGTCTTGAGAAATCTTGCATCACCAAAAAAAATTTGTCCCTGTACTTGTCTGTTGTTTGTTTTGTAGCCATTGTTGCTGTTGGTTTCTTACTTTACAAAGTTAATGTAGTATTGTGGACCTATTCTTGAGCACTATCCTAAGATTGAATGTCCTAATTCATTTGGATTTGGGAGTTATCTTCATTTTTCTTAGGTATCGATTTTCTACCAATTTTGCATGAAACGTGGAGTGTTTCACCTTGTGCAGTTCCTTATGAGGGAATTGGATCTTGCAAAGTTCAAGATATGTTCTTAGATCATGTGTGGGCCTAAATATATCTTTACTTTGTGTTTTTTTATTTCTTTCTTTAGTTTTGGTTTCTCTCCCTAGGGTGGACCTATAATGTAATTAATGCCTGACTAGCTGACTTGTGTCTTAGCTAGTTATATATTAGGAGCTTGGGTTGTTGTAGGAGTAGGATGTAGAGAAGAGAGAAGGGGAAATCAAGGTAGATTGATAAGAATCATAATTGGATCCTGCAATATATTGAAGATCATATGGTTTATCTAATATTGTAATAGCAGGGCTAGTGGTTTGCATGCTTGGAGACAAGGAGATTTCTTGGAGGCTTGCGAGCTCAAGTTTAGAACAACCTTAGTGTTTTCGTTAGTTGCTGATGTGTTTTAGAGTTGGACTAGCTAGGATATTATTGAAATACTTTTGTAATTTCATTGTAAATGGTTTGGACTATCCATTGTTGGATCCTCCACCCTTGCCCTGCATCAGGTGGTATCAGAGCTTGAAGATTTTGAGTGTGTGGATAGATCACCGAAGGTGAGGCATTTTGAATCAGGACCTTGGATTGAAGATGCCTCCAAGGAGAGCTCATAAGATCTCAGAGGAAGAACCTACTAGGGAATTCAATCTTGATGATTTTAGGGCTTTGCAAAAACAAGTGCAAGATCTACAAGAGGAATTGAGAAAGAAGAATACATCAAAAGAAGATAGTGAAGATGAGTCTGAGAAAGAAGATTATTTTGAAGAAGCTATAGAAGAAGCCATGGATCCATAAGAGACTAGAATCCTAAAGGCTATGTCTAAAATTGGGAAAAGACCTAAGATCAAAGTTTCTACATTTACTGGAAGCCTTAGGCCATAAGAGTTGATTGATTGGATTAATGAGATAGATGAGTACTTTGAGTATGAAGAAATAGAAGATCCTGATAGAGTTCTATTTGCAAAGACTAAGTTGAAGGGTCATGCAAATATTTGGTGGAGAGAAGTTCAATTGGAAAGTAGGAGAGGAAAGGAAAAGATCACTAGATGGAACCAAATGGTTGACAAGTTGAAGAAATAATTCATTCCGGTGGATTATGAGTTAGAGATGTTTAAGAAGATGCAAGCCTTGAAGCAGAAAAACAAATCAGTACAGGAGTATACTAAGGAGTTTTACAAAATCCTGATTAGGACTAGTCATTTAGAAGCTGATAAAGAGAAGGTTGTTATGTATGTTTATGGCTTGAGATCTAGTATTCAAGAAGAGTTACTTAATGTTCGAATGACAACTATAGGAGATGCTTATCGGATGGCATTGAAGATTGAGGAGAAGCTAAACAAGAGGTTTGAAGGAAGACAAAATAATAGGAACCAAGGTGGTAAGATTGGTGAAACAATTGATGGAGGTAATGTGGTAGAGAATCCTAAGAAGACTGATGAAGGATCTGGCAGTGGTCAAGTCACTAAGAACTAAAATAATGGATAGAGAGGGAGATGGAGAAATGAGTTCACTGGTACTTGTTTCCAATGTGGTGAAGAGGGTCATAGAAGTTTTCAATGTCCTAGAAAAAGAGTTGCACTAATTGCTGAAGAAGACATTGAGAATGTTGCAGAAAAAGGTGAATTTCTTATCACTAGGAGGTTAGCTGCATGTGCTAAGGAACCGGTACAAAGAAGAAATTTGTTCAGAACCAGATGCAAGTGCAAGAATAAGGTATGTAATGTTATAGTTGATGGTGGCAGTTTTGAAAACTTTATTTCAGAAGAGATGGTTAGTAAATTGAACTTGGACAGGAAGAAACACCCTAATCCTTATTAGATTAGTTAGATACAAGATGTTTCTAAGGTTAGGATTGAAGAGAAATGCTTGGTTAGTATTTAGATTGGATCTTATCATGATGAAATATTATGTGATGTATTTCCTATGGATGCTTGACATTTGTTGCTCGGAAGACCTTGGCAATTTGATAGGCATGTTATGTTTGATGGTCATGCAAATACATATGTGGTAATGCATGGTGGATCCATGCATAAGTTATTACCCTTGTAGGAAGTTGGGGCTAATGGATGTGGAGTTATCAGGTGTTGTCCTTGTGATAGTGACAAACATCAGGAGCAGAGAGTTGATGAACCTATTCATGTGGATGAAAGGGAGTTGAGTTTAAAATGAAAAGAGGATGATATAGCTGAGGAATTTATAGAGATTAAGAGGCAGATGGTCTTCCTAACAAAGATAGTGCAACAAATGATGACACTAGTGACACAAAGAGATGCAGATGGTGTCGAATTGATTAGAAAGTCTGGAGAAGATATGATTCATCGAGGTACTAGTGTAATCAATAGTGGAAAAGATGGTTAGAGTTAGTTTTTGTTAGTTGCAGAAAGGAAAGATGAGAAAACTATTGGAGTTGATGAAAAATAACCCACAACTCCTAAGAACACCTGCACGCAAACACCTGTCATAGAAAGAGAGAGAAGCAAATAGCTATGGAGACCTAAATGTATGGATCCACGAGAGAGGAGAAATCCTTGATGTGCAAAAAAAAAAGTTGCAATCAATAATGAAATGTCAAAAGAGGTTACAAAGTGTTATGAGATCAATCCTTATAAAAGGAGATCATAAAACCTAAAAAGGTAAAACCCTAGGTTGCATAATAATAATTAATAAAGCAATTAATTATTATATACCTAAAGTTTAGCTTAAGTTGAAAGAGGTAATAAGTGACTTAATAATTAAATCAATATGATTCAATTAATAAGCAAACACTTTATTACTCTAACACCCCCCCTTAAGATAAACTTTGGGAGAAGCTAAAAACCTAGAAAGAACAACTGAAAGCAAATGGGTCCCAACAACAAAAGGCCTGATCAGGTACCCAAGTACAAAAAAGAGTCTCTATAAAGTGGAGATATAGAGAAAACCACATGGGAAAAAACTACTCCAAAAAGAGACCAAGACTAGTCTGAAGGACTGAAGAAGCCTCCAAAACTAGGAATGTTCCATAAAATAGGAACAAAGATGAACATGTACAACATCACTGAAGCATGAAACTACAAACTCTATCAAGAAGAAACTGATGATCTGAAGATCCTCCACATAAATATGACCAGGTAGAGAAGACTGTAATCTACATGAGTGCCCTCAAATGACACTAGTCGAATCAGGAGGCAAACAAAGGCAAACACCTGAACTCGAAGATAAAGATGGCATAAACACCAAAAGTTTGAAGAGCTAATCAATCAAAGTTGGAAGAGTGCATCCAAAAATAGGAAAGAAAAGAGGGTCCATATGGTAAATGATCCTTCTCACCAGAATGCATAGTTACCCAGCCACTGCAACCACCTAGTACATAGGATCAAATACTAAATACATAGCTCACACTATCGAACCAAGGAAGTAGTAGAACCAATAGTAGAAACCCCCCCGATACTACTAATAAGGGAGTAATGATAGGTACACTGAAAAGATCATCTAATATGAACTGCATGATGAAGATGAATCTGAAACATCGAATATGTAGAGAGAGTACAAACACAAATAAAGATACCTGAGGCTAATGTTGTTGGAGGAATGCTCACATGACAAAAGAAGATGGAAAACAAAGGCAAACATCAAAATCCCCTGGCACTTTATAATGGAGTGCAAGTACATAAAGCACAAACATGTGAAAGATCCCATACATACAATAGAATGACACTTTATCTCAGTGTGTATGCATAAAAGAATGCTACAAAAATGAAGTATACACTACTCAAAGAAGAGTGAAGGCTGCCGAAACAAAATAACAGCCTAAGACAAGCCATCCCTCAAAGGGAAGAGATCCTAGGACCTGTAACAACCAAGATATCCACTAGACTGCAAAAATGCAAAAATTTGAATAAAATGAACCTGGAGCAGAATCTAAAAAAATGACTCATAGCACTAAAAATCTCTCTAAACAAGCTTTCCAACAATATATCATTTTTTGAAAATGGAGTCCGGATGCACAAGATAGAGCTCCCAGAGTGCAGAATTGAAGATCTGGCTTTGACAGAGAAAAACACCATTAGAAAAATAAAAATAAAAAGTATAACCTCCATATTTAGAAAGAGCTCAAAATCAAATTTTTGACGATATCTTGTTTGCCAAATTTTGACACTGTATGCTCAAGGTATGAGAAAATAACCAAGAGTTGTGCTGGAGGGCCCAACGAAGGTGTCTGGAAGGATCCAAAGATGCGTGACACTAGAAAAAGGATAGAAACACATATGAAACCATCAAATCTAATAAAATCTTAGAAAGAGCTTTTTGATAATATCTCATTTGTCGAAAACGGAGCCCGGATGCAAGAGAAGTGGAACCTAGAATGCAGGAGGTCTGAAACACCAAGATCACAGAGAACATCTGACTTTGATAGAAAAAATGACATCAAAATGGAAAAATAAAGAAACCATACTAGAAAATTCAGATTGGGCTTGAAAATAGCTTTCTGACGGTATATGGCTTGAAGAAAATGGAGCTCGGATGAGAAAGATAGAAGCCGATAACCAACAGGTAGTGCCGAAGGGAAGGCAAAACAAAAGCCCTAACTTTGAATGACTGATGCAAAAATTAGATGAAAAAAATCCAAAATCTGAAATGCTAGAAAGATGCACCTTTGAACCAGCTTTGCAATGGTATCTCGTTTGCCAAAAAATGATACCGTATGCTCGAAATACGCCCAAAACCATGCAGGAGGGCTGAGATGCAAGAGCACAATTTTTTTCTTACCTTTGACTGCAATAAATGCAGTGTAAATGGCAAAATCAGGTAACCATTCCAGCAAAAACATGTCCACCTCAGAATAGCCTTTCCTTCGATATCTCGTTCACTCAATTTCAATATCAGATGCCCCAGTTATGCTCAAAAAATCTGACTGCCTACCAGAAGGTGCACTCAAACCATGCAACAAGGGCAAACAAAAAACTTAACTACCACATTAATTGTGACCACCGACGGTCAAACCTGGCGATCATGCCAGCGGTTACGTTGATCACTGATGGTTCCTGCTGGCGGGGCCGGCAGTGGTTCTCATTGGCAGAGCCACCCGCAGTGGCGCCAAGGTGGCCACCCAATGGTGAGAATTTTTTTTAAAATCATCGTATTATGCCTTGATCTACGTGCCAGGCCATACAACTTGGTAGGCAAATTTTTTTTTGCCTCAGAAGCTAACTTGTCCAAAATTGACAAGTTTTGTATGAATTTTGACTATCTCGAGCCCTCCGGATGTAACTGTGAGGTCCGTTGTTGGATTAGGAGAGATAGAGTACTGAGAGGGGAGGGGTGAATCAATGCCCACAAAAACTTTAACTCATAAACCTTTCAGATCTATAACATAAAATAGTAGTAACCTTGCAAAATAACTTGTATCTAATGCATGTATCACTCATCCATTCAACTTGTAAAAGTAAACAACATGAAATCAACAATAAAATAGTCCCATAACACAAGTATTTTGGTAATGCAGAAACCCTTGTTAGAAGGTAAAAATTGCGGTGGGGATGACACCCACAAATTCTTCACTACTATAGATAGAAAAGGTTTTCCTATTAGGGCTACAAGTTTTGATCACTTCTGGTGATCTTACCCTATTATGAGTAACATATTAGATAATCTAGATCTACCTAGTGATAGAATTTTAGCAACACTACTTGAATGTGCACTCGGTTAAGAGATTTACAAAAGACTGTCAAGTCTACTCTGTTAAGAGATTTTACCAAAACTCTATTACAATGATTAGAAAGCAATAGGTAACTATCTGCTAATGACAACTCAAATTGTTTGATACATATCAATAAAGTACTAAATATATATCACCTTGTAGTGTGAAAATCTCTGCTTTGAACTGCTCAATTAGCCTGCTCTGATTTTGCTTAATCTGATTTTTCCTAATTACTATTCTACTCTATCAACTGATAATCTTAAAGGTTGGCTAAAGCTTCAAGTGCTTCTTCGGTCATACATCAGTTACATCAAAATAGATGCAAACATACAATTATATAGCATACTGCTTATGGTGCTTATACAATTAGGTATACAATATTTTAGAGAAAACCCTAAGATTAACGGTGTATAAAAATAACCTAGATCTAACATTTACAAAAGATCTTCATCACAATTAATGAATATCTCAACAATAAATGATCCTCGATCTTAGTAAAACATTTTTTGATTCTATTGTAACCATTTGCATAGAAATATGTGCCATTCCTTATTACTATGCTATTTCCTGTGATCCTCGGTAAACACTGTATAAACTGCTTGGCAATTGTACTGACGCTCGGTGTCTACTGTCACTTGGTGTCGGTGTCTGATGCTCGGTAAGACTGTTATGTGCTTGGTGTAAAGAGTAAACCGACTGGCTTGTGAAGCTTGCTTTTACCGGCTAGCTTAATATAAGTAACTGACTGATGTCTTTAATAACCTTTGATACTAATGACAACCTTTAATGCTTAATAGAGATAACAATCTCCCCCTTTAGCATTAGTATCAAAACCTTAATGTATACAGACAAAATTTCTCAAAAATTTATATCTCCTCCATATACATATATACTTATCAAAATTTCTATATACTCCCCCTCGGTGCATGCTCCCGGTAATGTGTAGTATACTTAGCATCTATATACATATTTGGCATATACATTATTTTCCCCCTTTTTGATATTAATGCCAAATACAAAAAATGTATACTTATAGCTTATCAAAAATGTGTTGATGGGTTTTCTTTAATGACTCCAAGAGGTTTTTCCATTCCTCTTTCAAGTTGGTGAGAGCAATGTGCTCAAGATCAACTTGTGCATGCATATCAAAGATGTTGTCCAACATAGAAATCTCTGGTGTTGCAACAAGCATTTGTGCCCTTACTATATGCTTCTCAATTTTTTTAAGGTATGGTAGGAGTTTTGTTTGCAACTCAGTAACCTAATCATTTATCCATTCTTCTTTCTTTTTGAGATCTACTATCAACTACCTGAGTTCTTGAACTCTGAGTATATCCTTTGAAAAATCTTGTGGCTCAGTTGTAGCTGCATTTACATTGGCTATGATTTCATTCTCAAATTGTTTGATCTTTTCACTGATCTCAGTAGTGAATGTTCTGACAGTGCATAGCTTAAACAAGATTTGACATATGGAATTACAAATAGCCTAAATTTTAGTTATTACCTCTGATAATTTAACCTTGTTAATAGCCACTTCTTGGCTTATTCTCTCTGCAAGTTTATCTTAAATCTTGGATTCCGCCCTTTCTTCTATTCTTTTGTTAGCTTCAATATCTGGGGGATTGATCTTCTTGATAAGTGTAGCAAGTTGATCCATAATCGAATTATCTTCATCTATGTTTACCTCAGGTACTATCTATTGCAAGATATCCCACACATTCTCTAATATCTCCTTGCTCTTGCTTTCTTGTCTCAACTTCTCTTGTGCCACTTTTCTTGTACATAGTTCCCCATATTTTCTTAATTCCTCAGGGCTAAGGGTCCTTGGGTCTCACTCAGGTATCACTATAACTTCATCTAATGTGACCGACCCTTTTCCTTTCTTCTTCTTCTTCTTCTTCTTCTTCTTCTCTAGTTCCTATGGTGAACTCTTGGTGACTAGAACAATAGCTCTCTCTTCTACCTTCGGTGTGTTCTGCTTGGTTGACACATTGTCTTCCTTTTTCTACTCCTCGATAACCTATGTGTCGGTTGACTGAGATTGAGCCTGTGATGTTGTGTCAAGTGGGGTATCCTTAGTTTCCTTAGGCTCTTCTTGTGCCTTTATTTCTGTTCTAGTAGCCTCTTTTTCTTCAGGCTTGTTTGTCTTAGCAAGTGTCTCGATGCTTTGTTCCCCTGTTGTGTCTTGTGGTTGCTCGGGGTATGAGCCATCAAGTTGTTGCATTGAAATAATTTCAACTGCTTCTACAAGTACAGGAAGCTCACCTGGTATAGATGGAAATGCACACTCAGTAACTTTTGCTTCATCCTATGTGATGTCTGGTGTATTATTCACATCATCATCATCATCATTTCTATCATTAGGATCACCATTTGTGATGTCCTCAATGAGTACATCATTGTCATTGTTCTCCTTCACCTGGATCTTTACTAGATCTAGTGCATCCTATGAACTATCCTTAATGTTCTATGCAACTATTGTGTCAATTACCTCTATAATTGATACCTCTGACTCTTTGATCTTCTTTGCTATATTTTCCTCAATAAATAATCCTTTACCTTTGGAATTCTGTCTCTTCTTAGACAACTTTTGAAATGTAATTTTCTCATTCTGCTCTCTGACAGCTAGAATTGAAGCCCAGATGAGTTGAGCTTACTCATCAAGTTTTACCAGATTCTCATCTAATACTAACATAGCTCAGCCTTTTACTTTGAATCTCTTCACATAGGTGTCCATAAGTTCTTTAATCTCAACAAGAGATATGTTCGGTGCTACCGAAACTAGAATTTGTTCTCTTCTTTTTTTCTCAATTTCCAAGGCATATGACCACTTTTTATTTATTCTCACCTCCAATGCCTTGGGTAGTGATCGTTCAAACTCTAATGGAGCTTACTTAAAGTGAATCATCATCTGGATGATTGCTTCCTCAATTTTGTTTTGATCCTCAGTTGATATTATGTCAAATTTGTTGAGTTCCAGATTAGAGAGATCTCCATTCTCAATTAAATCCTCATCAATCATATCAACTGATCTTTCTTTATTACTGACAACCAAAAATTGATTGTTGTCCTCTTCTTCATCCTCAAGATCTTCCTTATTTCTTATTAAGCTTCATCTTTTCTTCGGTGGCTCAACTACAACCTTTCGACCTTTCTTTACATATGTTTTTGTCGGTGTAGCTGCCTTAGGTTTTATGATCTTCTTAGCTCCCTTCTTCTATGGTGGTGAAGTTGCAGTTGATGACCTTGTGCGTGCACCTATTTGCACTGGCAACTGCCTCTTCTTTGGAACTTTAGTGGGAGAAACCGGTTTAGAGTCTTGCTCTTTTTTGGACTTGGTTTCTTCACTATCATAAGGTTTATCAGCCAACATCAACTGACCTTCGATTAGGGGTTCAACTAGTGACTCCTTAGACGAGTCTAATACATCTCCAAAATGCTCAGTCAAAAATTTCTTCATTTTCTTTGCTTTTCTCATCATTTTATCGATGAAAAGCCCTATCTTAATTCTTGTCTTTACTTCTTCAAAGGTTCCAAACCTTTCAGCCTTTTTGTCTTTCGGTAATGCTAGCAGTGCCTCAATTGATTTCAAAGTGAAATCATGATCCATTTCATAGCCCATAGGTGCTAGCCACTTTATTCTCAGTTCTACAACTTTAATCATTGTATGGTCGGTGTTCACTAGGAAACAAATGTCCATCTCAAATTTCTTGACCAATGAAATCAGAATCCTGCTTCTCAGATTCATCTTAACTTTAAAATCTTCAAAATAACTATCCATAATATTCTCAGCATTGTCTCCTAGACCTTTCATAATATCAAATATTTGTGAAGTGATCAGATTATCATCTATCCAGTCAGTGTGATTGACAAAGGGAAATTTTTTTTGGAGATAGAAAAACAAACATACAAGTAGTGAACCAAACTTATAGGTATTGGACTTCTGTGACCTGATTGTTTTCATGTTTTCTTCAACCTGTCTTAGTAGTAGCTCGGAAAGGTCTATCTGATGACCCTTCTTTATCAATTTGTGAGCCATATCTACTGCACTACATGGTACACTATTTACTCTGCTTGACTGAAAAATCTTGTACCCAATTACATGTGTTGCAAACTTTACTTCAGGATCCATAATGGATGCAATCTTTAGTGCTCTACCGTCCCATGCTACACCAATATTCTTTTCAACTTTGGCTTGTGTTGCACTACAAAATGCTTTGACCTTATTGATAGTCAGGTAACTAGTAACCCTGCTAATCATCCTCTTAGTTACTTGGATCAATTTCTCTAACCAGAATATACCATCATGATATTGGCTTAGCACAACCCTAATCCACTTGTTCTTGAAATTTCTCAAAAAATTTAGGGTATTAGTGAGTCCAAGTGTTTCAACAATTTTGTGCTTTGGTTTGAGCTTGATTTCCTTATCACATAATGCCTAAAGTGCAACATATATATCAAAATCTCCAATTTCACCAATTTTACAATGAATGTATGATCTTATATCTTCAGTTAACAAAACCCTAGGTGGGATGCTTGAAAAATCACCTACTAAATCCATTTTACTCGCAACTTTCGGGTGTAACTTATAATGAGGTTCCTTGTGTAATCACCTAAAAATGGTCACCTAGACTATTAGCCCCTTTTGCTAAAATTATCAATTGCTTATTCTTGATCAAATCCTAGTTCTATCATTTATTCGATTATTTCCTATGGGCTAACCATCTTATCCTAAAGTCTTTATTTAATCAAAAGGAATTCCCTCCCCTTTTATTAAATAAAAAAGCTCCCCACTTTTCCTCTTATCCTAAGTTTCACAAATAAAGCATTATTCCTATTTTATAAAAAGGGAAAAAACACTTTTTGTCTCATATGGACACAAAAGTCAACTCTTATTTTCTCATTGGAGGATACTTGTGCACATGGATTTCTCCTCTTTGATGCTCCACCGTTGATTAAATCTTTTGCCTCTTAATCTCCATGGTCCATTCTTTCTCATTTCTTATAAAAGGAGAGCTCTCTTCTCATTTGCATATCCATCTTTTGAATACTAACCTTATGCTACAGGATTTCTTGAAGACTTTGGAGCTTTTGGAGATCATTCTTGCATTCTAGTTTCTTTCTTGCATCATAGCTTTCATGGCATCTAGCTTAGTTTCCTTTATGCTTTAGATTAGCTCACATAGCTTAATTAGCAAGGGTTTGTAATACTTTCCTTTCATAGCTTAGCTTGTATCTTCATTCTTAGCATAGCTTGCATTGCATTGCATTTCCATTGTTGATTCTTGAGGATATTGGCATTCTTGTCCTTGTCTCTTTGAATCTCCCATTGTGTGGTTTACTAGCAAGGTTGCATGCTTCAATGGCTCTAGCTGAGAGCACCATCAACATCCTTGTGACTCCATGCCTAGGGAGCTCTAGGTCACTTTCTCAAGGTTTCCCATTTATTGATTCCCTTGGAAGTAATGACTTAGAGAAGTGCACATCTTAGTGTGTACACCTTGTAGCTTGTTGAAACAATTAAATTAACTTTCTCTTCTACAACCTTAGAAGAACTCGCAATAGATGCCATTTCAATAAACTAGGTTTTTGGTAAGTACAAAGAATGTGCTCGGTAGGGTTTCAACTTACTTAGAATGTATCAAAGATTATGCTCGGTTTGATTTGCAACAACTTGAATGACTTTGAAAGATTCTTTGCTCAAACACGCTCTTGAAATTTTAGCTCTCAAAAATCGCAATGTGAAAAAATGAACTCTGTCTTCTGTGTATTTAGAGATTTTTCATATTCCCACTCAAAACTTTATGCAATAAATGCCTGACCTACTTTCTGATTCATGACAACTGTCAGCTTGGTGACTACTACAAACATTCATCTCATCGATTAACACAAGATTTCCTTGCTCAGTTGATACTGATACTCGGTTAACCTTGAATAGTGATTACCAACGGGTAACCAACACTCAGTCTAACTTTTACCAACTGTATAACTTTGTTAGCTCAAAACATATAAACCATAATGCATCCTTATTCATGCAGATTTGGTATGTGCTCATCATGTATAAGGAACTGTATGTAAAATATGACCATTTTGAAATGTTAGTCCCATACATACCTATATCACCTTAGGTGGAGGTACCGATGCCACCTAATCCAGTGGACGAGGTTTCACCGATAGCATTACTTGACTCAACATTCTCATTAGATGCCTTTCTCCACATAGAATTCTTGATTCTCATGATATCTGCAATAGTGTTTCCACTCTCAAATACATGACCTTCTTTTGGTGCTCATTCTCTGTAGTCCTTGCTTAAATGACCGACTTTATGACAATGCAAACATGCCATTCTAGTACTTGTCCAGCTTCTTGATTGTCCAGCCCATCTTTTCCTATTATAGTTTGCTGTAATGTGCCCATATCTACCACATGCAATATAGTTAGCCCATGTGTTGTAATCCAAAACATAAGAATTACCTTGTCTCTTTGGTTGATAAGGCTTGCACTATGTCTTCTACTTAGGAGTCCATACTTGCTTCATCTTAGCCTTACACTCTCGTGCAGTGTGTCCATGTTTATTACAAGTATAGCATAATTTCTCCATAGTAGCATTGTTAGCATTATCATTCAGTTTAGCTCTACACTCATAAGCTTGATGACCAAATTTTCCACAATAGTAACCATATCCATTAAACTTAGGTGTGACAGGAGGTTTACCTTGTGTTCTGCTTCTACAAACATTAGAAGTATGTCCCAGTTTGCCACAGTGGTAACATGTCAACACTTTAGGTCTTTGACTTTGATTGTTGTTGACTTGTTTAGCTTGTTGTGATGACTCTCCTTCACCGGTATAGCCTAATCCAGCTTTGCTTCCAAATCTTCTTTGATTAACCAGAAAATCATCAATCTTCTTAGAGTTATCTTCAGCCAATTTCATCATTTCATTATGCTGCTATTGAGTTTTCACTTCATTTCTTAGTTTCTAATTTTCTTCTTCGAATATTGCAACATCTTCAAGTCTTCTTGACAATTCTCTATTTACTCGGTTGACTTCTTGATTCACAACCATCATCTAATTAGATACTTGAAAATGACGATCAATGAGTCTTTGTATCTCACTTTATTTAGCTTGTAGTTGTTCAGTTGTCTATCTTCGGTCTTCAATAGCTAGATTCCTTTCTTGCTCAGCCTGTCTAGCAATGTTCATTATTTCCACCGTTCTCACCATCTGAGATTCTTGACTAATCTGCAATGCTTTTACTTGTTTGATTAAATGCTAATTCTTTTCACACAAGTCAGAGATCATGCTTTCAGATCCATCAAAAATACTCCCTGAACTAGATCCAATGTGATCAAATATATCATCAATAGCTTCTTCATGGTAACCAATCTCATTTCATAGAATATCTAGGTTCTTCCTTTCAACTAGTAGTTTCTTCAGTCCTTCCTTAGCTTGCTTATACTGTTCAACAAACATCTACATTTGAATCTTCTAATTCTCAATGGTCTTATCTAACTTATACCTCTCCATGAATAGATCTTTACCCTTCAGTGGTTAAACTATCCAATAAGAGAACTGAGCTCTGATACCAATTGTTGGACTGAGAGGGGAGGGGTGAATCAGTGCCCACAAAAACTTTAACTCATAAACCTTTCAGATCTATAACAACAAATAGTAGTAACCTTGCAAAATAAATTGTATCTAATGCACGTATCATTCATCCATTCAACTTGTAAAAGTAAACAACATGAAATCAATAATAAAATAGTCCCATAACACAAGTATTTTGGTAACACAGAAACCCTTGTTAGAAGGTAAAAACTGCGGTGGGGATGACACCCACAAATTCTTCACTACTACAGATAGAAAAGGTTTTCCTATTAGGGCTACAAGTTTTGATCACTTCTGGTGATCTTACCCTATTAGGAGTAACATATTAGATCAACTATATCTACCTAGTGATAGGATTTTAGCAATACTACTTGAGTGTGCACTCGGTTAAGAGATTTACAAAAGATTATCAAGTCTACTCTATTAAGAGATTTTACCAAAACTCTATTATAATTATTAGAAAGCAATAGGTAACTATCTGATATTGACAACTTAACTTGTCTGATACAGATCAATAAAGTACTAAATATATATCACCTTGTAGTGTGAAAATCTCTACTCTGAACTGCTTGGTTAGCCTGCTCTGATTTTTCTTAATCTAATTTTCCCTAATTACTATTTTTCTCTATCAACTGATAATCTTAAAGGTTGGCTAAAGCTTCAAGTGCTTCTTCGGTCATACATCAGTTACATCAAAATAGATGCAAACATACAATTATATAGCATACTTCTTTTTGCCTCTTATACAATTAGGCATACAATATTTTAGAGAAAACCCTAAGATCAATGGTGTATAAAAATAACCTAGATCTAACATTTACAAAAGATCTTCATTGCAATTAATGAATATCTCAACAATAAATGATCCTTGATCTTGGTAAAATATTTTATGATTCTGTTGTAACCGTTTGCATAAAAAGATGTGCCATTCCTGATTACTATGCCATTCCCTGTGATCCTCGATAAACACTATATAAACTACTCGGTGATTATACTCATGCTTGGTGTCTACTATCACTCAGTGTCAGTGTCTGATGCTCGGTAAAACTATTATGTGTTCAGTGTAAAGAGTAAATCGATTGGCTTGTGAAGCTTGCTTTTACCGACTAGCTTAATATAAGTAACCAATTGATGTCTTTAATAACCTTTGATGCTAATGAAAACCTTTAATGCTCAATAGAGATAATAGTTTGTTTGGGCCAGAAGTGCTCCAAAAATATGTGATCACCTCAGGATCCATGCCGGGGCCGATTGCAATTTTTTTTTTCTCTCACAGATTCCAATTTTATCCAAATTGGACAAATTTTATATGGATCTTGGAGTTCTTGGACGCTCTAAATACAAATCTGAGGTCTGTTTGAAGCAAAGATGACCAGAAAAATAGGTCCCCTTATATCTGATAGGAAACCCTCTCTAAAAATGTAGATCTAATGAACATAGCCAAATCTCTCAAGAAGAGGACAAGGGCAAGCAGATCTGAAGCTCTAATACCATATTGGAGTTGATGAAAAATAACCCACAGCTCCCAAGAACACTTGCATGCAAACACCTATCACAGAAAGAGAGAGAAGCAAATAGCTATGGAAAACTAAACATATGGATCCATGAGAGAGGAGAAATCCTTGATGTGCAAAAACAAAAGTTGCAATCAATAATGAAATGTCAAAAAAGGTTACAAAGTGTTATGAGATCAATCCTTATAAAAGGAGATCATAAAACCTAAAAAGGTAAAACCCTAGGTTGCCTAATAATAATTAATAAAGCAATTAATTATTATATGCCTAAAGTTTAGCTTAAGTCGAAAGAGGTAATAAGTGACTTAATAATTAAATCAATATAATTCAATTAATAAGAAAACACTTTATTACTCTAACAAAAAGTGTAGGACAAGATACTTTGCTAAGTGTGACAATGGATAAAGTAAAGACAGTAAGGAATGAAGGACAATAGGAGATTTAGGTTAAGAAAAGATATGGTATACCTATCCTGATTCCCTTAAGACATTCATGAGAACTTTTTATTTACTTGGGGTGTCTAATGCAGGAGCATCTTGGGTCTTGAGCAATCTTGCATCACTGAAAACATTTTATGTCCCTGTACCTATCTGTTGTTTATTTTGTAGTCGTTGTTGTTGTTGGTTTCTTGCTTTGTGAAGTTAATGCGGTATTATGGACCTATTCTTGAGCACTATCCTAAGATCACACATCCTAATTCATTCAAATCTGAGAGTTATCTTCATTTTCCTCGAGTATCGATTTTCTACCAGTTTCGCATGAAACGTGGAGTGTTTCACCTTGCACAATTCCTTATGAGGTAATTGGATCTTGCAAAGTTTGAGATATGTTCTTGGATCATGTGTGGACCTAAAAATATCTTTGCATCATGTTTTTTTTCCATCCATATATGTTTCCTCTTAATCTTCATCGTAGATTTTGTCACTTTAACTATCCTTGACAGTTGTGTTAATAACATGTTTCATTCTCCTTCATCCAATCATCCTTGAATTTTGTCAGTCGTTTGATCATCATAACAAACATTATCTTTTACCTCAAAATCATAAATAGTTGTCCAACTCATCATCTTTAGTCGGTTGTTACAAACTCCATTTATTTCTAACGGTTTATCATGTCTATATAAAGAGACATGAGATTCATTGTTGAGTCTAGAATTCTGGATGTTGCATGAGAATTCACGTGAAAATTATTGATTTCATGCAACATTGATCAAACTGGTTGAAGATAGAACTGAGCAAAACTATAGACAACATTGAGCGACACAGAAAGTAATTACTGAGTAAAACAGAGCTGGAGGAAACAAGGATATTGAATTGATTATTGATCAGAGGTATTTTTGAGCTTAGCATAGATCTAAAAATCTGCAAATCAAGTTGTATTTGAATTAGATCATTATTGTATCAGTTTAACCATTGCTACATATAAATCTCTTAATCGAGTGGGACTTAACACTCTTTATATTTCAATATGACATTCAATGAATGTTGATTATTTTCTTGTTGACCCCATAGTGAATGTTTGGTCAAAGGAGGACTGTTAGTGATAAATCCTCTAACCAGCTCACACCTCACACTATGTTTTGTAACCTTGAACAAGGTTGGCTCCTAACTGGGCTCACTTCATAAGAGTGAATTATTTTGGGTTACTGGTCCCAGGTGGTTTTTCCCCTAATAGGGTTTCCACATTAAAAATCTATGTGTTATATGTGTATGGATGTGTTATATTGTTATTTTACTCTACATATTTCTATAACTGGTTAGATTGGTAAACCCAATACATAATTTACTGGTAATCGGTATATGAAGAGAAAGGCACAGTTGATATTTTACCGAGTTGATTGTTTGATTTGAAAGTTTTGATATATATACATCTGGGAGTATTTGGGACTATAGGATAATTGGACTTAATTGATTCACCCCCCTCTTAGTTATCTAACATGTATTGCACATGTGTTTGATGTTTCTACTGATCAGGAAACAAAAGAACAAGGAGTGATTGGACTTGAGGAAGAATTTATTTCATCCCTAGATGTGATCGAGAGCCTTAGAAAGGAAAATCATGATCTCAATGTACACTTATAGGAAAGAGTTGAAGTTAATAAGGTTGTAATTCAAATCCATGATGAAGCCTAAAAGATTATTGAATTTCTAAAAGTTCAAATGGTTGATAGATGTAAGAATTTGCAAATAGGAAAGATTGAAACAAGGATCTAGAGGTTAAAGAAAAAGAACAAGAGAGATGATATGAATGCAATGATTGATATTGAATTGATCCAATGAATTCACCTTACATGATTACATAATAGGCCTCCTTATATAGGAAAGGTGATAAGAGAGAATGATAAGGAGATGATAAGCTATCACCTATGATATGTGTAATCACATGTCTACCAAATGTAGATCATTATCTAGTATGCAATGAAGTATGTGCAATGGGATTAGGATGATAATGTGATAAGAGCACTAAAGGTGGATCTCACACCAAAAGTGGAATTTCTCCTACACCATGTGCTTAATTGAGGTGCAAACTCGGTGTCTCAATCACAAACTACTATGCAATGCATTATCCTAAGTAAGATTAAGTAAAGTGTATTTAGGAATATTTAATTACACCAACACCCCCCCTTAAGGGAAACTTATGGGAATGCACTTAAACTCACAATGCAAGATTGGTCCCAGCTACTAGGCCATGTTAGGTACCCATGTACAATATGAAATGCAATACATAAAATGCACAACTCTCATAAAGTGGATAAAGAGGGAAAACCTCATGGGAAAAACCCTCCCCCAAAAAGAGAAAAGAAAACAAGATGCATGGACGGATGGAGTGCTCAAGACCACCCAAGAACTACATACATCATGTATATACAAAGAATTATCCCCCCATAAGAAGGATGGTTGGAGATATGATATCCCCCCCATAGTGTAGAAGCTCCCATGTTCATGAAGAGTACCTGCAAACAAAAGATAAGCCAATGCTTACAAGAAACATGTCTCCCCTTGGGAAGAAAAAGATACATCAAATGATGAAGAAACTAATCCATGTGCAAATGGTAGGAGGAAGACGATGAAGGTCTCCATGTATGAATCTATGAAGACTGAATAGGTCTCTCCAAGCTCAAAGAATCTATCACCTCATGTGACAAATCAAGTGAAGATGAAGAAGAATCAAGAGTTCCAATCTTCGAAGAAGGTGAAGAAGTATCCCCAACTATGATGCTATCATCAAAGGAAAGAGAAACCCCCTCATGTATGTCTCCCAAATCTGCATCATGAGAATCAACAAATATGGAAGAGGCATCCAAGTAGTCATCAAATTCTACAAGATCTGAAACACTATGATCATCCTGCTGAATATTAGAGCCCATGTCTGAAGAAGTAGGAGGTGGAGGAGTAGGAAGCTCAACACTTGTCTCAACAACAATATGATTCAAGTGTCCAAAATTCTACTCATATACATAATTATCCCTTGGAAAAGGGATGTACATCATAAATATCATCATCATCATCAATGAAATATGAAAAAGAACACAAGTGTGATGTATGATCAACAAATCCCATAGCTATGACATCTCTAGTCTCCATGTCCCTAATATAGACAAAATCAGGAGTCAATTTGGTAAATAGAAAGGAGATTAGTGGTCAATGATGGTACACAAAGAACATCATTAAATGTCCCATCTTCCATAGGAATATAACCTTTTCCACAAACTCTCATGAATGTGTTGTTACCCATCAAAATATTAGGAGAATTACAAGGCTCAATAGAAGAAAACATATCCATAGAAGATGCCATATGATGTGATGCACCTAAATCAAGAAGCCATTTACCTTGCTCAGGATGTGGGGAAGCCAAAAGTTCTTGTCCTTTACCTTTATCTTTGGATGATGATGGAGATGTAAAAGCTACCAAATATGTAGGAGTAGACACTAATGAGGGAAACTTAATGTTGTGCTTTTGAATAATGTGAGTTAGCTCATCAATCTTCTTTTGAAAACACTTATGCTCATCATGTCTGTTAGAGATTTTTCTTGTAGGAACAAACTTGATAAATATGTATGCTTGGTGGTGATTATGGACTCTCAAGTTTGACAAGACAAATTCTAATTAATGAGGATTGTATAATATCCTCCTTCTTCTTTGAGCTCCATAGGACTCAGGTGGGTATTGCATAAATAATTTACTATGTTTCAAGAAAACTTCAAATGGTGGATTAGGGTCCTCATTGCTATGCTACTATGTTCCTAATTACTCTTAAAACAAACATCACTCTATAAATAGCTGAGTATATCCTGATGCAAAGTATGACAATGAAAACTATGATTGCAGTAGCAAGTAATAGTGGCATTTCTTCTTTTTATGAGTTTAACTCAAGGAAGGCTAACCTTTTTTATTCTCTCTTGAAGGAATCAATAATGTGAACTATATTGCTTGAATACAATCCTTTTAAAACATGCATGCACTCAAATAACAAAATGCATTTCATTAATAAGTTTTATGTTTGATGACTGAAAGATTTTTGCTTAACAAGCATCCAACCAGTGCCTAATCCTTGGGCAAATAGGGTCTGGATGTAAATCCATAGGAAGAAATTCAAAAGAAATACAGTAAAATGCCTTGCAAGCTACTTGCAGTTTGAATAGAATACCTTACAAACTATCCCATCACTTCTATATTGTTGTTATTAGAATCCTAATAATTATGTTTACCCTCTGAAATTATTTATGAAACTTTTAATCCTTTCCTTGAAAGAAATTCATAAACAATTAGACTAGTTGCCTTGCAACTAGTATGTTTTTATATGCCTTACAAATAAAACCATACAAGAGTATAACATAAAAGGAAAGAGACAACAACAAAATATAAGAGAAACTACAATGTATTTTATTGAAAATAATCCTGTTTCAATACATACAAAATTTTAAGCTTAGAAGCTTAGACAACGAGAAGTTTGCTCTGCAGAGATTGTATTACAATATTCATAATCAAAAAATAGGTTACAACTGCTATTTATAACTAAAACCATCTTGGAATCCTTTGTTAATATGATTTAGAACAACAAAGAGGGGGGGTGAATTAGTTTTTCTCAGGTCTAGATGTATAAAACAAACTTTAAAACTCTTCTACCAATCAGATCTAACAACCAACAGCTACTCGGTCAATACTGATTGCATAATAGAAACATATAACATTGCAGTCCACTACTCAGCTATATCTAACTTGTAAAACACAGAAATCCTTAAACTAAAACATTCACACAAGTATTGACACTAGGATTTATAGTGGAAACCCAATTTGGGAAAAACCACTTTGTAACATGCTACTATTATTTTCACTCTTCTGAAGTGAGCTCGGTTAAAAGCCAACCCTGTCAAAGGTTACAAACACACTGTCAGGTGTGACCTGGTTAAAGGATTTAAACCACTTTGTTAAAAGTGCACCTTGTTATAGGACTTACATACACTCCATTAGAATGCAGCCTTGTTCAAAGGATTTAACATATGATTGTTAGGTCAACCTCTGTTAAAAGGATTTTGACTGTTATAATGATTAGAAAGTAGCAGTAATAATGATCTGTAAACATACAACTCACTTTGAAAATATCAGATCCAATTCCATACATATATACTAGTTTACTAACTATGATCCTTTGCCATCTCCATCACCGTTCTGCTCGGTATTCTCCTCAAGCAATCATAACTCTTCTCCTTCAGCCTTCTCTGCTTATATAGTCAATAACACCACTAGTATACTCTATCTTCTATCCACACACCACTGTTCTCTCCTCCTTAGCCTCATGCTTTAGTTTTCCTAAATCCAACTTCATTTAGGTCAATACATCTTTTATCGCTTGATCTCCTTCATAGATCTTAGGGTTAGGTCAGATTCATTGAATCTACCCGCTTTATGTTCTTCATCTTCTTTTCTAGAAACATCTCAAATCTCTTAAAGATTTACAATAAAACATTTTACAGTGCATTAAATGCTTTCATACAATAAATAAATAAAGTCAACACATTTTACATAATCCAAGAATTCAATGATGTCGGCCAGAAATCCAAATTCCCTTCAAATATAAAAATACTGACGCTCGGTCAATACTATGTTCAACTTCTCGGTCTATACTAGAAAGCTCGGTCAATACTAAAACTGTTTCTTCATCTAACACTGTCGTCCTTGGCAATTAACTGATGTTCGATCAACACTAGATTTTCTTAGCATACACTAACTCGATCGACACTAACATCACTCGGCTTAAACAAGATTTCTCCTCTTTTGCTCGGTTAAGCTTACCAGTTTAGTCTTCATTCTTACTAAGATAAACAATACATTATCTTATCATTGTGCAACATAATCAAGTACTCATTGTAGAATTAAGATAACTCAACCTTTCCTTAGGTGCTATTGTTACCAACCTTGCCTATCCCCATCTCATCAATCAAATAGATATAGTACTCTCCTATGTAGCAACAATCTTACCAGTTAAGGTTTGACATCAATGACAATACAACAATTGCTTCAATTGTAGTTTCCAACAATCTCCCTCTTTGGCATTGATGTCAACACCATATGATATCACATGAATAACACATGGATTACCAACCATTCCAAAAACTTATCTATCAATCAGAAATATTTGTAATATCCTTAGCTTCATTTTGATTTAGAATCTATTAGCTCACTTCTATGACCATCAGAAAATCAATTATGCCTCTATCCTAATCCTTCATCTCTGTCATGTGATTGTCATAACTATTCATCTCCCTCTTTGAAAAAAATGCCAAATCATCAACTAAAAACATACATCCTTCAGATGTAGATATCATCTTTGTAGTTCAGTGTTTCTCCCTCTATCATCTTGCTTATGACTGATTCTTGACTTTTCTCTTCTTTTCACAACTCTAGGCTAGTCCTAAAGTGTGACCTTCTTCTACATCAACTTGTTAGATATGCTTTGCAGTACATTTGATGCAGTGCTCCTAGCTTGACTAGGCAACCTTAGTTAGGGGAAGGACCCCTAATTGACTTCTCAGATATTTATGTGCTTCTTTAGGTAAAGCCTTAGTGAATATTTTTGCTAATTTATCCTTTGTATTCACATATTCCATTCATACCTCTTTGTCTTGTACCAGCTCTCTCAAGTAGTGATACTTGATAGCAATGTGTTTGGTCTTTGTGTGCATCACTGGATTCTTAGAGATGTTGATAACACTTGTGTTATCATAGAAGATAATAACTGGTTCAGTGATTTCTTTCTTCATTCCCATCAACAATTGCTTTATCCATATCAAATTTGAACAGTTAACAACAACAACAACATACTCGGCTTCAGCAGTAGATTGGGAAATGCAATTTTGTTTCTTGCTTGTCCAGGAAACTAATCTCTATCCAAGAAAGAAAGCTCCACCACTAGTACTTTTTCTATCATCTACATTTCCTACCCAATCAACATTTGTGTAAACTCTTAGTTCAAATCTCTCATCCTTCTTGTAATATAGCCCATAATCAGCAGTTCCTTTCAAGTATCTCATTATCCTCTTCACAGCCATCATGTGTGTTTCCTTAGGATTGGTAGAGAATCTTGCCACAATCCCAATAGCTAATGCAATATCTGGTCTACTATGTACAACATATTGTAGTTTTCCAATCATAGATCTGTACAAAGTTTGGTTTACTTTTGCAGCTTCATCATTCTTAGATAACTTTTGTCCAGTAGCCATAGGAGTACTTACTGGTCTAGAATCTTCCATTCCAAAAGTTTTTAGTATCTCATGAATATATTTAGACTATGTAATGAAAATTCCTTTTTCCATCTGATATACTTGTAAACCAACAAAAAATTTGATCTCACCAAACATGCTCATTTCAAATTTAGTTTGCATTTCATGTGAAAATCTCTTACACAAGGCATCTTGTCCACCAAAAATAATATCATCAACAAAAAATCTTTTCCAACAAGATTCCTTTACCTTCTTCATCCTTCATGTATAGATTGCTTGTATCATTTGTTCTTGAGAATCCAATCTGTATTAAGTAGTTATGCAATCTCTCATACCATGCTCTAGGAGCTTGCTTCAATCCATATAGTGCTTTGTTCAGTTTGTAAACCATGTGTCTTCTATTTGGATCAATAAAACCTTCTGGCTGTTCAATGTACAATTCTTCTTCTAATATACGATTTAAAAATGTAGACTTTACATCCATTTGGTATACCTTGAAATCTTTATAAGCAGCGTATGCAAGTAGAGTCCTTATGCCTTCCAATCTAGCTACAGGGGCAAATGTCTCCCCATAATCTATTCCTTCTTCTTGCATGTAGCCTTTGCATACCAGCCTAGCTTTGTTTCTTGTGATTTCACCATGCTCATTCAACTTATTTCGGAATACCCACTTTGTCCCAATGACATTTTTATTTTTTGGTCTCGGTACCAGTGTCCAAGTATCATTCTTCTCTATCTGGTCTATCTCTTCATTCATTGCTTGTATCCAGTCTTCATTCTCCAATGCCTCCTTTGTTGTCTTAGGCTCAAATTCACATAGTAAACATGTTGGATCCTTTGTCTTCAGAACTCCAGTATCTTTGTCTCCAATTATCTATTCAGGCTTGTGATGTCTCCTTACATATTTTGCCAAAATAGGTTCAACTTTCCTTTCCTCTAATTCATCAAGTTCCCCAATAAGATTATTAGACTTAGCTTCTGAATGCTTGGCAATCTCATCCTGATACTCGACAACATCCTCCTATCACTCAGTAGGTTCTTCTTCTCTCTCAGCACTATTTCCTGATGCTCAGCATTGCATTTCTGATGCTCGGCATTGCTTACCCGAGACTTAGCATCAGGTGCAAGTCTATGACTTGCCTCTTCTTCCTCTACATACACAAAAGATCTGTAATCTTCTGGTTCTCTTTTACTATCAGCTTCATTTCTTTTTGCATAGTCATCAATCTTGACATTCACACTTTCCACAATTTTGTTAGTGTTAGCATTCAAACACTTATAAGCTTTACTTTTTGTGGAATAGCCTAGGAATATACCTTCATCGCTTTTAGCATCAAATTTTCTATTCCTACTGTCCTTTAATATGTAACATTTTCTTCCAAAGATTCTAAAGTATTTTACATTCAGTGCATACCCATGCCATAACTCATAAGGTGTCAAATTTGTACCTTTCTTTATCTGAACTTGGTTAAGAGTGTAAACAGCTGTACTTACAGTTTCCTTCCAGTACTTCTATGCCACATTCTTTTCAATCAACAATGTCCTTGCATAGTCAAAGATAGATCTGTTCCTCCTTTCTTCTATGCTATTTTGTGGAGGAGTCCTCAGTGCAGACATTTGTCTTTTGATCCCTCTATCATTGTAAAATAGATTAAATTCATTGGATATAATTTCTCCACCTCGGTCAGATCTCATACACTTCAGGTTTCTTCCTCTCTCCTTTTCAACCTTAGCCAAATACCACTTAAAGAATTGAAAAGCATCATATTTTTCTTTTAAGAACATTACATGCATCATCCTGGTATGATCATCAACAAACAAAATAAAATATCTAGCTCCACAATAACTTTGTATACCCATGGGTCCACAAAGGTCAGTATGAACCAAATCTAAAGTATTCTCAAAAGTATAGGTTTTGCTCTTGAAACTTGAATTTGTCATCTTTCCTAACTGACATTCTTTGCACATCACATTCTCAGGTTTCTTCAATCTAGGTACATCTCTCATTTTCTTTTTCTTACTAATCTCTACCAAATTATCAAAGTTAACATGACATAGCCTCTTATGCCATAACCAAATATCATCAAGTTGTGCAATCATACAAGTTTCTTCAGATAGGTCAAGATAGAACAAATTACCTCTTATCTGCTCTCCACTTCCGATTGGTTCATCAGTGGCATTGAATATTTTGGCCTTTTTGTGACAAAATTCCACTTGGTAACCAATACTATTAAGCTGTGCAACACTCAATAGATTATAATTAAGACCCTCTACCCAATATGCATTTTCACAAGAGATCTTATCAGTCAACTTAATCAATCCTTTTCCTCTAACAGGACATGGTGCATCATTACCAAATTTTACACTTTTACCTTTATAATGATGTAAGGTATCAAACTTACTCTTGTCACCAGTCATGTGATGTGAACAACCACTGTCAATAATCCATTTATCATTCTTGTTCACATAGGAAATCAATGTAGTTTTCTCATCCTCATCAGACTCATCTTTCATTGCAACATAGACAACCTCAATTTCAAAATCATCACTATCAGTGTCAGTCTCTTCTTCAGTAATTTAGCAAGATTTCTTACCTTTTCCTTTGTAGTCCTTGTACCTTTGGTAGCTTCTATCATCCCTTCTATCTTTTTGCTTGTTATCTCTTTCTTCATCTTTCTCATTCCTGTTAGGACATCTAGTAGCTATATGACCAACTTTATTACATGAAAAACATATAATAGGGAGTTTACCTTTGTATTTTCCTTTTCCCCTTCTTAGTCTTCTAGCCATAAGAGCTTCTAGATCCTCAAGTTCTTCATCAAATGTGTTGCTGTCACTTTCACTTTCACTTATGCATTTCTCTTTCTCCTTCTTTGACTTGTTCAGGACCATTTGTGACTTAAAAGTAGATTCAACATTACCAATACTACCAATAGTGAAGTTATCATAGTTAGAAAGTTCAAAAGCAGTAAGCTTACCGATGAAACTTTCCAAAGTAAGATTGTTGTTAGGGATGCATCTAGATTCCTGAATTACTGAAATTTTGATAGCATAAATAGGATGTAGAGTTCTTAATACTTTTACAATTATAGTTTCATCAGTAATAGTTCCATTTTCTCCTCTAATAGAATTTACAACTTCTTTTATTCTACCATAATATTGTGCAATATTCTCATCTTCTTGCATTTTCATTTCATCAAATTTACCTCTTAGACTCTCAACTTTTGCTCTCAGCACATTTATGTGACCGCCATAGATTTTTGCAAGGGTGTCCCACATTTGCTTTGCAGTGTTGCAGTCTTTGATGTCTTCAAATTCTGGATAAATTAGGGTAGATGCAATCTCCAACATTGCTTGGTTGTGTTCTTGCTTGGCTATCATTTCCTCAGCAGTCAGGGGTGCAACAGGTGTGGTATACTCATTCTCAATGTAATATTTTTTAGAATCTCCAATGCTCACCAGATGTAACTTCATCAAACTTTTCCATGTGGGAAAGTTCTTCTTATTCAACTTTGGTACCTCCTTATACATCTTGATCATTTGCTTCAAGTACCTTCAAACTTGTTCTCTGTTAATAGTAAGCACCATAGCTCTGATACCAATTGTTAATATGATTTAGAACAATAGAGAGGGGGGGGTGAATTAGTTGTTCTTAGGTCCAGATGTATAAAACAAACTTTAAAACTCTTCTACCAATCAGATCTAACAACCAACAGCTACTCGGTCATTACTGATTGCATGATAGAAACATATAACATTGCAGTCCACTACCCAGATGTATCTAACTTGTAAAACACATAAATGCTTAAACTAAAACATTCACACAAGTATTGACACTAGGATTTATAGTGGAAACCCAATTTGGGACAAACCACTTTGTAACATGCTACTATTATTTTCACTCTTCTGAAGTGAGCTCGGTTAAAAGCCAACCCTGTCAAAGGTTACAAACACACTGTCAGGTGTGACCTGGTTAAAGGATTTAAACCACTCTGTTAAAAGTGCACCTTGTTATAGGACTTACATACACTCCATTAGAATGCAACCTTGTTCAAAGGATTTAACATATGACTGTTAGGTCAACCTCTATTAAAAGGATTTTGACTGTTACAATGATTAGAAAGTAGCAGTAATAATGATCTATAAACATACAAATCACTTTGCAAATATCAGATCCAATACTATACATATATACTGGTTTACTGACTATGATCCTTTGCCATCTCCATTGCTGATCTACTTGGTATTCTCCTCAAGCAATCATAACTCTTCTCCTTTAGCCTTCTCTGCTTATACAGTCAATAACACCACCAATATACTCTATCTTCTATCCACACACCACTGTTCTCTCCTCCTTAGCCTCATGCTTCAGTTTTCCTAAATACAACTTCATTTAGGTCAATACATCTTTTTCCACTTGATCTCCTTCGTAGATCTTAGGGTTAGGTTAGATTCATTGAATCTACTTGCTTTATGTTCTTCATCTTCTTTTCTAGAAACATCTCAAATCTCTTAAAGATTTACAATAAAACATATTACAGTGCATTAAATGCTTTCATACAATAAATAAATAAAGTCAACACGTTTTATATAATCCAAGAATTCAACGATGTCGGCCATAAATTTGAATTCCCTTTAAATATAAAAATACTAACACTCGGTCAATACTGTGTTCAACTTCTCGGTCTATACTAGAAAGCTCGGTCAATACTAAAACTATTTCCTCGGCTAACACTGTCTTCCTCAGCAATTAACTGATGTTCGGTCAACACTGGATTTGCTCGGCATATACTAACTTGGTCGACACTAACATCACTCGGCTTAAACATGATTTCTCCTCTTTTGATCAGTTAAGCCTACCAGTTTAGTCTTCATTCTTACTAAGATAAACAATACATTATCTTATCATTGTGCAACATAATCAAGTACTCATTGTAGGATCAAGATAACTCAACCTTTCCTTAGGTGATATTGTTACCAACCTTGCCTGTTCCCATCTCATCAATCAAATAGATATAATACTCTCCTATGTAGAAACAATCTTACCAGTTAAGGTTTGACATCAATGACAATACAACAATTGCTTCAATTGCAGTTTCCAACATCCTTAATGAGTAAGGATGCAACAAGCTTCGGATGGTTTAGCCCTAAACTTAAAATAGAAAAAGACAAAATACAATTTGAGGCCCCAGGCGGTGGGAAGACAAAAAACTTTTGATGACTCACTTGTTCTTCATTCACCTGCTCTGTAGCTGTAGTAGTCTCTTCTCCTCCTATACTTTGAGTTTCTATTTGTATAGGTTGTTCAGGTGGTGGGGGAATTATAGGCATGTTTACTATCTATAGAGTTAAGTCTTCCACCATTTTCTCCAATGCCTTATCTTTTATTATATGTAATTCCCTATCTTTGACAAGAGCTTTGTAATCTTCAAATAGGACTTTAAACCTATCTGACAATTGCTTTTATTTATCTTCATTTAGCTTGGAAAAATGAGTGAGCACCTGTAAAATTTCAAGGTCACCAGTATTATGGATTGACCATACTATTTTGTTTCCTTCCATTTTCTCTTGCACATTCAAAAGAGAAGGCTTTTGATCTTTGGGATATAGGCTCCACATTTCCAGTGCTAAATTTTTTGGGCTATACCCAAATCCTTTTATCATATCCCCAATTTGGGTCTCTAAAGACAAACTGATATCTAGTTGCCTTCTTATCTGGTCAATTCTAAAAGTAGAGGCGAGATCCCAACTAGGCACAAGTAGCATGTTACTTGCCTTCATTAACCTCCTGGCATCTTTAGGGGTGATTGTTTCAGATTCTGGATCATATTCCTTCAGAGCTTGTAAAGCTTCATCTGGCACTTGGCCTTCTTCTATTATTTGAACACTTGAAGCAACTCATTGTTTCTTATGCCATAGAAGGAAGTTCTTGAATTCATTAGTTTTAATAAAGTCATCATCTTTTAAGAAGGCTTCCTGATGAAGTAATCTTTCATCTTGGTAGAGAGCTAGTGGCAACTCAACTTCCTCTACAACTTCTTTCTATTTTCTCTTTTCTTCTCTGATTCTTTTTCTCAACTGGTGGTCATAGGCCCTAGTACTAGTAATCAGAGATCCCACTTTATCTTTCTTTTTCTCAGTTGTCCTTACTTGAGAAGGATCTCCTGTATGTACTTTTTGCCTTTTAGGAGGAGGCTCATTTGTTTCCTTAGTACTTGGAACCTCCGTTAGGTCTATAATTACATTTTCATCTACTACTTGCTTAGTAGTAGGTGGTTGTTCCATAGAACGAAGGCTATGCACTGAATAACCTCCATCACTGTCTTCTTCATACTCTGAAGAAGAATCTCTCTCTCTCTCTCTCTCTCTCTTTCTCTCCTTATCATCAATTTGATCCAAATTCACTAATGCATTATAGTTGGCCATCATTAGTTCTAACCTCTATAGGTAAGGAAATGTAGGGAAGAAGTGTCCAAAAGGAATTCCCTTTCTCTTTAACTATTTCTCTAACCCCAACAATTCTTGAAACTAGTGTGCTCTTTTCTGTATCTCATCTTCTTCCAAGATGTTTTTTATGAGATCTTCTTCTGGACAAGGTTCATGCCTATTATTAATGGGGATGGTAGGTGTGTAAAATTTTGTTGTAATTACAATATTTCTTCTATATCCACATGCCTGTATATGGTAGCACTCATTCTAAAGTGGCTTAACTAATCATTTACTTTAGCCAAGGCATTCTTCCCAATCATAAAATTGCAAACCTTGAACTACCTTGGGGTAAAGGTTCCTTTCCGATGTGGGGCCAGGTGCTCTTTGTCTATCAACATGAGCTGCCAAATGAATTCTAACACTGCTATTCTAGGTGGCACATAAAAGGGAAGAATGTGAGGTGGTTGAGGGCACCCATATACTCTAATCATTTTAAAAGCTTTCTCGTAGTATAAATCACCCCAATTATGATTTCTTGTCCATTTGTCAACAAATTGACATGGCCTTAATAATTGTAAAGCTTTAATTGGCAGCCTGGACAAATTCACTCCTAAGCTGAACATAATTGGTTGTACCATCCAATTCTGAAAACCACAGAAATCAGTCTCCCTTGAGGTAAAATTCCATGCCCTCAACCAAAATTGGACTGGGTTAGGCTAACCATTCCACATCATCCTAGGTTGGAGATATTGTAAATCCATGATGCCATAATTGTGAAACAAAATGAGATGCATTAACATAGAATAATGCATAAACCTAGGGAATAGCTCCCTCTTTCGAATTTCTTTGAAACCCTCATGCATTTTATTTACAATATGCCCTATGTAGTCATAACCTATACTCACATAAGGACTTTTCAAGTCCAGTACCATCTTCAGAATATCCAAAAAAATTCTCTCAGTGTCACCATCTACTCCCAACACTCTGCACAATCCATAGGCAATATACTTGATGTAGAAACTCAAGTCTTCATAGAAATATGGGGTAGTGCCAGGTACTACTGCAATGTAATTTTTGTTGGCTTTAGAGACATGATTTTGAATTTCCCTTGAAACTAGGGTTGATTCCCTAACATATCTATTTTCTTGGGCTTGCAAGTTTATCTCTATCGCCATTGGGACATATATATATTGAAAGCTTTCATAAAAGAATTTATGTCCAATGTCACCAAGGCTGAGCCATCATCCTTTCTAATTGTCTTCGACAGAGGGTCATACCTATTTTCCAACTCTAACAATAGGTCTATATCTAGGAAAACATCTGGTACAATTAACCTAGCTAACCCTGAGGTCCAAGGGTTTGAAACTGGCACCGGGCTTTCAAAATTCTTATAAAAATATCTAAATAAACACATACCAGATATATCATGTGTTTTTTCATCTCTACACAGTGCTAGGCTATTGGTGAAAACTTTGTCACTAACCTTTTTAATTTTGCATGGACCTAGGCAATAAGCTGATAAATTTATTTAAATAGCTTTCTTTTCCTTTCGTATCACCTATATCCTTACTTCCCTTGCTGGTAGAAGCTCCGCTCGCTACTGGCCAACTCATTTTGATCAACTGATAGAAGCCCTTCATGAATTTTTGAACTCTGAAATCTCTAAACACTGAAAACTCATAAAATCACACAATTCTTTTGCTCTGGTTCTCTGAATGCTTGGTGAGTTGAAAATGAACAACATTTATCTATATTTATTCTAAGGAATTGAATGCATCAATCCATTTGATATCAAAGCTCTATAATTCATGTCACTTCGGTCATTACTTGGCACGCTCTGGATTCAATTTACTAGTCGTGGCCTCAAAAGATGACATACAATCAAATTTTGAGTTCTGGTGACCCAACGACTACATAGCTCCTCATAGTCACTGAAAGACTTGGCACTTTTTATTAACTTTAAGAGATCAGGTGACTAAGAGAATTTTCTTAGTCGCTAGATATTTTACCCCTTTGAAAACTTATCTTGAGACTTGGCAACTGAGGGAAGAATCACAGTAGCTAAAATTTTTAGCTCTTCATGATTTTATTTAGCGATTCAATGATTACCATTAGATCTTAATCTGACGGTCCTGTTTAAGTCTCTTAAAACTTTAATCTTTTAATTCTGAGACTCAATGACTATAGTCTATCTCCCTGTTGCTGAAAGATTTAGCTTTTATTGATTCCATCTCTAGACCACGCGACCACCATTAGATCTTAATCCTACGGTCTCCCTTGAGTCTCTTATACCTTTACTTTCTTACCATAATCATTGAGAGACTTAGCGATTATAGAGAGTCTCTTAATTGTCAAATATTTATTGAATTTTCAAACTTTTCTGGAGATCATGCAACTTAGCTTATCTGGAGATCTAGTGACTCAAGGGAATCTCTTGATCGCTGAAAATTTTAACAAATCTTGACTTCATCTAGTGACTTCACACTAGCCACAAGATCTTAATTTGACGGTGCATATTATTTGAAAATAAACCTCTTACACATTAAAGATATCAAGATTAAATGCTAACCACATGATCTTGATCCAACGGTAGTTGCTCAATCTTTGAAAATTTTGAGTGACATAATCTTTATCAAGCGACTAAGAGACAGCCGTGAGATCTTGGATTTGAAGGGAGACAATCAATAGTAGTTAGGCAATCTTAGGCTCTCTTCCTTGACTTTGAATTTCTTAGGAGATCTAGTGACTACAAGGATATAATACTACTTTATCACATCTAGAGACTTAACGACCATAGTTATCTCATAGTCATTGAAAGATTTATTATTCCACCATTTTATTTGGAGATCGCCCGACTGAGGGTATATTGGATCCAGAGACTGGGCGACTATAGTTATATATAAATTTTTTTTCATTACGATCGCTGAATCTCATAAAGCACTTCAAACTATTTGGAGACCTCCTGACTGAAGGCATCCGCTAAGTTGCTCATAAAAAGAGAATATTCCTATAACTTAAGGAGACTGCACAACTAAAGGGTTTCAGAATGTCATTTTATAAAAAGGAATATGTTGGATTTCTTAGGAGACTAAGCGACCAACGTGAAATAATAAAAGGCACATGCAAAAAGATCTTTAAGTGATTTTCAAAAAGTAACTTTGAATTAGAACTCGACTAGGTAATTCTAGGGTTTTTTGGATTTTCAAGAATATTTTGACCTAGCACTTAGGGTTTTGAACACTTTGATCAAATTTCAAGCTCTCAAGAGGAAATTTGCAAGAGATTTTCAAAACAAAAAGTAGGGAAAACTTCAAGGAAACAAAAAAATTTGAGAGGCAATTTTGAGAACTGAGAAAACTACCAACAATGTCCCAGCTTTTTACAATATGCACATTTATCCCTCTTTCTTCTAGATGATTCCTCTCTTAAAGAGGACTTGGATTCAATAGTATTGTGTGGAGGAGATTCATTACCTTTTTCATGAGGCTTAGGATCCTTATGATGTTTGTTTCCTTTTCCATTAGAATCCTTTGATGTGGAATCATTTGCAATCAATGCATGATGTGTGGAAGGCTTCAATTGACCCATGTGTGCCAACTTTTCTTGTTCTCTTGTGAGTTGAGCTACAATTTCATCAAGAGAAGGAAATTTTTATGCACTACCAAGAGCATCCATAATAGCATATAATGTAGAAACAAAGATAGAATAATCAGGACCTAGCTTGGAAAGAATAGAAAAGATCAATTGTTCATCCCCTTTAACAATGCCACAAGTAGAAAGCTCCGATCTAATAGAATTGAACTTAGAGAAAAAGTCTTGAATATTGTCAAAATCTCTAGGATTTAGACCTATGAGCTCATTCTCTAATCTAAATTTTCTCATTCTATCAGGTTTACCAAAGAGTCCTTCTAATATGACCCAAGCATCACGAGGATGTGTGCAAGATGCAATATGAAAGTGCAAGTCATGAGAGATGGATGATCTAAAAGAGTCAAGTGCTTTATCCCTTCGACCAAACCATTTTTGCCTTTCTGCAACACCTATTTGTGGTTCTTGATCCTACCCAAGAGTCATTCTAAGCAATCCAATACTCAACAAATGATCACTTAAAGATTCTTTCCATTCATGGTAGTTATATGGAGTGAGGATTTTAACCTTTGAATTATCCATAATACAACCAAATAATGACTGATAACTACTGATAACTCCTTCAAATGACTGATGCAAATTAGAAAACTAAAATCCAAGGATTAACCAAGTGCAAATATAGCCCCAAAATGACCTATTTCTGAAAGTGATATATCCACCCAAATCACTAAAATCTGATTGCAAATATGGAAAGTAGATAAAAAATCATGCACTTTCAAAAAATGATTCACCTCAAATTGTTACCGTATTTGCCCAAACAAAGCCCTAGAAGTTGCAAAAATTAGGAATGGGCAGGAGCAGTCAAGAAAATCTATAATTTATGATAAATATGGCCACCAAATTGTAAAAATAATACCACCAATAGATTCTTCAGCAAATTCTACCTAAAATAAAAAAAATTGCTCGAAAAAGGAGCAAAAAAGAGCAAGATATGGCCCTTTGAAGTTGGACTGCAAAATCAAAAACTCCAATGGTGAAGGCAAAAATATTCCAACCCTTGCTGATGTCAGCAAAATACTATGTTAAATTTGACAATCATATGAACATCACCGAAATACCCAATTTGGCATATTTTGATCGCTGGATGACCATCAAATTTAGGCTTGTATACTAGTGACGTGGCAAAAATGTGGGCTAGGATGCTCACATGGTGGAGGATGTGGCAGACCCTATGGTACAGATGACATCACCATCCATATAGATGATGTGTCACTGTTGTGTGTTTACTACATATGATGATGTCATCAAAGGTGATGTGTCCCTACTGATGTGGCCGAGTGCTGACGGGTGATGTGGTAGGTCGAGCTGATGATGTGACATGACCACGTGTCATTGTCAGATTGGGCCCACTACTATTGATTGGACACCCTGTTGGCACTACTTAGCGAACTTTGGTTAGTCCATGTGGCTAAAAAGGAATGCGCAGGGACTGGGTGGCGAATCTAGCATGCCGCTTGTGGTAGGATGGGCCGCCGGTGGCTAGGCGGTGGAGGAAGCAATGCAATGGGGAAGTTAATCCTGCATGCACTATGGGAAAGACTACCGGTGTGTTTATATGATAAAATGCCTGGTCATTAAACAAAACAACCAAGCCAGGCTTGACCTTGGGCTCGCCTTCGGGATCAAGCTCAGTTGGGATGCGTAGCTTGATGCTAGTGTTGTACGCTGACATCATTACTGATGTCGTATGCTGAGTTTGTAGATTCTTGGATAAATAGAGAATATTCTCTGATGCACAATAATAAATGCAGGGCACATACTAGGCCCAAAAAACAAAATTTTACAAAAAAAATCTATGAAACCAACAAAATAAAAAATAATTTTTTTTTCAAAATCGTACCACATAGGTGCAGATCGGGTCGTATGGCTTGATTTGAAAAATAAATTTGTCTCGATTTGGACTTTCATCGAACATGGGCGATTTTATAGTCGATCTTAACTGAAATAGCCTCCTAGACGTAATGGTGAGGTCATATATGCCCCAAGATGCTTCTACAACATGTTGGTCTTCAGATGTAAGATTTGGACCTTCAATGCTTGCACCAAGATCTCTCCAAATAGGCTAATCAAAATGATACAATGGCTCTGATGCCATGTAAGAATTTACAAATAGCAAAGATTGAACCAAGGATCTAGAGGTTAAAGAAAAAGCACAAGAGAGATGATATGAATGCAATGATTAATATTGAATTGATCCAATGAATTCACCTTACATGATTATATAATAGGCCTTCTTATATAGGAAAGGCGATAAGAGAGAAGGATAAGGAGTTGATGAGCTATCACCTATGCTAGGTGTAATCACATGTCCACCAAATGTGGATCATCCTCCATTATGCAATGAAGTATGTGCAATGGGATTAGGATGATAATGTGATAAGAGCACTAAAGATGGATCTCACACCAAAAGTGAAATTTCTCCTACACCATGTGCTTAATTAAGGTGCAAACTCCTAGGTGTCTCAATCAAAAACTACTATGCAATGCATTATCCTAAGTAAGATTAAGTAAAGTGTAATTATGAATATTTAATTACACCAACAATATAAAAAGGGTTGAAGAGGAATTGGAAGCTAAGTTAAAAGATAATGATGAATTATGTAATAAAATAGAAAATGAGATTACTTCCTTGAAGATAAATTCAAATAATGATTCCTTGTTGAAAGAACAAACCCTGAAAGATGACATGATTATAAATCTGAAAACTGAGATTGAAGAACATAAGAGGATATTAGATGTAGTAAGGTCATATTTGGAGGTCAAAAGGATTGAATTTTTAAGGCTTGAAGAAGAAGTTGCATTGAGAAAAGAGCTTGAAAGTGTGAAGAATAAATCAAAGAAAAATAATATTTTTGATAAAAGTACACTAACATGTTGAATGAGATGTTGAACAAGAAAAAGTATTCTAAAGATCCTATAGGTTTAGGATATGAGATTGGTCTAATTTATTTAGAAGAAACTAAACATGGTATAGTGTTTGCTTCTACATATGGGAATAAATTTATAGTCAAGCAAACACCAAGGAAGAAGGTTGATTTGAGTCACCATACTATTGCATCTAAGAGTGAAGAGAAAATGAAATCAAATGATAACTCTAGAGGATCATTCAAATACATTCACAGAGAAAGAAGAAGTGCTTCCAAAACTTCACATCCTTGGCATAGTCAGTCAGTTAGGTACAATCATTATTTTTAAGGATATTATTATATTTTTAATACTTATGGTCATAAGATTGCAACATGTAAGTTTGTTGACAAGAGATTTCTTGGGTTTTCAAGAAGAAATTATTTCATGAATAAAGTGTGTTATAACTATTATAGTTTTGATCATAAAATTAAAAATTGTAGAGTGCTTAATAGAAGATCTACAAATTCTGTCAGGAAAAATATGTTTGTGAAGGACAAGTATATAAGATGTTATAAATGTAATCATCTTGGACATATAGCACACTTTTGCAGAAGTAGTGGTGAAAGACTACTTAGTGATCATGACAAGAAGAAATAATCTACTATGGTCTGGAGAAGAAATAATATTCAAGAGGGTGTTAAAGATTGTTAGTTTGTGGTGACTAATCAAGAAAGTACTGTACACTCCCCATTTGTCATTTTTTAGTTGACTCATCAAGCATTTCCCTAGGTTGACTCTTCAAGTATTTTTTAGGATCAACTTGTTAACTGACATAAGTCTTGATATAATAGCTTAGGGTCAGGGTTTTCAATATAAGAATCTCATAGTTTCTTGCAACGGTACCGAGTTTCAAGAGATTTCATAGTGTAATAGCCTTAAATTAATGAATAATAAGATTGGACTCTCTGTTTGGTGGATGTAGCCCAAGATTGGGTGAGCCACATTAAATCTTTGTGTCTTCTTATTCTACTTCTGTGTGATTTATTCCTTTGCATTATTGGTTATATTTGCATGTAACTGTTACATTTATGTCTTCTAATCCTAATAAAGACTAATCTAAAAAAATGTACTGTGTACTCCATGCACATGTGTTGTCATATTGATCTTGAAAATTAGCAAAGATTCTAGGGGAGTTTATCATCGTAACATATTTTACTTTGAAAAAAGGAAAAAGGTATGACAATGTGAATTAGCTGTTGGTGTCAAGGAGATGTTAGCTCTGTTGGAGATTTGCCAGTAGGCCAGTACTGACTCTATGTTTGTCATTGATGACAACATATGGAAAGTAGCATGTGTGGAAGTCTTATGCAGTAAGCTTTTAGTATATGATGCATGGACATGATATCAACATGATATCATGGGCGTAGAGGTTAACTATTAGTACAGACAGTTATATAGCAACTTGTGTCAGCAGTGTTCCTGGCAGAGTAACAGGCAGTGTTTTGTGTATGGTTGTCCATACAATTATCATAGAGCCTTGTGCACTTGGAATTATGTTGAAGACATATTAGTGATGTTAAGTTCATGGATGCATGGTTTGATGATGAACACAAGTAAAGTTATGCAGTCGCTATTTCGCTAGTAGTAGTTTCCTGTGTTTGTTCAGTAGAGCCTACAGAGAATTTATTGGTTATTGAGTTGCACCTATCTCTAGGGTATGCACCCTTGGAGTTAAGCTTAGAGATGAGTTATTGATGTTAGGTTAAGAGTGCATGAGTTTATTCATCTTTTGGAGAAAGATCTAGTTGTTTTGGTAGAGCCGACAGTGTGTAGTGTGCGTCTACAATTATCTTATTAAGACAGGTCCCATAATATGTTGCGTGCATAATAGAGCCGAAAAAATATTTTTTGGAGTTTGTTATGGTTTCTCTATTATGATTTCAAGGTGGTTCTAACAGGCCAACTTGATTATATCATTTAGAGGAAAGATATTTATAGGCAGTCATTTGTGATTGCTGAAGTGTGGTTCATGGTTGATTAAGCAAAGCAGAGTAGAGTGTGTGAGTTGTAGAACCATCAGAAGAAGGTCTATGTGACCAAGTAGAGTATATGTGCTATACATTGAAACTTGTAGATAAGTGATTCACCCCCCCCTCTCAGTTATCTCTTGGGACTATTCCTAACAAGCTCTTCATTCTTGTCTATTCAAATTGAATTGATCAAATATAATATTTTGCATATGGGTCTCATGATGATCTTAATTGAGGTGACAAGAAAGATAAAAGTTTATGAGTACTCTTCTACCATGATATGTCATATATCTTCTGGAATTGTTTTTTACTATCATGTGTTACTTTTGTTTTATTTGACATATTTCTTGTAGAAAGTTTCAAAGTTTGAAAGCATAATGATAGTTCATTGATAAGCTTAACATTTTGATGGTTCAATGGCTCATTATGACATATTTAGTCCCATGATAATAATCTCTGCAAATGAAAGTTTTTCTTACATGAATATCTCTCTTTATTAAGTTAAGGGAAACCAATATAGTCAAGGTACTATATTTTGTGAAAGATAAGGAAGGTTGACATATTGGATGTGATGCAAGTGAGTTATCAAAGTTGATTTACCTACTTAGTGTTATGTTATGTGATCTTTTGTATGAGAACATGAGATATTCTTAGTATCTCTATTGCATTTTTATTCAAGAACTAACATCTACAGGAATGGTTGGCTACAAAATAAGATTACTAACAAGATTAATGTGTGCTCATTTACATTGTGAAGATATGTGTGAGTAAAACATGGACATGAGAATATTCTTATTAGACTTGGTAAGTTGAGGATTAAGTTATAGTCGATGGATGATTAGTAATTTGCATTGCATACTTTATATCATGGACTTGTGTCAAAGGCATATTATATAATTTTTTGGTTCCTAACATTTCAGTGATAGAATGAAACAGTGAAGCAACAAGAAGATAAATTTAATGCATCAACACAATTAGTGATAAAATGCTTGATCCAAATTGCTAAATTTATGTATTTGGGTGCTATGATAAAGATGGTTTTCTTTATCACTGCCACATTATTGGATTGACATCTAGAATAGAAAGATATGGAGTGCTCTTTTGTATTATAAGTTGAGAGTTCATATATATTCTCATTATGGTTGAGAAGTTGGAAATTGAGTGCAATTCAATGAATGTATATAAAACTACTTCTTCTTGTTTGTTATAACTTTGAGAATGCTTGACATGAGAAATTTTGTATAAACCTCAACTCTATTTGGGCACAGTCAGCAAAGTTTATGTATGACACAATATGATATACACTTCTATTTAAACATTCTTGTAGCTAAATTTTATACTAAAAAGCAAGTTGATATTCATGCCTATACATCAAGTGCATGCTTCACTAAGAAAAACATACAATAACAACAAGATTCTTTAGTAGTATGTTGAAAAAGGACCAAGTTGAAGTTGTCAATTTCTTTGATAAACAAGGTATACTAACTGGCAGAAAGAACATTTCATTAAGTTCAATCATAGTATGAATGAGGAACAAATTTTGTTAGCATCTGTTTGATAGGGACTTAAAAAATATGATGGGCAGCCGCAATATAGATAAGGTCACTAATTGATATGAATATAACATGAGTTTGAAGATGGCCTGATTAGAGTGTGCATGTTTTGCACGTATTATCGATGAATCAGATTATGAAGCTTGTCATGAGGAATCTAGCATGTATTAATTATGTCTTCCAGAAGTTGTAAACTCAGAGGATGGATTTGAAAATACTAAAGCTACTTCTACAAATGTGTCATGTTTGAACAAAGGAATTTTTTAAAAAAAGTGTTATCATAGTATGGATCCATCTAGTGATTGCTAAATGTGCACATGATACCAATAAGTAATATTTTATCCATTCCAAAGTTTATTCGAGTTCACTTTCAGGGGGAGCAAGTTGAGATACTAGTTATCCCTTTGTCATGTATTGTCAAAAGGAGGAGAAGAAAGTGAGTTTTGACATCAATGCCAAAGGGGGAGTTTGTTCATCTTTGGCATGTTTTGTCATTGATGTCAAAAGATAAGTTGTCTTAGAATGGTGATAATAAGATGAGTCCGAAAGGATTGATGTTGTTGAGATATGAAGACATAAGATGTTGATAGAGGTATTTTCATGATGCAGTTAATGTTACAATATGAAATAAGTATGAAATGTAGAGACTTTGACATTCATTACATGTACAAGATTACTTCATTTGGACATTGTGGTACTAGTCCTAACAAGCATAATGATATGTTTTAAATAAACAAATGTTAAGTACAAAATCCTTGGATTGGGTTTAAACTACATGTTTCTACATTTATGATAAAAATCAAATTATTTGAGAAGCTTGGGAATCTATGATGTTGTACTCAATCCTTACTGTGATTTTTCATGATAGTTATATAGAGTTACATGCTTCAGTAATTGGCATGGATGAAGGTTTTGATCCTATCACCCAGTTGATAGGAACTTTATGGAAATAGGAACTTTGTATACAAAGACAGTGAGTTCAATTCTTGATAACAAAGTCTTTTTGTTAGTGGAGATTAGTAATCAAATAAAGGATTAATTGATTATCATTGGTTGATCTTCAAAAAATTTCTCTGCATTGAATATTCAAAATCTGCATATTAAGGCTTAAATGAATCCATCTTCATTCTTAATGATCTACAAACCTGATGTACTCAAGTACAGAGAATCCAATTAAGGACTGTCCAAACTTGCAGCCAATACTAGCACAGTGGAATCCCATAACAACAATAACAGAACTGATAAAGAACAATAATCTTTATTCATAAAACCACCAATTACATGTAATGTGCAGGGCTATAAGGCCTTCTCGGTTACAACCAAATACAAAGAAAGTAACAGTCTACAAGATCTCGTAGGATCCAAATCTTTTCCACAACATCAGCACTCAACTAGCCTAGGTCTGCAACAAGACAAGACACTGGTAGGGCTCCCAAGAAAGATTTGAACTTGTACTCACAACTTCCAAGAAATCTTCTTGTGCCTAAGCTCACAAGCTACTAACTCTACTTTGACAGATCTACCACTATCTGCTACTGATGCCCTCCCTCTCCAAAACAATTGGTGTAGGGTCATCCAAGGTTGAAGCAGGGGCATTCTGTGTGCTCGGTGAAACTGCAAAAGTGTTTGTATTTTTGGCCAGTTTTACTCAGTTGCAGCCTTGACCGATGACCTCGGTCATTGAAGGAAGCTTGGTCGCTGAAGGAATTCAATAGTCTCTGGTACTTGGTGAATAGGTTACTCAATCATGCCTGCGGTGCTCGGTTGACATTGGTGCTCGACGATGCTTGGCTAGCTCGGTTATTTCATTGTCACTCGGTAGATCTGACTTGCCGATTCGAGTTCTATGTGATTTGTTAGGCCGGATTGGTGCATTTATTGTTGGTAGCCATTATCTTGGGCTGACATGCTGTATTAAATGTTTGTATACATTTTGTAAGCTGACTTGTATGGAATTTAATATTTGTTAGAAAGGGTTTGGGGTTTCATCTTTCCAACTTGTGGTTGATGATTAGTATTTAAGGGGAGCTTAGGGTAGATGTTTGGGGGGAGTTAAAAAGGAGGAGTGCTGGGTAGTGAAAGATGGCATAAGCTTTAGGGGTGCACTACTGAAGTTGGAGTTGGTGAAGTTTTGGAAAATGTTCTTCCATGAACTTGGAGATCTAATTCTTATCAGATAGTTTGTGATAGTAGAGCTAGTGGTTGCATACTTGGGAACAAGAAGATTTCTTGGAGGCTTCCGAGCTCAATTTTAGATTTGCCTTAGGGTTTCCATTAGCTTCTGATTGTCTTCAGAGCTAGACTAGCTAGAGTTTGTATTGGATCTGTTGTAGATCTTGTAGAATTGTTTACTGATTGTAATTGGCCCTAACCCAGAAGGCCTCACAGCCGGGCATGTTAATGAAAATTAGAGTTAAACAATTGGTTGTGTTTTATTGTGAGTATTCTGTTGTGTTGTTCTAACTAGCTGCAAAGTTTGGACTGTCCTTAATTGGATCCACCATCCCTTGATCTGTGTCAGGTGGTATCAGAGCAAAGTTTTGTTCTTGTTGGAGTGAATGTTGATCTTGTGAAGTAGAAGTTTGACCTAGCAAGGCTGACCTTGTGAAGTTAATCTTGTTGAAGGAAAGATCTTGTGATCTGGATTGCAAATTTGTGGCACTGAACTTGTGAAATTGTGCCCTAGTTGTTTTGCAAGATTGCAGGTTGTGATTTGACTTGTATACAACTTGGAGATTGTCACAAGGTGATCAGTGAGGGTTTGTTGCTAAGGGTTTCTATTATCTTTAAGGATGCCTATGAGAAGATTAGACCCTAGAGTTATTCAAGACCTCTGTGATACTATGTAATCCAAGATTACAGAGAAGGTGAAATCAGATTTCAGATCTGAGATGGAATTGATGAAGAATGACATGGTTGCTGAGATCATGAGAGCTATTACTGGTATTCCTCAAAATGTTGGTACTAAGGATGGCTATGAAGAAGCTATTGAAGAATTCAAACATGATGGATCTAGTGGTGATGACCAGAGGGATAGGTCTAGTGAGGACAGAACTACTCGGTTGCCTAGATCTGTTGCTTGGTTTAGTAGTTACTGAATGGAAGTATCTACTTTCTTTGGCACTTTGAAACCTAAGAATTTGATTAACTAGATTAGTGAACTTGAAGATTTCTTTGAGTTGGAAGAAATTGAAGATCCTCTTCAGGTGAGATTAGCACAGACAAAGTTGAAAGGACATGCTGCTCTTTGGTGGAAAGAATTACAAAGGGACCAAGAGGATGAAGGTGAAATGAAGATCAATTGGTGGAGGTTGATGGTGACTAAATTGAAAGCTAAGTTCATACCTTTTGACTATGAGCTTGAATTATTTAAGAAGCTACAAAATCTAAAATAGAAGGATTTGTCTGTTGAAGATTACACCGAGGAGTTCCACAAACTAACTATTCGGTCTGGACACCAAGAGATTGGTAAGGAAAAGGTGGCTTGGCATGTGAATGGTCTAAGATTCAATATTCAAGATGAGCTTGGTATGATAAAGATTGATTCTATAGAAGATGCCTATCAGTATGCTTTGAGGGCAGAAGAGAAGTTGAAAAGGAAACAACCTAATAACTCCTGAGGGAAGGAGAAAGTTGATCACTTGGCAAAGGATAAACTGACTGATGCAAAAGATGAATAGAAACCTATGGAACCTAAGAAGAAGATAGGTAGAGTTATCTTTAAAGATACTTTCTATAACTATGGAGAGGAAGGACACCATTTTTTTGAGTGCACACAGAAGAAGGTTGATCGATGAATTGCTGTGGTAAATGAAAACATTCAGAATGAACCTGAATCAGAGAACTTGCTGCTTCGGCAAACATTGCATGGTACAAAGGATGAACCTTGTCAGAGGAGTAATTTTTTTAGGACCTGATGCAAGTCTAAAGGTAAAATCTGTGATGTTATTATTGATAGTGGTAGTATTGATAACCTTGTTGCTGAGGACATGGTTAGGAAACTTGGTTTGAATAGAATGAAACATCCACGTCCTTATAGGATTGGTTGGTTGCAAGATGTTCATGCTTTGGAAGTAAGAGAACAATGCTTCATTGTTGTTCAAATTGGTTAGTATAAGGATCTTGTGCTATGTGACATTGTGGATATGGATAGCTGTCATATATTGATCGGTAGACCTCGGCAATTTGATTGCAGAGCTATGTATGATTGTGTGAAGAATGTCTTTACTGTCGAGAAGAATGAAAAGAAATTTTCACTAATGCCTTTGATGGATACAATGCTTGGTAGGAGAAGCCTAAGTATTGGTAGTCGAGTTGAGGTTATGGATCTAGAGAAAATGAATGATCAATATGGAGAATTGTCTTGTGCATTGTCTAGAAAAGATTTGAAGAGATAGAGGAAACTGAAGTGGAAGAAGTTGCAAGCAGAAAAGGTGGAGGACTTGTATGTGAAGGACCATTTCGGGGTTCATGTGTTGAATCCTAGAAGATGTTCTTCTCACATATGAACATCTTTTGGAACTTGGGGTGTCTGATGCAGGGGCATCCAAGGTTGAAGCAAGGGAATTCTATGTGCTCGGTGAAACTGCATAAGTGTTTGTATTTTTGGCTGGTTTTACTTAGTTGTAGCCTTGACCGATGACCTCGGTCATTGAAGGAAGTTCAGTCATTGATGGAACTCATTAGTCTCTGGTGCTCAGTGAATAGGTTACTCGGTCATGCCTGCGGTGCTCGGTCAACATTGGTGCTCGGTGATGCTTGGCTGGCTCAATTATTTCACTGTCACTCAGTAGATCTGACTTGCCGATTGGAGTTCTATGTGATTTGTTGGGCTGACTTGGTGCATTTATTGTTGGTAGCCATTATCTTGGGTTGACATGCTGTATTAAATGTTTGTATACATTTTGTAAGTTGATTTGTATGAGATTTAATATTTTTTAGGAAGGGTTTGGGGTTTTATCTTGCCAACTTGTGGCTGATGATTAGTATTTAAGGGGAGCTTGGGGTAGATGTTTGGGGGGAGTTAAAAAGGAGTGCTGGGTAGTGAAAGATGGCATAAGCTTAGGGGTGCACTATTGAAGTTGGAGTTGGTGAAGTTGTGGAAAAGTTTCTTCCATGAACTTGTAGATTTGATTCTTATCAGATAGTTTGTGATAGCAGAGCTAGTGGTTGCATACTTGGGAATAAGGAGATTGCCTAGAGGCTTGTGAGCTCAATTTTAGATCTACTTTAGGGTTTCCATTAGCTTCTGATTGTCTTCAGAGTTGGACTAACTGGAGTTTGTTTTGGATCTGTTGTAGATCTTGCAGAATTATTTACTGATTGTAATTGGCCCTAACTTGGAAGGCCTCACAACTGGGCATGTTAATGAAAATCAGATTTAAACAATTGGTTGTGTTGTATTGTGAGTATTTCGCTGTGTCATTCTGATTAGCTAAAAAGTTTGGTCTATCCTTAATTGGATCCACCATCCCTTGATCTACATCAACAACTACCCAAGCATCTACCTAAATACTAAATCCCAGCCACAAGTCAGCTCTACCTGAAATACAAATATTAAATGCCAAAAGATCAGTCGGCTCTCAAATAGCCTTACAATAAATAAAAATTATCCAAGATGGCCCCCAATGGTCATTAAATATTCATAGAAAGATACAACACACCAAATCTAGGTCCCCACATGTCCAATGGTCAATCCATAACTTGAGGACAACCTAAATCAAAGGAACCAGTCGGCCAAGCCGATCCATCCAAACAATCAAGTTGGCAAGCAAGAACACCGAGTAAAAGAGAAATAACCAAGTGCCAGTCAACCAACCACGCCAAGCATGACCAAGCAACACAATTATTTCTAAGCACCAAGAATAATTGATGCCTTTAGTTACCGAGTATTCTTTAGAGACCGAGCACCCGGTAACCACTGAAACCAAGCAACCGGTCTCTTAAACTGAGCAAAAACTCTACCAAAAAAGGATAAAAAATAGCAATCTACCTTCAAAGACAAACATATTTTTGGTTGATACAAGATTTCCAAGAATCCTAGGATGCTCTTGCATCAGACACCCTAGGTAAGAAATATTTTCTCATAAGGAAATCATGAACGTCTCAAGGAAATCAAAACAAGTATGCCAAATCTATTCTTAACCCATATCTCCTCTTGTCCTTCATTCCAAGTTGTCTTCACTTCATTTACTATTCCATGTAGCAAATCCTCTTGCTTTCCTTTTATTTTATCCTTTCTATTTGCAACTGATAACAACCGATTCTGACTAGTTCTTCCACTACCGATCACATTAGTACTCTGGTAAATCTCATCCTCTTCAGAATCATTAATCAACTCAGTATCATCTACATCTCTCTAGGTCATAAATGTCATCATCTGCTATACTATCTCTGTCAGAAAGACCATCTGCCTTTTAATCTCAACAAACTCCTCAGATATCTCATGCTCCTTCTCTTTCAAACTAGACTTTATAATAACAGGCTCAACAACCTTGGGTTCTTGAGGTTTGTCACATGGACAACATTTGATAACTCTACATTCTTTAGTCCCTATTTCCTATAAAGGTAACAACTTATGCCAAGCTCCTTCATGCCTAACCACATAGGTGTTAGCATGACCATCAAACAAAACATTTCTGTCAAATTGCCAAGGTCTACCGAGCAATAGATGACAAGCATCCATAGACAACACATCATACAATATCTCATCATGATAAGATCTAATCTTAACATTAACCAAGCATTGTTCCTCAATTCTCACCTTAGACACATCTTGTATCCAACTAACCTGATAAGGGTTAGGGTGTTTCCTTCTTTCCAAATTCAATTTACTAACCATTTCTTTTGAAACAAAGTTCTCAGAACTACCACCATCAACTATGACATTACATACCTTATCCTTGCATTTACATTTGGTTCTGAACAAATTTCTTCTTTGTACCAGTTCATGGACACATGCAACTAATCTCCTAGTGATAAGAGTATCACCTTTTTTTGCAACATTCACAATATCCTCTTCAGCAGTCAGTGCAACTCTCTTCTTAGGACATTGAAAACTTCTATGACTAGCTTCACCATATTGATAGCAAGTACTGGTGAACTCATTCTTCCACCTTCCTCTCTGTCCATTATTGTAATTCTTGCTACCAGATCCTACATCAGGCTTAGGATTCTCTACCACATTACTTTCAACAACTGTCTCACTAGTCTTACCACCTTGGTTCCTACTGTTCTATCTTCCTTCAAACTTCTTATTTAGCTTCTCTTCAATTTTTAATGCCATCTGATAAGCATCACCTATTGTTGTCATCCAAATAGTAAGTAATTCTTCTTGAATACTAGGTCTCAAACCATAGACATACCTAGTAACCTTCTCTTTATTAGCTTCAGAATGACCAGTCCTAATCAGGATTATGTAAAACTCCTCAATATACTCCTGTACTGATTTGTTAGTCTGCTTCAAAGCTTGCATCTTCTTAAACATATCCAATTCATAATCCACCAGAATGAATTGTTTCTTCATCTCGTCAACCATTCGGTTCCACTTAGTGATCTTTTCTTTTTCTCTTCTACCTCTTTCCAACTAAACTTCTCTCCACCAAATATTTGCATGACCCTTCAATTTAGTCTTTGCAAATCTGACTCTATTAGGATCTTTCTATTTCTTCATACTCAAAGTATTCATCTATCTCATTGATCCAATCAATTAACTCTTATGACCTAAGGCTTCCAGAAAATGCAGAAACTTCAATCTTAGGTCTTTTCCCATTTTTAGACATAGCTTTGAGAATTCTATTTTCCTTTGGGTCTCTAGCTTCTTCTACAACTTCTTCAAAATGATCTTCTTCCTCAGATTCATAATCACTATCCTCTTTCAAGGTAGTCTTCTTCTTTCTCAATTCCTCTTGCAGATCTTGCACTTGTTTTTGCAAAGCCCTAAAATCATCAAGACTAAATTCTCTAGTAGTTTCTTCCTCTGAGATCTCATGATTTCTCCTCGGAGGCATCTTCAAATCAAGATCCAGGTGCGAACACACAAGATCCACTTGATTCACAAGATCAACTCGTCTCCAATAGGAACAAACTTCACTCTGATACCACCTAATGCAGTCAAGTATGAATAATCTAATTAAGGACTGTCCAAACTTGCAGCCAATACTAACACATTGGAATTCCATAACAACAATAACATAACTAATAAAGAAAAACAATCTTTATTCATAAAACCACCAATTACATGCAACATGCCAGACTATAAGGCCTTCCCAATTACGGCCAGATACAAAGAAAGTAATAGTCTACAAGATCTCGCAGGATCCAAATCTTTTCCACAACATCAGCACTCAGCTAGCCCAGGTCTACAACAAGACAAGACACTGGTAGGGCTCCTAGGAAAGATCTGAACTTGTACTCACAACTTCCAAGCAATCTTCCTATGCCTAAGCTCACAAGCTACTAACTCTACTTTAACAGATCTACCACTATCTGCTACTGATGCCCTCCCTCTCCAAAATAACTACCCAAGCATCTACCTAAATACTAGATCCCAGCCACAAGTTAGCTCTACAGGATATACAAATATTAAATGCCAAAACATCAGTCGGCTCTCAAATAGCCTTACAATAAATAAAAATCATCCAAGATGGCCCCCAACGGTCATCAGATCTGCATAGAAAGATGCAACATGCCAGATCTAAGTCCCCACATGTCCAATGATCAATCCATAACTCAAGGAGCACGACCTAAATCAAAGGAACCAGTCGGCCAAGCCGATCCATCCAAACAATCAAGTCGGCAAGAAAGAACACCGAGTAATAGAGAAATAACCAAGTGCCAGTCAACCGACCATGCCAAGCATGACCAAGCAACGTAGTTATTGCTGAGCACCAAGAATAACTGACACCTTTAGTTACTGAGCATTCTTCAAAGACCAAGCACCCCGGTAACCATTGAAACTGAGCAACCAGTCTCTCAAACCAAGCAAAAACTCTACCAAACAAGGATCAAAACTAGAATTCTACCTTCAAAGACAAACATATTTTTGGTTGTTATAGGATTGCCAAGAATCCTAAGATGCTCTTGCATCAAAACCATGATGGTTGAATGTATTATCTTGGATGACATAAGTGATCTAGAAAATGAAGGATATGAGTGTATTAAAAAAATTTGATATAGCTTGTCTTCAAACCAATTATACACTTCTTTGGTTACATAATTGCTAGTGGATATTGGTAATCTTAAAGCAATAACATTTTAATATGCATTGAACTGGGTATAAAATAAGTTTTAGTAATGATGAGTTGAAGATGACATGCATAGGTTTTGTAACAAACTCAAACCCACTATGTTAACTGAATTTGCTACATTTTAAAGAAGAATTTTCACATCTATAAATGGATATATAATAAAAATTGATGAACATTGTGTTGAAATATTTTATTTTGTAATTCCAACAAGACGTCGATATAAGAAAAACTTGTTCTATTGGATATGTATTGAATTGAAGATGTAAACAATTATTTTTGAAAACAACGAAGAGAACCATGATAAAAATGAAGAAATACAATCTACTAAAAAGAGGCATGTTCAAATGGCAAGAAAAGTGATGATGGACAACATCTTTTATTCATGGTGAAAATAATAAAAGGATTGATCGATTTGTGAAAGAGGAGGTGATGTGTGAAGAGATGTCAATTTGAAGAAGATGTTGATTACACTATTCTGTACAAAACAAGGTTTTATTTTTATTAAACAATGATAGTAAAAGTTTGAATTCAGATGTTTGTATTTGTAAAAGTGTTTCTATCATTACTAACTTGAAAAATGATGATGTGAAATGTTGGTAATACGAGAATAATGATTATAGCATAAACTGATTGTGTGAGGGTTTAAACTTAATGAGTAATGTTGCATTATACATCTGATCTGTCAAGGGTTCTTGCCTTGTTTAATTTTAGGGTGATTCTAAATGGCTTGAATACATTATTTATGCCAGAATAAAATGAAGATTACATACATGAAAATATTATTTATAGTTGAGAGCTTATGATGTTTTTAATGTGAAGTTTATTTAGACATTATTGATAAATAATTTGAAGAAAATTCTACAAAAAGTGCAAAGTAGAGTTTGGAAGTGTCTTAGAAAGTTGAGCAGTGTGATAAGAGTTTTTGATATGTTTTTGTATGTCAAATGCAATGTTGTGACATTATTTTGTATGCTTGAATAACTTGATCATGAACATATGTGTGTAACTGTTTGTAGAGGTTATGTGAGAGGTTCATAAATGGAGGTGCAAAACATTATCACTGAGACACCATATGTAAACCAAAGTACATATACAGGTATATTTGTGAGAGGATAAATTGGCATGTTTTTCATTGAAAGATGCAAGTGAGAGGAAGTGTGTTGACATTAAATTTTGTAGATTTGCAGGCAGAGATTAAAGTTTTTATGTTTATCATTGTTGATAAGATCTCTGAGGTGTGAATATGTATCTAATGCTATATAAGGAATCATGGTATCCCTCTGATTAAAAAAATTATTTGTATCGTGTTCAATGGGTTGGTGATCCATAAAGTTGGTCCTTCTAAATTAGTGCGGGGTTGGTGTTCCTTTAAGTGGGTGCTTCTAAATTGTAAGGTATTGGTGCTCCTAGAGTGGGTGCTCTAAACATTTTCCTATAAGGCTTAATAAAAGACAAATTGAAGATTGGTTTTTAAGCCTTAGGGGTTTTCTACTATAAAGCCTTGTGTCAAGTGTGCATGTTCTTTGTTGTTTATGATATCTTTTATCTTATGCACATACATCTTTAATATTGTTGGAGTTATCAAGTGATTTTCTTCATATGCTAATGGTTTAAAGATTAAAGTTTTGAATGATTAAATATCTTCTTTTTATATAGATCACTGATTCAACCCCCTCTCAATGATCCCAGTATTCCAACAATCTGCCAAGAAAGGCACTGGTAGTAGCTAAGCTTATATTGAAAACAATTATTTTTAAGGTTTTTTGTTATCAATGTGTATGGCCCAAATAGTTCCTCCGATAAAACATAACTATGCCAAGAATTGTCGATAATTTTATCTAATGGGGAGGAAAGCATGTTTTTATTGGGGGGAGTTCAATGCAATCCTCAGACCCTTAGACAAAAAAGGTGGATTAGGCTAGAGTCGACATAGCCAAAAGGATTTCAGTGATTTTGTAATGAATAACGGCTTAATAGAATTATTTTTTAAAAATGGGGAGTTCACATGGACAAATAGAAGAGGTGACTTCTTGAATATTGCAGAGAAATTATATCATTTTTTCCTTGCAGGAAACTGGATTGAATCCCAATGAACCAGTGAAACTGAGATTTTTCTTATAACTGGCTTATATCACTACCTCATCAATGTTCAAATACAAGAAGAGGCTACTCCTGATAGATGTCCCTTCAAATTTAAAGAAATGTGGTTTCGAGTAGAGGGCTTCAAAGAGCTAGTAGCGAGATGGTGGAGAAATGCTCCTTCAAGATCATGTAATAAAGATTTCATTTTTTTTTTCGAAACTATAATTTATCAAGGATCAATTGAAAAAATGGAATAGAGAAATTTTAAAAATTATATTTGTAGAAAAAATCAAAGCGAAAAAAGGATTAAACATACTGCATCAAAAATTTATAAAGGGTGGCATCATTGAAGAAGAATTTGAGAATAAAAATATTTTGAGGATTAAATAAAATGTACTTTGAAGTTTAGGAAAGAGAAGAAGTTTTTTGGAGATAAAAATCCTGGGAAACATGGTTAAAGGAAGGTGATTGAAATACAAAATTCTTTCATAACTCGGTGAAAGTTAGAAGGTCTTGCAAAAATATTTTTTTAATTAAAGATGCAAATGGAAATGTGTTGCAAGATGCAAAACAAATTAATTAGGAGGCTATAAGGTTCTTCTCTAATATATTCATGGGTAACCCTGGTGAGTTGGTTATAGATCTAGATATATTTGAAGTAATCATTATGTGTATCATGGAGGATCAAAATGCAATGTTAAAGAGTGAAATATATATGGAGGAAGTTAAAAAATATATTTTTAGTTTTTTTTTTTATAGGGGGGGGGGACAAAGCCCTAGGGCCTAATGGCTTCCCTGTTGTCTTTTTTTAAAAATAAAATTGTGAGATCTGTACAGTCTCATAATAGGTAATGATAATCATGCCATTGTCTGTCTTAGGAATAATGTATTCATACTAAGGATTACTTTTCCCATCATGAAATGCATTTAGATTGTCAACCCAGGGATGTAGACTTGAAATGGGACATCACAGTTTGTGCGCCAAGTCCCTCAAAGAGTCATACTACCTATGTTGCAGGAAGATAAAATGCATGAAAGAAACCTATGCTATTACTACATGAAACTAAGCACACTTAACTACTTCATGAAATTACTGCTGAAAGCTTGTAAACTTAACCTAAGCCTGTTTAACAACTCAAAGCATTCACTATGTCTATCTTTGCAAGTGCTGCAGGAACATTCACAGTAATAATGTTGTAGGAGTGAAATAGTAACTTCTACTTGAAAGCACATGAAAATGCAGAAATCAATTCTACTCTATCCTAATCTACTCCACCTTCCAAGTGGGCCCCCTTGGTTGGCTTCTGCTAACTACTAACACAAAAGATACTTCAAAATCAATCTTTCATTATATTTTCATAAACTGATTACATAGTAATGGGAAAATACATGAAACATAGAAATTGATATACTAAACATAACAAACATGTATATTTTCTCATTAAACAACTAAACCAATCAAATCCCTTTATATAGAGGGTTTATGCTTATTGAAAGCATGAAAGTAATTTTTGACTAAGTCTCACCATAGAAGAAGGAAATATAACAACCATGACAAAGTACAATAAAGTTCAGATAACTGACTTTAACAGACTAATGAGCACTGAGGAAATATAGCATAGTTGTTTTCTAGATTCTCTAGAATGATGGCTCCTTTCCAGTAGCGGCATGATCCTCAGTGTTGTGATGGCTTTCTCTATCATAGATGGAACTTCAATGCCTCTTCTCTAATGTGGTTGATCCACTCTCTGACTACTCCTTATTTTCCTGGCAGGTTAGTAGCATGTGGTATGTATACAAGTCAACTAGTCAATTCTTACCCAAATATTAGAACATAGATTAAAGTAGCTATATGAAGTACTACAATTTATATATAATGTTAAAAAAAACATGTCATATCTAACTACCCATAATCTTGGTGATTCTAATTGTACTTATCACAAGTTCACATAGTTATAGGTCCATGAATGTATTGGAAATGTTTTAACAGAGCATAAAGATTATCACAAAATAGAGACAATAAATTGTCTCATCATCTGCCCCCTAACAAACATAATGCTTGTCCTCAAGAATTACATTTTCTGGCTATAGATCTAAAATCACCAACACTTGTCTTTCCCTTCTTCCCACTCTTAAAAGTATAATAAAATCCTCTTGTCCTCGCCCAATAATCTGCACGATGTTCCTCCCGTAGATGGTCTAGTATGGTGGCATTGATATCATACAGTGGCCATAAGAGCATTGGTGGTTGGAAAGACATGGGAATCCACAGTTCTCTTCTAGTCTATCATCCTAATTGCATGTACCTGGTTGCTCTATTTGCAACTGCTTTGAAATTGATTGGGCTACATGGCTCTGATTTCTTAAAGGCTTCTGGTAACCTATTCCATCTGCTTCTTACCCCTACAAGAGCTCTCTGAAATTAAAATTAGGGTAACCCTTGATACTCCATGTAAACCCCATCTCTAAGTGCAAAGACCTTTTCTCCGATTTCAGGTTTCAGCCTTCTACATGTTAGGTTAAGCTAATCTCTTAGGAGGACATCAAGTTTTCTCGATTCAGTCCTTAAGGGTAATGGTTCAAAATTTTCCAAGTCTCTGTAGTTATTTAGCTACCTATCATAATTTCCCTCACTGTGCATCCATGACATTAGGGCTCTCAAATGGATATCACCTATGTAAAGCAAAGGGTTCCATTCAGTTTCATGAGGAATGACAAAATTATGCAAATAGAGCTCATAGAGTAAGTTCTGTTTCCATGAAGGAAGACATTGGTATAATCCATAGAATTCTTGAGCTGATTTAAACTCACAGTCTATACCCTTCATAGTCATCATTAGATGAAATAAGAGGAACTACTCTTTCAAACAGATGGCATAAACTCTAGGAGGTGGTCTATAGGTTATGACCTGATCATCTAGTTTGAGAGCATGGTCCATTTGTTTCTTTTGCTTCTTTACCTGTTCCTTAAGAACTTCTATCTCCTCTTGCTTCTCATCTATATCTTTTTGCATTTTGTTCCCTTCTTGTTTCCACCAAGTTTTTTGGAAAACAAACTAGTTATATAAATTGAATAGAATAGATTGTATTGTTGGAGGGCCAAATTATTGCAACTGGGTGCTCTATTTTCTCTTTTCCTTAGAAGCTTGTTGAAAATATTGAGTAAACCATGTTTCTTCGTAAGGCACAACAAACATATGGGAATAAATAGGGTTTGGTGGAGGAGTCATCTGGATATCTTCAACAATGCTTTCTTGTGCTACATTAGGACTTACCTTAGGTGCACCCAGATCATCATGTGATATGCTACCACAAGGTTCTTGTAGATTTTGGGGTTCTTACACATTTTGGGGAGATGAAGGCACTTTTGTTTTCTTAGGGGAATTGTTAGAAATATACTCAGTGGAAGGCTCTATGGTAGGTTTTGGTAATGGAACACTTGGGTTTTCTGGGGAAATTGGAGACACTTGTCCTCGTATCTGAGGAATTCTACGCACTATTGTTTTGACAACCTTTGCAATCTTCTTTTTGAGGGTTCTTTTTGGCCTTTCTGCTGCAGGAACATATGCTATAGGATTTGACATTTTTCTTTTACTTTTTGGAACATCAGGGTTTTGAACTTCACTTTCAAGGTCAGGGGCTTCTTCTCCAATTTTCCATTTTCCTTCCCTTGTGGAATAAGTAGGAACATTACTTTCCGAAATGGGTGAAGGTATATTTTCTTGAATTAATTCTGGTTATTTTTCTTGTGTAGCTATTTCCACAGTGAGCTCAGAAGGTTTTGCATCATTTTCTAGGGGTTGCTCAGCAGGGTCAACCTGAGGTTGCAATGTTTTATGCTGGCCAAATTCTGACCATACTAAGGGAGAGACATCCCTAAGGGATTTTTTGACTAGAAACTTAATTAGGGCATGGTGAGTAATGGAATTTTCATTCCCTTTTTGAGTCTCCTCAGCGGTAATACTTAGCATATTATACAAGAAATTAGGGACATTTATTGGGAGACTATGCCTTATGTAGCTAAGTAGCTTAAAATGATGAGCATGCAAATTTGAAAATCTTCCCTCACATGTTAGTTACCTAATAATATGCATTTCTAGCTTGTTGTATGGTGGAGGAAGAGACATTCTTTTGCACCCTTGCTTGCTAATCTCCAGAGGAGGATCACTTGGAAGGGAAAACTGGGCTTGTGATGACCTAGCATCATGTCCATTGGGGTAATGCTCCCCAATTGCTGGTAACCCAGTGACCTCTTCTATTCTCTCTTTTGTCATGAAAACCGTTAAACCACATATAGTCACCTACCATTCCTCAAATGTATTCATAAACTCAGCTGCCACTTCCTCATTAAAATCAAATAATTGCAAAAAATAACCCAACCAACCACATGCATTAAACCTCCCAACTGCTTCAATGTCTGCAAGTAAAAGTCCATGATGCACTGTCTCATGTCTCTGCAGTTGTCCACCCATTTGTTTCCAATATTCCGCCTCCAATTTTCTGCTCACCAATTCCTCTGTTAGTCTTTCACTCTCTCTTGGTCTCAAATACCTTATTCCATTCTTGAATTTCAAATGCTCTTCTTGAAAACACAGACCTTTCTCTTGCAATTCCTCTGTTATTTTTAGCATGAAACAATTATAATGACATTTTAATAGAGGACATTATAATATTTTTTAGGTCACATCAACTTTAGAAAATCAGAAATTATTCAGGATTTGTAGTATGAAAAATGTGTGAGAATAAAGGAAATTAATGAAACAAGGCCTAAGTATAGCTTTGAAATGACAAGGATAGCTTAGTAATGACATTAGAACTTAATACACTTCCCCTACCCCCTACTAAACAATTACAAGTGTCCACACTTGGCACATTCGGCAGGAGATGGGGAATTGGTGTAACACCTTAATTATATATTTATTGCAGTACTAAATATTACTAAAATCTATGTGCTAAAAGTGAGTAGAGATTTAAAAAGATGTACCTGGTAGTTGATTACTATACACATGAAAGAAAAGGTGGTGAGAGTGAAATGATGCTGGGGGCTACATGTGTTAGCTGATGTGGCTCTTATTGAAAACATTGAAAATAGAAAAAAAGTGGATGACGTGGATGGTGAGTGGATTGAAGAGAGAGAAATGGAATGGGTTGGAAATAAGAATAAAGAAAAGTGAATGGAGAAGTGGACTTCATGTGGCATGAAGTTTTATTATGGTTGTACTTTGAAGGCATGTTATTTTGAAGCTGTAGGAAGAAGGTTTTCACCTTCTATTGCAGGAAGTGTTACCTATTGTGCTGTTGAAGTGTTATTGCAAAATTACTGCAGGAAGTCCTCCTTTGTTTGGGACTTGTGATATAGGTGCAACCGATGTCCGTTGACAAGTAGTTTGAATTGCACTGGATCTATTGTGTTCAGCTAGACTACTCCATTGTTGAAGATGTATTCAATTTCATAAGGTCCCAGCCATCTGGTCTGTAACTTTCTTAGAATGTTTTTGAATATGGAATCATACAATAATGCCCAATCACCCACATGAAACTGTTTTCTCTTAATATGAGAATCATGCCACCTCTTCTGTTGTTTTTGTATCATCTTCATGTGCTCCAATGTGGATTTACACATTTCATCTAAGGAATTGAGGTGTAGAAGGTGTTATATCTACGCTGCAGGAAGATTGATGTTTAATTCTAGCGTTGTACGTAATGTCTTGTGCTCAAATTCAATGGTAACATTACCATCTTCCCTATAGTAATTCAAATGGGGTGAATCCCATGGTTGTCTTCCAGGGTGTGTGGTAGGCCCAGACTGCTTCTATGAGTTCACTGCTCCAATCTCATTGGTGCAAATGAACTATTTTTGTTAAGATGGCTTCAATCTCTCTATTTGTAACTATGTACAAGGAAATGTACCTTCATAGAATTAGTATTGAAAAATAAATGAAATAAAAACTAAATAAACCATGATATAGAAACTATTTAGCAAATGAATGAACAATTAAGCATCCTATGGCTCTCTAACTAAGGGTATTAATGCGAAGCTCTCAACAAGCCTCCATTAATGATAGTCCTAGAATGAGAAATGATAAGATAAACAAGATAATTAATTCAATTCCAAATAGAAATGCTCAATTAACTTCTAAATTTCTATTCTAGCTCTAAAATGCAAGAGGTTTGATGCTATTCTCAGATTTGTGGATATCAATTGATTGATTTAGGCCTCCCTTTTATAGGTTTATGAAAGGAGAGGGGGTGTAGTAGAGTTGATCATGAATAAGCTTGAGTTGAGTTTTTGGTTCCACCCTTTGAAGACAATTTAAATATTGTGTCCTCAAAGCTTGGGACAAGTAGACAAGATGAGTGGACAAGATGCTCTTTCACTTTGAGTGATTGAGATTGAATTTTGGCTTGATCCATGGGAATGCATTTCCTTAAATGCCATTGGTTGAGGCTTTTTCCCCCATTTGGTTGTTGAGAGAAATTAGGATTTAATCAATTGATTTTAATTCATTTATTTAGCTATGTGCACCCCTTGAATGGGTTAATTTGATTTAATTCAAACAATACAATTAATTGGATTAATTGCACATTGATTTAATTTCACTTGATTTAATAGATTTTAATTGATCTTTTGGCTTTAGATTTTGAATTATATTGAATTGAAGCTCGATTTTAATTTTGATTGGCTAAATGCTTGTTTTGATTTAATTACTTTGATTTTGCCTTGATTTGTCTTGATTAATCACTTGAATGATCCTGTCCACTTTTAGGTGATTACAAATGCCCCTCTTTGAGTTGACGTGCGAAGCATGTCAATTCAAAGAATGTCTTGATTCAACTTGATGAAAGTCCTAATTTAACTAATAAAGGTCCTGATTTGATGGTCGATCTTGATTCTTTCCATGGTTGATCTTGATGTCTGATAGAAGATGCAAATATTGATGATGTTCGATGTAGTTTTGATGGTCATTTTGATTGATTTGATACTCTTGATGATTTTTTTGATGTTAGATTACTGATGTGATACCTGATTTGATCAGATTCAATGCTTGATGCCCCTTTCGATTGATTAGCAAAAAATTTCCTGATAAAAGATTACACTTTGATTTAATGGTTGTTCTCTTGATTTGATGATGTTACTGATGATCTAATTATCCGATGGTATGCCCCCTCAAAAATGAAATGAAATTTGATAGATGTTTGAAAATTTTGACGATTTAGGTCAATTTGCGTTGATTGGGTCAATTAATAATGAATTTTGATTTCATTTCCGATAATGTTTTGCATCTGTTTGATTATAAATACCCTTGATTTGGTAGATTTGATGAAAAATTTGAGTCCCCTGGCCCCCTCTGGTGAAAAATTCCCTTTTTAGGTCAAAGATTCCCTTTTTAGGTCAAAAGGGCCCATATAAAGGGTTAAAAAATCAATTTACTATTCATTTTTACTTTTACCTTTTGACTTTTGAGATTTGACTCCTTTTGAATTTCTGATGATGTCTATCCTGATTCACGAGCATAGATACGAGCGTGGGCGACGGTACCAGCAACCACTAAACTACGGACCTCTGGTGAGTGTTCGAACTTCTTCATTTTGTCATTTCATGCATTTAATGTCCATAAATCAAAATTTCCCTTGTAAAAATGCTGTATTTTTTTTTTTCCAAATAGCGCTTTTACCAATTTAAACAGCGCTTTCACCATTGAAATAGCACTTCCATGCATTTAACTAGTGCTTCCGCGCTCTAAAACAATGCGTTTACACGCCTATTTTTGGCCGTAATCCATTTTTTTATTTTCAAATAGTGCTTTTGACATTGATTTCACTTTTGCGATTTAGAATAGTGCTTTTGATTTTTTAAGAAATGCTTTTGAATTCTTTTAGCGCATTTTCCTACTAAGCGAGTTCCTAGGATTGATGAGCTATCAGATTGTGGTGGTGGTGATGCGGGTGATGATGATGGAGATGATGATGGTGGAGATGGTGGTAGAGGTAGGATTCAAGCACCACATGGATGACAGGGTCCTCAAGCAGCTATAGCAGGTAGGATTCATATTCTAGTGATTGCTACTGCTCCTATTCCTCCTGTGGGTGGTCAAGGTAGAGGTGGTGTGGATTGAGCACTACATCAGGTTCCCAGGGATCTAGCCATGAGACATGGTCAACATAGGGATAGACGACATAGAGAGGTTGAGGTTCAGGTGGCATAGGTTTTGTTGGATCATGCATAGTGTCCTCCTGCTCAACAGGGTATACCTCTCGTTATTCCACAAGTTCATGCACCTAGTTCTACTTTTTCTTCTGCTTCAGCTTCAGCTTATGGTTCGATTCCATCTTCTTCATCACATCCTTCTTCTTTAGGTTTTGTTCCATCCTTGGGTGTTCCATCTTCATCGATGCCTTCTTCATCCGTACCTCCACCACAAACTTTTGTAGCACAGGCTCCTGCCCCAGCTTTAGCATCAGATGTTATATCACTTCAGACTCAAATATCAGTAGTGCAATAGTAGGTTCCTCAGTTGAGTTTGATGATGCATACTTTTATGGCAGTGATGAGTCAGTTGGGATTATAGGTGATCTCAAGTCATCCTCCAAATAGTGCTCCTGGTCCTGATGGTACCAATGGTGCTGGTGGTTCAACTAGTTGAGATATGACATGAGATATTCCAGTTGTTTTATTGTTTTGATGATATATGATCTCATTCTCTCATTGATGTCGAGACATTGGACTCTTATTGTATCATTTGATTTGATCTATATTGTTGTTGATACTAATACTTTGATAGTTTGATAGACATTGATTTCCATATATTTCTCTTATGATCATTTGATGGACTCTAATAGTCTTCTTATTTCATGATGATGTTATAGACTCTGATACTTGCTTTGATAACTTTTACTATATATGATGTCATGATGTGTTGGATTTCCATTTCAAGTTTTTAGCATGATATGCAGATCTAGATGTTTCAATTTCCTATATGCTTTGTTTTATGCTTTTCAGAATGCAGTTTATGTATATGGTCTAATGATGCTTAAATGATTTATGTATGTCATATAATAGATAAATGAATGTGATAATGTAGATTCTAATGATTAATGCTTTGATATGGATGCAATGATATATGGATGTTTAATGTATATAGATGGTTTTTTTATGGATGTAATGTGATGACATGATATGATGTGTAATGATAATGCAATGATGATGCTTATGGTAAATGGATTTATCAATGATGCGATGTTTCTAAGATGACTTAAATGATATGCACCTAATGATGATGATTATGATCTTTTGAAATGCAATGTTATATAACAATATAATGATGTAATGATTAATGTATGCAATGGTAAATGCATTTAATGAATGATTTCCTTTTGTAAAGAAATGATGCCATCTAAATGAAATGAATCTGATGCACTTAATGACTTGAATATGGATACAACTTAATGCAATGATAAATGAATCTAAATGATGCATGCAACCTAATGAAAATAACATACCAATGATTCTAATGATGAAGGTTTATGCAACTTAATGTAATGAACCTCTCCAATGCAAATGAACTAATGGAATGCACTTTGGTTTTTTATTTTTGGAGTTTCCAACACACTCGATCACATATAGTTTTTGATGATTCTTTTGATTTTTGATTTGACCACACCCTTTTCTTTTTGTCAATTTTCCCTCTTGAAATTATAAACTAAGAAAGGGAATAAAAACCTTAAATGCATTTAATCTAAAATGTATGCAGCTAATTGTCATTATTCAAGAAATTTGGAGCTTATAATCATCATTGAGTATTTTGGAATTCCGCTTTTTAGTACAACCATCACTAGTTCAACTATGATGATATGAATACTTTTTCCACCTCTTGCTTTTCTTTCCCATCTCTTATCTGGTACGAATATCACTGATTGAAATCAATCATGAGAGTACGAATACCAATTTTGTTAGATTTTATGTTGCAAGTGGATTTTGGTATTATGATATTGAAGATCAGAATATCCAAGGTATCCTTTTGCATAAACAAATAGAGATCTCAATTTTATCCTATGTACAAGTCCTTGATGATTCTTTGAGGATCACGTCCTTAGACAAATAATACATTATTTAAAACTTTGATCTTAAGATAATCATTCAAAAATCAATAAGATATCACACTTTCATCATAGCTTGTCTAGTTTAAAAACTTTCATCGATTCGCTAGAAAGACATAATTTCATCAATCAAGTCAACACTTAGAAATTTTTTTGCAATGTTTTTCAAATCCATATTTCAAGTGTAGTTCCATCCGTTTCATTTTTTTTAATCCTGATAAAGATAAGGTTGTGTAAGATCTTGGATCAAATTTTTTGTTTGGCTCAAATTGGATTATAATGCGGATTTGATTTAGTGTTTCCACTTGTATTTTTGATGACTTGATTCTCTGATTGATTGAAGTTTGCTTTGATGAATCCTTTCTCCTTTCGAGTAGATTGCCCCTAGTTTGATATGATTTCGATGTTGACTTGGGACAATTTGCAGATTAGGTGACCAAAATCTTTAGGTACTTGCAAATGCGACTGTGGGGTTTTATTATGCAATATATACAAATGCTAGCGAATGTAATATGTACAAGGTGAATTCCTAGGTATGCGAATGACTTGGACTTTCAATGGCACATGTTTACCAGGTTTTCACCGATTGAATGGATCTTCCTCTCTTTTTCTATTTTTAAAGATTTTTCCTTTTTTTGCTACCAATGTGCCTATTTGCTAGGTTTTCACCAAGATACTTTTTCTCTCTTTTTTTTTTGTATTTTTCTTTTTTTCAATTTTTCTTTTTTTTTTTATCATCAAGCGCCTATTTGCTAGGTTTTCACCAAGACAACATCTTTTGAGGATCATATATGAATTTTTTTGCTTTCTTCATGTTCAGTTTTCCATTGTTTTTGATCTTTTCTACTTTTCAAATTTGTTTGGTCTTTTCTGCTTTTCAAATGTTTTTGGATTTTTCAGGATCTCTTTTGACTATGTGCAATAAATATGATGATCCTCATCTGATTTTTTGATACTCTTTATACTCTTTCATCTATCTCATGTGTAAAACCTCTTTAGATGAATGCTATTGATAGGTACTTGTAGCTCTTCTCCATCATAATCTGCTAGTTTATAGGTGCCCGTGCCAAAAGACTCAATGATAACAAAAGGTCCTAACCAGTTTGCTTCCCATTTCCCTTTCTTTTCTCTTTCTACCCGATTCTTGGGATTCTCTCGCAAAAATAGGTCACCTATTTGGAATGTTCTTGCTTTGATGTTCTTATTATAGGTTCTTGACATTCTATTTTGATACACCTTTAAGTGCTCAAATGCTTGTTGTTGTTTCTCATCTAGCAATTCTAGCTCATGCAGCCTAGCAACTCTATAGTCTTCTTCAGTTATCAACCCATGTAGCGATACTCTCAAGGATGGAATCTCTACCTCCAAAGATAAGATGACCTCTTCTCCAAAGACTAATGAAAATGGTGTAGCCCCCATTGGCATCCTAATGCTAGTTCTATAAGCCCATAGAGTCAGGTTTATTTGGATGTGCCAATCTTTGCCTGAGTTATCTACCATTCTCTTCAATATTTTCCAAATATTCTTATTCATTGCTTTTGCTTGTCCATTACCTTGGGGGTAATAAATTGAAGATGAGTGATGAATCATGCAAAATTTTGTGCATAACTCCTTTAAGTCCTTGTTTTTGAAGTGCTTTGCATTATCCATTATGATGGCATGAGGTACACCATATCTAAAAATTATATGATTTAGGATAAACAAGGATATCTGTTTGTCGGTTGCAGTTGATAAGGGTATGACTTCCACCCATTTGGTAAAGTACTCTGTTGCCGTGATGATGAATTTATGACCATTTGAGGATGGTGGATAAATCATTCCTATTAAATCTAGACCCCATTGATAAAATAACCAAGGTGTAGTCATTGGATGAAGGTCTTGTGTGGGCACATGTATTAGGTTCCCATGGAATTGACACTTTCTACAAGTCTTTGCAAATTGACAAGCATCTCTCTCCATCACAGGCCAAAAATATCATATCCTAAGAAGTTTCTTAGCTAGGGTTAATCCATTTGAATGTGACCCACAAATTCCCTCATGGATTTCTCACAAGGCTACGTTTGACTCCTCTTTCTCTAAACACCTAAGAAGCATTCTGTCTATACGCTTACAATACAATGTTTCAGATATTAAGGTATATCAAGTGACTTGCCGGATGGAGCTTTTCTTTTGATTTCTGGTTTGGTCCATTGGTAGGATTTGGTCTTTGAGGTAAGTGTAAATGGCTCCATACTAGGGTGATTCATGTTTGGTTAATAGGCAAATAGTATGAGGATGGGTAGGGTCAAATGTGGGTTGTGCTACTTCTACTAGGAATTCATAGCAAGCACTTTGATCTGGTAGTTGTAGAAGTGATGCCAAAGTTTCCATTGCATCTGCTGCTCTATTTTTATCTCGTGGTACTTGCTCAAATGTTATAAGAGTGAAATACCTTTTTAGATTTTCTACCATGTTATTGTAAGGCACCAACTTGTCATCTTTGGTCTGATATTCATCATTAATTTGATTAATGACTAGTCTCCATAATGGTTTTGACTTTAGCGGGATCCACTTCTATGCCTTTTGTTGATACAATATAGCCTAGTAGCTTGCTTTATTGGACTCCAAATGCACACTTTTTTGGATTGAGCCTCACTTTGAATTGTTCTAATTTGGCAAAGATTTTCTCTAGAATTGGTAAGTGTTCCTCTCTTGAATGAGATTTTTCTAATATGTCATCTACATAGTCCTCCATAAAATTATGCATCATTTCGTGGAATATAGTGGTCATTGCTCGTTGATAGGTTGCTCTAGAATTTTTCAACCCAAAAGGCATGACATTCCAACAAAATGTACCCCATGCACATGTAAAGGCTATTTTATCTTGATCCTCTAGTGCTATCTTTATTTGGTTATAGCCACTAAAACCATCCATGATTGAGAACATAGAATGTCCTGTTGTTAAGTCCACAATGGCATCTATACTTGGAAGAGGAAAATCATCTTTAGGACATGCCAAGTTTAAGTCTCTGAAATCTATGCTAATCTTGATGGACTTATCAGCTTTTGAAATTGGTACTATATTTGAAATCCACTGGGCATAATCAATGGCCTTAATAAATCCCACCTTGAGTAATTTCTCCAATTCTACTTTGACTAGCAAGGCTATATGCGGGTGCATCTTTCTTAGCTTTTGTTTGACTAGTTTGACTCCTTCTTTGATGTTTAGATGGTGCATGATCAAGTTTGAATCTAAACCTATCATATCATCATATGACCATGCAAAGTTGACTTGTTTTTCCTTGAAGAATTTGATGAATTCCTTTTTCTCTTCGCTAGATAATGATGTGGCTAGATGTATGATCTTTGGCTCGAAATCTGACCCGATGTTTATCTTTTCTATTGGCTCAATCAAAATTGGAGATCTCTCTTCATAATGTTTAGGTAGAGCATCCAAAATTCCTTCCTTAGGTGCCTCAGTTGGGTTTTCACCATTGGAAACATCCTTTATTTCTTTTTCTTTTCGATCTAATTCTACCACAATGTGGTTTTCAACATTAGATTCTTTTCCTTTTTTATTTTTTTTATTTTTTTCATTTTTAGATGGATTGAAAGTTTGGATACTCCCCTTTATCATTTCCTCATGATATTCCATAGTAGAATATGGTTCAACTGCATTGAGATATTGGGACACCATGTTGTCGTTCAAAAAAGTTGGAAGGATAGTTGGTTCAATGGAATCCCACTCGATTAATTCTGGGTATATGAGAGTTAAAGGATCAATGCTTGGGCTTGGTTCGATGGGATTTAGGGATAAGACCTCATTTAATGGTTCATACATTATATCATTCAAGTCTATGACATGTGTTTCTTCTAAATATTCTAAAGAATTAGGGTCAAAGTCCTCCTTGCTAGAGTCCTCGAAGGTTTCCACTAGATAAAAGTCATAGATTAAACCTAACGTTTGATTCTTCCATAGCAGGTCTCCATGAAGGTACATAGGGTTCACCTACCCATTGATTTATTACAACTTCCTAAATTTGAGGATTCTCTAAGAGCACTTGGTTTGAGCTAGAGGCTTGATTCTGATGGGGTTCTGCTATTTGTCCTTTTTCCTTGCTAGAAGTATAGGTATGAATAACATCTACCTCCTTATCTTGGCATGACTCACTAGACAATGAGTCCCATTCTCATTGATTAGAATCTTCATCACTGTGGGATTCTAATTGCAATATTTGATCATAGACTTTGGGATAGTTCTTTTGAGTGTACCTTTGTTCAAGGTACCCTAATCCTGTCTTCTCCTTGCTATCTCACCATATCATTTCTATAGGCTCAATGAGTCCTTCATTCTTCATGCCCAAAGCTCCTTGGCCTTTATACCCCATCTTTTGCATGATTTGAAATCCCTTCCCATATTGATGTGTGGGAATGCTTATATTCTGAATATGTTTTACATGCGCACTTGTTTCTTCATCTTTGTAAAGCCACTTTAGGATTTCATTATCATCCTCCTCCATAAATGAAGAGGTGTTTTCTCTTACAAAGTGATCATTGTATTTATGGGGTAGATTAGGTGGTCTTCCATGGGACTTAGGTGATAATGGCAAGTCCATCATGGATAATGAGTATTCGCCTACTCCTCTTTGCTTGATCTTGCATTGTTTATCAAAATTCCTCATCATTTGATCCATTTTCTGATAGTGGGCCTCCTTGGTGTATACTTGGACAACTTTGGTTTGATCATCTTTCAATTTTTTAATAATATTATCCTCACTAACCTTCTCTTTTCATTTAGTCGAGGTAGCTAGGTTAGTCAGTTTTGAGATGTCTTCAATAACAATTTCCTTTTCTATCTTTTCTTTTCCCTTTAATAATGGGATGTCTTTAGAATTCTTCCCTTGCTCCATTTGATTAGGTATAGACCCTTTTGCATTGTGTGGGACTAAAGAGTCATTGATAGGCTTGATTTTGTTACAATATTAGAAGGGCTTTGAGTCCCCACTTACCATTATTTCCTGCCCTATATAAGGAAACTTTAAACATTGGTGGTAAGTAGAAGGGATGACCTACATTTCATGGATCCACGACCTTCCTAACAAGATGTTGTAGGTCAACTTTAAATCTAGCACTTGACAAATGTGTGTGTGAATTTTGTATCTAGTTGTAGACACAACACTTCAGTAAAATATTAGAGGTTAGTTAAAATCAAAATCATGCAGTGAAATGAAAACTAATCTAACCAGGCAATCTACTGCCTTCTAGTAGGTGCGAGTATATATTCTCAGATTGGACTGAGATCAGTGACCTTGACGACACCTAAATGAAGGATTTGAATGCAAAATATAGATATGAGATGAATGCAAATTAATCTACTTTTTTGGTTTTTCTGTGCAATAAGATGAAATAAACTGATATGAATCTATTCTAGATGAAAAACTGATATGCAATACAATTAATCTAACAATGATATGCTAATAAGAATGATCTCACAAAAGTTGTTGATTCGCAAAGAAGCTTCAATTCTTCAGATACCAATTCGCCAGCATAAGTTTGCAAAATTATGAGATGATTTGTGAAGAGCTCAATTCTTATTTTATAGAAATCCAGGGCTTTGGGGATGCATGGAAAAAGCCATAAATCACTCTAGTTGATTTTTGAGTCAACAAGGAATTAAAGATAGTTACCTCACAAAAAATCATGCAAAAACAACTTTTTGATTTAAATCAGAAGTTGAGATCAGCTTTCAACTCAAAATAGAGTTGAGTTTATTTTTAAAACAACTTGAATTGATTTTCTGATTTGAAGTTTAACTATTTTTTGGATGTGCATAATTAATATGAATTAAATAAATAAATAAAGTGATTTATCCTCAACTTAACTGATTTTAAAAATAAAACAATTGATTTATGGGTTAATCAATTATTAAATCAAACTTTTATTCAAAAACTATATTATTAGATTTGACAATTGACATTAATTAATTAAATAAGAATTTAATCAATTAGACATAGGATATTTGATTTATTGTCAAAATGAAATAATACAATTTAGGAATAAATATAATTAAATCCAATTAAATAATTAAGTGGCAGTATTAAATCTAATTAATTAAATATTCAAAATATTCAATTAATCAAACTTTAGGATAAATAAGATTTATCGCCAAATAATCATTAAATTAAAGATAATTAGGATAAATAGGAATATTACTAGGAATATTCCTCGATGCAGAATTTGAGATAATCAATTAGGATTCGATGATGTTTAGATGTGCCTTAGGTTAGGACTTTAATGTCGATTTCATTCAAATTGTCGATATAGGAGGTTAATGAACTTATAGCCCATTTTTGGGGTATTACATTTTGCCCCTCTTTGAATTGCTGGGCGAAGCGCAGTGGTTCAAAGACAGTCTGTGTACGATGTTTGAAACTGATGTTTGAAATTGATATTGATATGAAGCAGAAACTAATTGGCGTTTGATATGAAGATAATAGGTCCTGAATGACCAAAGATAATGTTAACTATAACAACAATGAACTGATGATTGCGAAGAAGTGTTAAAATGCCTGATTCTGAACCTTATGATTGCGAAGAAGTGAGTGACCGATTCCAGACCCGATTGTTGATAAGAATCACATTGGTATCACATCTGAACCCTTTACTTACGAAGAACCAAGGAAATAACACTAATGAACCAATGGTTACAAAAGCTGATACAGTTTACAAGACAGATTAGGATACCAGATTGATATGGATCTCGATGAATCTGATATGCCCCAAGCGATGATAGATTTTCCCCAAGCAATGAGGTCTTTTTGATGAATCAACAACTAGACGTGGTTGTTGTCTTGATTACTGAGGAAAGATATGATTTCAAATTTAGATTATAGACTTTGAATGATGTGCAATACCATGCCCCCTTCGGGATTAAAATTGAAATCTGATAAGAAAAGTCAGCGTTGAATGGTTTAGAAGCATGTTAATTGATTTGAGAAATGGTTATTCACGTTTGAGAACGCGTTTTGCATCATTTGGAGGCCCTAAAGACCAAGTTTGACTATGTTTGACCATGAGTTGACCATGGTTGACCAAGTTGAAATTTTGATAGTTTGATGTAAGATAATCAGTTAAGTTGAATACTAGATTTCTGTGGTGATTGAAGGTCGATTATGCAAGCAGTAGACCGTCCTGGGTCCAAAAATTTTAAATCACGATTTTGACATAGTAAATGATCTCAGATTTTAATTTTGATCCCGAAAATGGATTTAGAATGTCGAAATTAGCCAGGGGTGCAATTTTTGTGAAAAATAGAGCACTTTTAAAAATTAGGTCAAAACTTATATAAAGGCTGGAAGGGTCATTTTCAATTCATTTCAACCGTTTGACTTTAGAAATCTTGTGGAGCCCTCTGAGCAAAAATGGTAGACAAAGCAGTAGAACCAAAGGTACCTATGAGTTCGCATCAAATTGAGCGCAGCCAGAGACACCAGCGACCTCGGTAGTACGAACATCTGGTAGGTGGACCTTTGTGTGTTGCTGAAAATTCAATTTTTCCATGTTTCATAGGATTTTAGCAATGTTTTGTACATTTTTCCATTTTTGAATTTTGCATGCACGGAAACTCGTACGACTCTCCAGTGAGACTCGTACAACTTTCTAACTGTAGCTAGATTGTCATCTCATAAGCTCCCATGACTTGTATTAGAGGGACCCATGAGTCATACGATGTTTCATGAGGTCCCTCATAACTCGTACGATGAGGAATGTATTGTCATAGCACTATGATTTGTCGTTTAGTATCATGTATAAACTTGTACGACTTTTCATGCCAGTCTGAAATGTCGTATGGAAAATAGTGAGCTTAAAACTCTGTATTAGGTCAAATTTTTGAGTTTTCTGATCTTTTAGCCTGATTGCTGACTTGTTAACCTACCTTCTCAAATACTGAACTGCCCCATTTCTGCCCTTGTAACCCATTCTGTGACCAAATTACTGATAGGATTCCCTATTTCTGTGCTGTGTAGGTCATATATCCAGATGTACATGTATGGATCTCGCATCCTGCTACGCAGAGACTATGTGTGTCGCTGCCAGACCCTATGAGGGTCCACCTTGCTTCTTGTGGATTTGAGTACTTGATACATTTACCTGAGATTAGGGTAAATCATAGACTTTTGACTGCTCTGATTGAGAGATTTCACTCGGAGACCCAAACGTTCCACCTGCCGATGGGGGAGATCACTGTTACCCTTGAGGATGTGTATCGTATACTGTGCATTCCTTTTCATGCAGGCCGACGACTAGAGTATGTGAGTTCGGGGAACTCCAGTTTATTAGCTTTCAGACGTCTCTTCGGAGATGATACTCAGATGATGGCTTCCATTTCTTGGGAGACCTTAGTGCAGAGATATGGATAGACACACCGGTTGGAGTGCATCATTGCCGGGATGATTGGTGGTATTATCATGTTTGACCATCAACAGAACAGTCTTTTGATTGCCTGGGCCCCTATGGTAGCATGTTTGATGGTGACACCCTCTAAGTTGGCTTGGGGTCAATGTCTATTACTCACATGTTCTCCAAGATGCACGAGGTAGTGTATCAGGAGAGCAAGTCTTTTGCTGTAGGAGCTCTAGTTTTACAGATATGGGCTTGGGAGCATATCCCAGTGTTGAGACCCTGTATGTACTTCACAAAGGCAGCCCTAGGAGCCTGTTATTTATATATATGCTGGATATGTCATACAGGGATGGATGGGTCACATAGAGTACTGGAGGTGATGCCTCGATGATATGAAATTTGTGCGCTAGAGACCATATGTAGCCATTGAGCCTTGGCCTACTGCTCAAGAGCAGTTTAGTTTCTTTTTTCAGAGCCATGTACTGATTGGGAGGTCATCTTCCACTATAGAGAGGTTCCTTATTACCAGGGTCTGGTGGCAGTATGGGTGAGTAGAGGATGCCCCTGAGGATTATGCTACATATGCAGGGATAGGGCATGAGATTGGACTTGGATGGACAAAGAGGCTCTCTTATGCTTTGTGTTCATAGGAGTATAGTGCTATTATTGGCAGGGATTGGGAGTATAGACTAGATGTACTTGATGTTGGTATTACTGATGGATTCATTTCCTGGCTTGCTGACCATCCCATTCATAGAGTTTTTGATTCGACTGAGCTGATACCCTCCATGGAGGAGGTGATGGACGTTATAGGTGCCCTGATGGGACAAGGTCCTAGACCTACACAGGCTCCCATTATACATCCCACACCTCTGAGAGCTAGAGAAATGGCTCCACCATAGAGACCATCAGGACAGATGAGGCCCCCTCATCCCACTAGTTCTATCGCAGGCAGATCTTCTGGTTCTCATAGACGGACTAGGGGAGAGGGTGGTACATTAGGTGGAGTTGGTTCAGCTGATGAAGTACTAGTAGCTGAGTAGGTGGTAGGTGGAGATATTGATCCTTTACAGGATGATACTAGATTTGATTTAGGTGCTAAGATTAGATGCCATAAGGTGCAGAGAGCAAAGACCACTGAGCAGGTTACCCCAGATATTGAGATGCCAGACGTTGATTCTACTATTCCTCCTACTCCATAGGAGACTATCAGATGGTTCAGTGCATAGGTTAGGGACCTGAAGGTGTGCAGTGCTCGATGGGAGGAGTGATACATAGAGGCAGATAGAAAGTGGATGGAGCTGCATGCGGAGGTACAGAGATTACAGGCAGAGGTGATTCATTAGACCTCATGGGCAACTTACTATGTGTCCAAATATTATACAATTGTTCCTGCTACATAGAGAGTTCCCTCCTATTCATAGTACATGATGGCATAAGAGGGAGCCAGAGCACCCAGAGTAGAGGTAGTACCGGATGCACCACCTCCTCCTCCACCAGATGTAGAGGATCATGCTGATAGCTTATTTGTCTTGATACATTGATATACTGTGCTCTTTTTGATCATTGATATATTGTTTTGACTTTGATAGCTCACATGAGCATATTCTTTTGTACACTGTGCTAGTAGTGCACCCCTGACTAGTTTGAGATTTTTGATATCTATATGAGATCGATATTTTGGTTGTGACTTCATGTGTACTTGTCACGTTTTGATTTATGATGATATCATGTGATGCTTATGCTATGAATAGAGTAGAATGTATGCAATGCAATGATTTCTTTCATATGTATGAATGTTATGCAAATGTATTTGATTATGGAAAGATGTATGTATGATTTATGCTTATGCACATGGATGAATTGTAATGCAACAGATGATTATGATATGTAAATGCAACGATACACATGATATGTTTAGCAAGAATTGATGAAGAAAAGTACTCAGTCGTATGTCAAAAGGATGTTTAACCTAGGAGGATAATTGCTTGCGAGTCTATGAAGAGACCTTCGAGTTAGGTTTTAGCTCTTGTTAGATTTGAAGAGACATTTGAAGAATTGTTAAGTATTGAAGTTTGTTTGGCCATTTGTGAGATCATGCAAACATTCAAAATGCAAAGAGACATGCAGTATGAAATGCAACCTAAGACCTAGGACCTAGTCATTGATCATGTGTCGGTCATTCTCATCATTGAATTTTTAGGTAACCAGATAAATCAATACAATGCCCACTAGTTAGGAAACTATAGACATATGAATATTGATTTGTATGTGCAAGAATCAATACAACACCCACTGATTAGGCAACCATGGACATATGAATATTGATTTTGTTTTCAAAATGTTAGATTAGATATAAGCACCAAGGCATAAATGCCAGGATGACCTGAATATCATGTCCATTTTGATATTGCAATTTGTATAAGCATCAAAACATAAACGTCATGATGACTAGAATATGCCTTGCATTACAAACACATCAAGCAGTCAAGAGATCATTCTAAAACCAATGTGAATTACCCATAGTGACCCTTTATCATTCACATCCTTAGGTAAGATCGTGTTTCATAGTAGGAGAAAGAACTCACTCAAAAAGACAATAGTTAGATCAAACTTCCTTGGACTTTTTTGGTATCAATGGTTGAGGTACGCATGGCCATCCAATTCAAGATAGAGGCTCTTATAGTTGGACACCATTTCAATCGAGAATTTCCAAAGTTGTTAGATTTTCACATACAAGCAGAAGACAAATCATAAGATTGCACTGATAGATGGAGCGTTTTGAAACAAGTGGCACTTGTTTGCCAGGTTTTCACCATCTTGGCAGAGATTCTATTTTTGCTACCGAGGTGCCTATTTCCAGGTTTTCACCAAGGCACTTTTTCTTTTTCTCATTTTTTTGTTTTTTTTGTACTTTTGATATTTTTTACTTTTTTTGTGTGAATCATCAAGGCACCTATTTGCTAGGTTTTCACCAAGATGTTCATTTTTTAAAGACTTTTTCAGATTTTTAAGATTTTTTCAGGACATTTTACCATAGACTGAATGCCTTAGGTGTAGAATTTCTTTAGATGGAGAACATTGATTGGTTCTTGGAGCTGTTCTCCTTTAGATGTTGAGAGTTGATAGGCACTAGAGCCAAAAGTAGCAATGATTACAAAGGGACCCAACCAGTTGGGTTCAAACTTCCCCTTGTGTTCTTGATGTGATTGATTTATAGGATTCTCTATCAAGACTAGATCACCAACCTGAAATTATCTATGTTTGAATTTCTTGTTGTAACCTCTAGACATTCTCTTCTGATATACTCTGAGATGATCATATGCTACTTGTCTGTGCTCATCTAGTATGTCAAGTTCTTGCAACCTAGACACTCTGTAGTCATCATCAGTTACTAGACCATGCATTTTGATTCTTAGTGATGGGATTTCAACCTCAATAGGTAGTACCACTTCAGACCCATAAACTAAAGTGAAAGGAGTAGTCCCAGTGGGTGTTTTGATACTTTTTCTGTAGGTTCAAAGAGCTGGATTGATCATGAGATGCCAGTCTCTTCCTATTTTATTAACTATACGGTGCAAGATTTTCAATAGATTCTTGTTAGAAGCCTCTGCTTTTCCATTCCCTTGAGGATAATAGATAGATGACCAATGTTGTGTAATCTTGAATTTGGCACATAAATCATCTAGATCTTTATTCTTGAATTGTCCATCATTATCTTTGATTATGGAATGAGGTATCCCATATCTGCATATAATATAGTTCAATATGAACAAAGATATTTGCTTTCTAGTTGCTTGTGTCAAAGGGACTGCTTCTACCCATTTTGTAAAATAATTTGTAGTTGTGATTATATGGGTATGTCCATTAGAAGAATGAGGATGTATAGCTCCTATAAGATCAAATGCCCATTGGTGAAAAGGCCATTGTGTAGTAAAGGGAATTAGATCTCTCCCTGGAGCATGAATTAAGTTGCCATGCACTTGGCACTTTTGACAATTCTTAGCAAACTTGATAGAATTTTCTCTATTTCAGGCCAATAGTACCTAGCCCTAATAAGTTTTTGAGCTAGTGTTAAACTATTTGAGTGTGACCCACAAATACCCTCATGGACTTCCTCTAATGCACATTGAGACTCTTCCCATTCTAAACATCTAAGTAGCATACCATCTAGACCTCATTTGTACAGATCGTGACCAATGATGACATATCAAGACACATTACGGATAAGGTATCTCTTTTCATGGCAGTTGAAGGTATCAGGAATGATTTGGTCTTGGAGATAGGAGACTAGGTTTTTTTATCTGGATGAATCATGACCAACAATAGTGCAAATCATGCAGGTTTCAGGGGAATCATAGGCAGGATATGATAGTGCTTCCACCAGGAACTCATAGCATAGCTCATGTTCAGGTTGCTATAATAAAGTAGATAGCATTTCCATTGCATCGACAACCTTATTCTCTATTCTAGGAATTTGCTCAAACGTGATAGATATGAAATACTTCTTTAAATCATGTACCATTCTCTTATAAGGAATGAGCTTTTCATCTTTAGTTTGGTACACATCATTAACTTGATGGATTACGAGTTGAGAGTCTCCATGAATGTGTAGCTCTGTTACTCTCCATTCAATTGCTATTTTCATACCATTCAAAAGGGCTTCGTATTCTGCAATATTGTTTGTGCAAGGGAACTTTAATCTGAATGCTTTTTTGATTGAGTATCCTTGAGGAGTTATGAATAATATGCCTACTCCTGATCCATTCTATGTATAGGAGCCATCAAAGAATAAATTCCATTCTCTAGAAGAAAGAGTCATGATAGAGGAATCTATAAATTCCATTTGCATTGGTGTATCATCAATCATAGGTGCATCTGCTAATTGATCAACAATTACCTATCCTTTGATAGCTTTTCTTTCCACATATTCAATGTCAAATTCACTTAAGAGCATGACCCATTTAGCTAATCTACCTGTGAGGGCAGCTTTGCTTAGTAGGTACTTGAGTGGATCAATTTTAGCTACCAAATGTGTGGTATGAGCTAACATGTAATGTCTCAATTTCTATGATGCAAAGATCATAGCTAGAAAAGATTTCTCAATCATTGAATAGTTCTTCTCATATGCAACCAATGTTCTACTGATATAGTATATAGCTCTTTCTTTTTTGTTCTCACCATGTTGTGCAAGCAATGCCCCCAGTGATGTATCTGTAGCGAAGACATATAAGATCAAAGGCTTCCCTGGAATGGGAGGCATTAAGATAGGAGGATTTGATAGATACTTCTAGATATGGTTAAAGTTATTCTCACATTCTTCATTCCATGCAAAGGTCACACCTTTATGTAATGTTTTAGTAAAAGGTTGTGATATGTCTGCTAGCTGTGATATGAATCTTCTGATAGATTGAACTCTTCCTTGCAATGTCCTCATTTGACTAATATTCTTTGGAGTTTGCATTTCCATGATAGCCTTTACTTTAGCTAGATCAACTTCAATGCCCTTCTTTGAAACTATATATCCTAAGAGCTTTCCAGAAGTGACACCAAAAGCACACTTCTTAGGATTTAGTCTGAGACTAAATTTTTCCATTCTGTCTAGTATCTTGCTCAAGTCAATTAGATGTTCAACTCTAATCATAGATTTTACTAAAGTATCATCAACATAATCCTCCATAGTCCTATGCATCATGTCATGAAAAATAGATGTCATGGCTCTCTGATATGTAGCACCAGCATTTTTAAGCCCAAATGGCATGACATTCCAACAGAAGGTGCCCCATGCACATGTGAAAGCAATTTTCACTTGATCTTCTGGAGTAAGTTTTTTTTTATTATATCTAGAAAAACCATCCATTAAAGAATACATCTCAAAGTCCACAGTCATGTCCACTATCACATCAATGTTAGTAGTGGAAAATCATCCTTAGGGCATGCTCTATTTACATCTCTAAAGTCTATGCATACTCTAATTGATTTATCTAGTTTTGAAATAGGTACAATATTAGAGATCCACTCTGCATAGTCAATAACTCAGATGAATCTGGTTTTCAGGAGCTTCTCTAATTCAACTTTTACCAAGAGTGCAACATGAGGATGCATCTTTCTCAATTTTTTCTTAACAGGTTTGACATTTGGAGCTATAGATAAATGATGCATTATAAGATTAGGATCAAACCCTAGCATATCTGAATATTTCCATGCAAAGTTGATCTTCTTTTCTGTTAGGAATGTAGTGAATTTTTGCTTCTCTTCTTCTGATAAAGATTGTGCTACATGAATCAACTGTGGTTCTTTTGTTGTTCCCAAGTTGATGGATTGAGTAGGCTCAATTAGAACTAGAGATCTATCCTGTAAATGACTCGAAAGGACCTCCTTAGGTGCCTCAGAGAGGTTTTCACCTTCGGATACATCTTTTATTTTTACATTTGTAGGTTTTGAGACTGCCACAAAGTGGTTTTCACCCTCAAAACTCCTTTTCTTTTTATTCTTATTCTTATTTTTCTGACTAAGATACTTGATGTCCGACTCCGTCATGCTAACGCTCGGTTCACTAATGGAAGTCCTCATAGGCTCAACTGCATTAAGGTAAAAAGCAAGGGCATAGTCATTTGGGAAGTTATAAATACCATGGCTTAGATTTGTGGAGGTTTGATCAAGAAGTTCGGGATGTTGGATAGTCAAAATGGGGAAAGATTGGGAGATAGTGTTTATGGATATGGATCTATCATCATTGGTCCTAACCTGATGCTCAATTTCAAAGGTGATATTACAAATTAAGACATTCAATTTGTGAATAGGCTCAATGTCATTGTGGGAGTCCACTTCAGCCATCCGTGGATCATACTCAATAAGTTCATCATTTTGCTCTAGACTTATGTTGGGTTTAGGTGCATATTGGTGAATAACATCAACATGTTTCTCTGTAATAATCTCATCTTCTTCTGGAATGGATCCCCATTCATAGTCATTAGATTCTTCATCTATGCCTCTAGGAAATCTAAGAACATGAGTAAAGTCAGGATGAATACCCCAAGAAGGGTTACCTTCAGATTTTGATTTGAATTCATACTCATGAGAATCTGTCTCAGAATAAATACCACCTTCCTCTTTGCCTATTTGATTGTCTTCGAGATTAGCCGGTTCTTGTGTTACAACTATCTCTTGATTGATAGTAGGTTCTTACATTTCTAATACATTAATTCTTTTGATTGGATCATCTTTAGCATCCATAAGGTTCTTGATTTCTTTAGGAAAATGCTCATAGGGAATAAGTTCTGAGCTATCTGAATCACTATCTGATGGTTTAGTTTCTTCCTTTTTAAGAAGGGGTTCTCCTAGTGCGATCTTCTCTATGACATGAGAACAATTACCTTTGAGGTGAAAGGGTTTCTTTTTAAAGCCTAAGCCAATAGTATCTTTGTTTTCCCTACCAGTATGTGAAATAGGTGTTATAAGACCTTCTCCTCTGACTCCTAGAGGTCCTTTACCTGAATATTCCATCTTAGCTATCAGTTTATCTCCTGGACCATATGCCTTAGAAGGGATTTTGGGTACTGTAGAGTCAATAGTTGGAACAGCTTGAGATTCAGGTTCATCTTTGTATAGCCATGTATGTATAGCCATGTAAGCATAGCTTCATCTTCTTCAAATTCTTGCTTAGAGACTTGTTTTGCTACCAAATTCTTTTTATATGCCTCAAGAGGTTCTTTAGAATTTGGTTTGGACTATTTTGAAGATTGTCCATAAGACTTAGGTGAGATAGGGAGAGATGTCAAAGATAAGACTGGCTCTATAGTATATTCTCCCATACCATTTTCTTTGATATTGACCTCTTTTGCAAGGTCTTTCATTTTAGATGTGGATGCTTCTTTTGTTGGCTCAATGGAAGATTCTCTATTATTAGGCACAAGTTTATCCACACTTTCCTTCAATGTATTGCAAGTGGTGGATATGTCTGCTAGAATAGTGACCTCTACTCCTCCATAAGGAAATTTCAAGCATTGGTGGAATGTAGAAGGAATAGCCTTCATCTCATGTATCCATGGTCTCCCTAGAAGAATGTTGTAAGCCAAAGGTCGATCAAGAACTTGACATATAGTATCTCTGATGACTAGACCTGCTCTGATAGGTAAGACAATGATGCCTTTAGAAGATCTTTGTTGTTCATCATAGGCTTTTATAGTTATTTTCTTTCTAGGATCAATAGCCAATTCTAAAAATCCCAATTTGTGTGACCAAGTTGTAAGAATAAATGTTTAGGCCAGTGCCTCCATCTATCAACACACGTTTGACTCTACGGTTTTGGATCAAGACTTCTATGTGCAAGGGCTGGTTATGCAGGTGACTCAAGGAGTTGTCATCTTCTTCTGAAAAGGAGATATACTATGGAGACGTAAGATGTCCAACCATAGTCTAGAACCTGTCTAAATCAAGGTCATCAAGAACATTAGATCCAAGCAAAGCTTTGTCTAGAATAGCTCTATGAGCTGGAGATATCTGAAGCAACTCAAACATGGAGATTTTTGCATTAGTGTGCTAGAGTTGTTGAAAAATGCTATAAGATGTTGGCCTTGTATCTTTAGGATTGGAAGATTTAGAAACAACCTTCTATTTGGAAGCAAAAGAAAGATTGAAGGGCATCTTAGGGACATTTGATAAATCTAGGATTTGTCCGTTTAGATGTGCCTGAGCCTGCGATCGCGTCACTGCATTAGCTGAAGTATGATCTCTATCTCTTTGCACAATTGTGATGACATTGCAATGCTCAGAGAGATAAGGTTCAACCATATTGATAACAACATTATTTCTAGGGTAAGCATAATTGACCTTTGCCCCCATATTAGGCTAAGAAGATGAAACTTCTTGACCATGTTTTGGAAATGGTTCTGTGAATGCTGTACGATCATTCTTGCTCTTATGATTTTCAATCATGATGTCTCCTTTATCAATCAGATCTTGAATAGCATGTTTCAAGCATAAGTAGTTATTAGTTTTGTGACCTTTACCCTGATGGAAATCACATAATTCATTCTCTCTCCACCATTTTGGTTTAGGATCAGGATCAGATAGTCAAATCTTAGGAAAAGAGATGATGTTATTAGCCAGCAGATTTCTCATAGCTAATTCTAAAGATTCTCTAAGAGGAGTGAACTTTCTTTTATTATCAGCAGACCAAGATTTGTATTTTGGCTTCTTTTAAGATGCTTCAAACACCTTTTGCTCTAAGGCTTTGATGGCTTGGGTACCAATGGTTAGATTGAAAGTTGGTGCCTTTGATGGGGCACAAATAGTGTCAACAATGCCATCTATGATGATGCCTTTATTCTTGTTCCAATTTTTGTTCTTGTCTTTAGAACTGGATCCTAATTCGTACTTGTCCTTTTGAAGTGTGATGTCTCCTTTTTTCACAAGTACCTTTTCAATTTTGATCGCATTGTCTACCATCTTATCAAAAGATGTATGATCTTGCATTTGTAAAGGGTAGTTGATCTCTGGGACAAGATTATTGATGAAGATTTCCAGTTTCTTAGTTTCAAGAATAGGCATAGCATATAGAGAAAATTTATTCCTCCATCTCTTGAGAAATGTCAGGAATGGTTCTCCTGGATATTGTTTGAGATTGCAGATATCAATCATGGTGACTAGATGTTGAATGTTGTAGGAGTATTTTTGATAGAACAATTTTATCAACTCCTCAAAAGTTTTGATAGTAGAAGGAAATCTAGAGAACCAATGAATGGCTTCTCTCCCCAGAGATCGAGGAAAGAGATGCATTAGATAAGTTGGTTTGTGCATAAATTCTATAGATTGTGTACAAAATTCTCTAACATGATCTTGAGGATTAGAGTGTCCATCATACTTATCATATTTTGGCATTTCCACCCTTTTAGGGAATGGTGGCATGTACAAGTCTTTATCAAATGGAAAAGGACATAGGGCCTCCATGGAGAACTCCTTGGGTTCCTTTTCTTTTTCAAGTTTATTAAGCTTGACTTGCATGGCATGCATTTGTTTCATCATAGCTATGAGTGGAGCTTCTTCCTCATGCGTAATGATATCTTCAACATTAAAGTTGGGAGGAAGTTTAGCTCCTTGATGAGCTAACTGTAAAAAGTATGCCTCTCTGTCTTCTTTCAAGAAATGCTTCATCATTCTTTTGAAGTTATCATCATTTTGATATTGAGCAATTTCAGAAGGTGTAGGTTCTTGATCTACACCATGTTGAGATTGGGCTCTTTGAGAGCCAATGTTTGTCCCTACTTGAGACATGGTAGGAGTTTTCCCTGGGATAGATCAAGGAGGAGTTTGTTGATTACCTCCGTGAGTTGATGAAGGAGGAATGTAACCAGTTTTCAATTGAAAATTGCCAAGACCGTTGTCTTCGTAAAGACCAAAATTGTAGAGTTTCTCAAGAGTTGGAGCTTGGAGAGTATTCAGAGCTATGGGATGGGATACTTCTCCAGATTTATTGTGAGAGGAAGCTCTAGTTTCCACCATTAACCTTGGGTGAAAAAAAAGAATATGATGAAGACAACTGAAGAAAGATCTAATTCAAGAAGATCAAATGATGCAACCTTGTCAAGGTTTGATTGATTGAAGCTTGGATTAATGTAAATGAAGGAGACTATGCCCTAGATGTATGGGTAGATGCCCAAAAGATAGAAGACATGAGTTCACAACACTTAGCCATTTTAAAGATGGATTGAAGATTGATAGTTATGACAAGGTTTTGACACAAGAAGATTAAGACTCAAATCGATTAAACAGAAGGCTAAATCAGATTCAAAAGGCCACTTTAGAAAAATTATTGGATTCTTAGTAGTTTCTGCTCTATTCCTGATACAGTGATTTTCTTGACAGACCTTGGAAATAGGCTGGAAAAGTTGGGTCTCTGATAGTTCTGACAACTTTCTGGCAATTTTTCAAAATTTCTCAAATGACTTTCTACAAGCTCGTACGACAGTGGGTATAGCATGAAATGACAATTTAAAAACTTGTATGACTATTGCAAAACTCACATGACAGTTGATAGTAGGGTTTTTGACTTTTTGGAATTGACTGGTAGCAAAACTCATATGACAATATACTAGCTACCATACGACAATCTGGGGGTTCTGAAATGACAGTAGTAGAAAGTCATACGACTTTCTAACTTTACAAGATGACTTTTGACTTTAGAAAGGTGTTTGACATTAGATTTTGCAATTTTTTAGATTTTTAGTTTCAAATTGTTCACAAAATTGTCTGTCCAAATTTGAAGATTGTAGTGGATTGATTCGTTCTCAGTAACCAGATAGATAAACAAGCACGCAAAACTACAAGCAAGTGATTTCAAGCACGTCTAAAAATAATGAATAGGGGACAAAGCAACCCTACACATGAACAATCAAGTGACTGAATTGTGCTAATCCCTAGGAGTGCTAACAGTGTATGTTCCAATTTTTTTTGCAATAACACACATATTCCTAGAAAATGAAAATTTGGCCTCACTAGGGTTTTTAGTAATGGTCTGACTCTACAACTTTTGTGATCTCAAGAGGGTGAACTCCAATCTAGGTGCACCGGGGTTTTGACATAGTCTGAGAACTTAATATTTAGGATCTACTAGGGAGATCTGACAGCCCAACAAGAGACCACACCTGTGAAGATTTCTTCCACAAGGACATTTATATAGCGGCTGTTGCTACCATGGCGAAAATGGCTATTACCTCTTGAGGTTTCATCAACATGGTTGACCCAATTAAGGGAATGTCCACTACGGTTAACCCTCTCTAAAGGTGACTCAAAAAATATACCACATGGAGATTGGTTCCAGATTCAAGGATCTGAGTTTCTAGTACTACCCAAAAAGGGAGTAGAGCATAGTCCTCTAGCCTTTTCACTTTTAACCCAAACAAAGCAGACAGATTAATCTGACATGCTAAGACCAAGATTATCTCACAAAGATCGATGATGTCAACTACTTATGATCTATCAACCTCTCCAGAGAGAGAATGTATCAATCAGAAGTTGAAGACGCATAAATCTAGTAGAATGTGAGACGCTCTCAGTAACCTCCCTACCTACAAGGGTTCCTTTGTTGAGAAGAGTTTTGCTGGAAACCCACTCTCTCAAGAACCACAAATAGTGTTCATAGGGCCTATTTACTATGTGTAACAAAGATGCTGAAAAGAAAATCTATGTTCATTTTTTATAGCCCAAAATGAAATCTGTGATATGAAAGCAATAAAGGTCACACAAGCTTGACACGCAAGAGTTCTTTTTAATACAAATTAAAATGTTATTAGATGAAAAGATTACCTGAATTCCTCACAATGCGCTTAGTAGATTCTTACCTATTTTTAGAAATTCATACGCTTTTCCCAATCAAAACCAGTAGAAATCAATTAGAAACAACAAATTTCAATCGTTAATGTTAGCTGTCAGTCCAAATCAAAAAAATAAATCTAGAAAACTACTTGAAAAAGTGAAATGACAATTTGAACCTGGCACTAAAACTCGTACGACAATGGGTTACCTCCCAGATGATAGTCCAAAAACTCATACAACACTAGGTACCAGATCATATGACAATCGAGATTCCAAATGACACTATGATCCTGATGGTATGATTCTCAATCAAATCAACTATTGTACGATAGTGGGTATCTCCTGATACAAGTTTCTGACAAAACTCATATGAAATTTGTACGGACATAAATTAAAAATCATAGCTTGGAATAGAAGATGACAAGAAGATGATAGAAATTGATAAAAATTGAATGGAAACCCATTTCAGGGCCCCACGGTGGGCACCAAAAATGTGTGTGAATTTTGTATCTAGCTGTAGACACAACACTTCAGTAAAACATTAGAGGTTAGTTAAAATCAAAATCATGTAGTGAAATGAAAACTAATCTAACCAAGCGATTTACTGCCTTCTAGTAGGTGTGAGTATGTATTCTTAGATTGGACCGAGATCAATGACCTTGATGACACCTAAATGAAGGATTTGAATGCAAAATCTAGATATGAGATGAATGCAAATTAATCCTTTTTTTTGGTTTTTCTGTGCAATAAGATGAAATAAACTAATATGAATCTATTCTAGATGAAAAATTGATATGCAATACAATTAATCTAACAATGATATGCTAATAAGAATGATCTCACAAAAGTTGTTGATTCGGAAAGAAGATTCAATTCTTTAGATACCAATTCGCCAACATAAGTTTGCAAAAATATGAGATGATTTGTGAAGAGCTGAAGCCTTATTTTATAGAAATCCAGAGCTTTGGGGATGCATGGAAAAAGCCATAAATCACTCTAGCTGATTTTTGAGTCAACAAGGAATTAAAGATGGTTAGCTCACAAAAAATCATGCAAAAATAACTTTTTGATTTAAATCAGAAGTTGAGATCAGCTTTCAACTCAAAATAGAGTTGAGTTTATTTTTAAAATAACTTGAATTGATTTTCTGATTTGAAGTTTAACTATTTTTTGGATGTGCATAATTAATATGAATTAAATAAATAAATAAAGTGATTTATCCTCAACTTAACTATTTTAAAAAATAAAACAATTGATTTATGGGTTAATCAATTATTAAATCAAACTTTTATTCAAAAGCTATATTATTAGATTTGACAATTGACATTAATTAATTAAATAAGAATTTAATCAATTAGTCATAGGATATTTGATTTATTGTCAAAATGAAATAATACAATTTAGGAATAAATATAATTAAATCCAATTAAATAATTAAGTGGCAGTATTAAATCTAATTAATTAAATATTCAAAATATTCAATTAATCAAACTTTAGGATAAATAAGATTTATCGCCAAATAATCATTAAATTAAAGATAATTAGGATAAATAGGAATATTCCTCGATACAGAATTTGAGATAATCAATTAGGATTCGATGATGTTCAGATGTGCCTTAGGTTAGGACTTTGATGTTGATTTCGTTCGAATTGTCGATATAGGAGGTTAATGAACTTATAGCCCATTTTTGGGGTATTACAACAAATAGTGTCCTTTTGCGTAGGACCAACTCTAATGGGAAGTATTATGACCCCTTTGGTTGCTCATTCTTCGTCATCATAGGCTTTGATCATTATCTTTTTCTTTGAATCAATAGTTTCCTTAGAAAACCCTAAGGCTTTGACTAGGTTTAGGGTACATATGTTTAAACCAGCTCCTCCATCAATAAGCACTCTTTTCACTCGATGTTTGTGAATAAGAACTTCTATGTGCAAAGGTAAATTCTATGGATGATTCAATGACATGTCATCTTGCTTTGAAAATGATAAGCAATGAGGAGCAATGAGATGTCCCACCATATTTTGAAACTTGTCCGTATCTAAGTTTAGAGGCACATTAGTTTCCACTAAAGCTTTCTCTAGAATTTCCTTATGCATAGGTGATAATTGGAGAAACTCCAAGATTGAGATTTGAGCAGGAGTTCTTTGTAATTGATCCACCAAGTAATATTGCTTTGATGATGATGATGTGCTTTGATTAGGTAACATAATTCTTGGAACATTCCTGGGTAGAGTGATTTTGGATGCTTGCCCCCTAGTGACGATGTTAGATGATGCTTCTTTTAATTTCTCCTTTATCATAATAACATTTATGGCATTATCTTCTTCACTTAGAGTATTGATTATGTTATCATAAGTGTGAGCAAAGTTTACCTTCTCATTACCTTTTTTTTAATTTTGGTTGTTATTAGATGATTCACCCTTTTCATGACTTACAAATGGGTTCTTGAAGGCCGTATGATCCTCATTGTTTTGAGGCCCTTCAATTTTGATAGTTCCATCATCTATTAGGTCTTGCACTAAGTGTTTCAACCTCATACATTCATTGGTTTTATGACCTCTATTTCGATGATACTCACAATGGTGAGAATCATTCCACCAATTGGGTTTAACTTGAGGTTCATAATCTCTCAAATTGGGTAATGTGATGATATTGTTACCAACCAAGGTCCTTAATGCGTTCTCCAAGGGTTCACCTAAAGAGGTGAATTTTCTCTTGTTATAAGTGGATAAAAAGGGTTTGGGCTTATTTCCATTAGCATTATTATAGGGATTATTAGCATTTTTGTTCGGACTGTTGGAATTGTTGTTGGAATTATTGGAATTATTGGGAGCCTTATTCGTTTGATTATTGGAATTATTGGGAGAATTGTTTGGCCATAGCATTCATGGGTTTATCTTCTTCTTGATTCTTCTTTAATTTTTCTATATCATAGTCATGTAGGAGCTTTACCCCTGCTTGGGCTAAGTTTAGGAAGAATTTCTCCCTATCCCTATCTATCAATTTCTCCATGACTTCTAGAAAATCCTCATCTTGGGCTTCCCTCTCAACTCTTTCTTCAAGTGTTTCTTTAGGAGCTTGATTGATGTTATTAGTGTTATCAATATTTCCTCCATGTTGATGATCATAAAATGTAGGATTTCAATCCATATTGTTAAGTCTTTCTTCAAAAAGGTTTGGGATAATATCCCCTTGATTGTGATCTTTGAAAAGACTTTGGTATTCAAATTCAGGAACTTCTCTAGCTACACAAGTGCTATCTCCTTGTAAAGACACTCTGAACTTATGGGATCATGTGGAAATTGACATCCAACAAGATTTGGTGTGAATTGATCTTTTGATTAGGTATTTGTTGGTAATTATTGAAGATATTAAAAATGTAAGATGGGTTTTCAATGGATATCTCTTTCACTTGTTCTATGTTTTGTCAAACACAACAATCACACATGCACTTGTCTCTTTTTAACCCTTTTAAACAAAGATGTGTTTGAATTTGAAGGAACATTATCACGGGTTTTGTACAAAAAGACACTTCAAGCAATCTACCTAGCTCAAGATTGGTTCGTAAACATGGCTCTATAAGGTAGTATTTGATAATTTAACAAGGTTTTAGTCAATATTCTATTCAAAATGGATCTTAAAATTTCATCCTCCAAATATGTTAAGAGGCTTCCCACCACCGGTATGTCAAAGTTTTACGCAATCCATGAGGACTACTCAAGGAAGTTCAAAAATTTAGTATCCTTTTGTCACACACCCCATTAAGGATGTATGCATTTCATTTTATAGTGGGTTGGATTCTCACAACAAAAGCAAGTGTATCCCACTTTGGGCTGTCCCTCTCACCGGCCCTTTTAAGGCAAATCTCAGGAGGTGAGACCAGCTAAAGTTCTAGCATGTTCATATTAAAGCAAACAAATGGAGTTAAGAGATAGTTTTTGGGAATTTGATTCACCTAAAAGGTGAAGAGCATATCCCTAACTCTTTCTTAATTTCCCAAACACAATTAACAATGTTCAATTTCCAACCCACTAACTAAAGAGAATTGAGTATTGCTACTCTCTTCTACAAACAAGGGGTTTATTTGATTTTATGTGCTTGATTTCCTCAACCTTTCTTCTTAATCAAAGAGTTTAACATTTTTTGCATTTTGATTCACTAAAACAAGTGAAGAGCATAGGCCTAATGCTAAAATTTTCAAACAAAGATAGGCTGTTTTTAATTGCTAGATTTTTTAAAGCACCAAAGGCACAATTTAAGCACGCAAATGACCAAGTTTTAAGGCTTACCTTTCCTTGTAGCTAACAAAAGTTAGGGGCATTTTTGAGTTATTTTCATGATTTAATGCTTACCTTGGCTATCGTTCCTTTCCGATGTGCTTTTCCACCAAAAATTTAGTCAACAAAGCCAACCATAGTGAAGGAAACAAAGATAAAATTGAAGAAACAAAGACAAAACTGAATTTTAAGCCTTCTTGTCAAATTTAAGAAAAACTTGATTTAAGGTGTAAATATCCAATTTAATGAAACAAATTTTGTCTTGTATGCTTCTACAACTTTGATGTAATGATCATATACCTTTCCTTCTTACTGCAAATCCTCAAGAACCAGCTTGATGTGAGCAAAGTTCTCCTTAATCTTCCTAGTCAAAGCTTTGCCTTCTTTATTGAATTTGTTCTCTGGCTTTTTTATTTCTCGGTGGTCAGTCATCTTGTAGAGTCATAAAATTCATTTTCTGATAGTCAGAATATAAAACTTTTCAATTTATGTAAAAGCACTGTAGAAATGCTTAAAAGCGCTATTTAACTGTTTAAAAGTGTTGAAGATCAGCTTAAAGCGTTATTTAAACTATTAAAAGGACATAAATAGAGTGTAAAAGTGCTAAATGATCAAGCAAAGGCCTCTGAAAGTAAGTAAAAGTGCTGGATAAATGTGCAGATGCACTCAGTAGTTAGGGAATAAGCATCGTTTGAATCGGTAAAAGCATTGTTTGAAATTAAGACAGAAGTCAGAAGGATTAAACATGTTGTTTGACTATGCAAAGGTGCACAACTTTACCATGGAAGTGCTGAAATAGTGCTATTTTACTGATTAGAAGCACCATTTAATTGAGCAAAAGCATTGTTTCACTACAAAACCCGAGAGTTAAACATGCAAAAATTTGATAAAAATGAAGATTGCAAAAATTTTTAAAAGTGAAGCCTACTGCCCCACGATGGGCACCATTTTGTGTACAAGGAAATGTACCTTCATAGAATTAGTATTGAAAAATAAATGAAATAGAAACTAAATAAACCACAATATAGCAACTATTTAGCAAATGAACGAACAATTAAGCATCCTATGGCTCTCTAACTAAGAGTGTTAATGTGAAGCTCTCAACAAGCCTCCATTAATGACAGTCCTAGAATGAGAAATGATAAGATAAACAAGCTAATTAATTCAATTCCAAATAGAAATGCTCAATTAACTTCTAAATTGTTGTTCTAGCTCTAAAATGCAAGAGGTTTGATGCTATTCTCAGATTTGTGGATATCAATTGATTGATTTAGGCCTCCCTTTTATATATTTATGCAAGGAGAGGGGGTGTAGTAGATTTGATCATGATTAAGCTTGAGTTGAGTTTTTGGTTCCACCCTTTAAAGACAATTTAAATATTGTGTCCTCAAAGCTTGGGACAAGTAGACAAGATGCTCTTTCACTTTGAGTGATTGAGATTGAATTTTGGCTTCATCCACATGAATGCATTTCCTTAAATCCCATTAGTTGAGGCTTTTTCCTCCCATTTGGTTGTTGAGAGGAATTAAGATTTAATCAATTGATTTTAATTCATTTATTTAGCCACGTGCACCCCTTGAATGGGTTGATTTGATTTAATTCAAACTATACAATTAATTGGATTAATTGCACATTGATTTAATTTCACTTGATTTAATAGATTTTAATTGATCTTTTAGCTTTAGATTTTGAATTATATTGAATTGAAGCTTGATTTTAATTTTGATTTGCTAAATGCTTGTTTTGATTTAATTGCTTTGATTTTACCTTGATTTGTCTTGATTAATCACTTGAATGATCCTGTCCACTTTTAGAGTGATTACAGTAACCTTTGCTTGACCATTTGCTTGAGGATGGTAAGGGTTGGACTTCTAGTGCCTGATATTGTATTCCTTCATTAGTTTAGTGGTCAAATTCGATGTAAACTATGCTCCATGGTCAGTTACAAGTTCTCTTGGCAGTCCATAGCGGGCAAAGATATCCTCATATAAAAAATTTGCTACCTTTTGATCTCGTGCATGCTACATGGCTTTTACTTCCACCCACTTGGTCAGATAATCTATGTGTACCAGGATGTAGGATTTCTCATTTGAAGGAGGATCTATTGGGCCAATGAAATCCATACCCCATTTGTCAAATGGTGTTACCACCACTTGTGGGTTTAGGGGCATTTCATCTGATTTGGTCAAATGACCCATTCTTTGGCATTTGTCATATTTTCTTGTATACCTTGCTACATCCTTGTGAAGTGTTGGCCACTAGTAACCTATTGTTAGGATCTTTAAAGCTATCCTTTTGGCTGCAAAGTGGCCTCCACATGGCTCATCATGATAAGCCTGGAGAATATCATATGTCTCATCCTCTCGCACACACCTTCTCATTATTTGGTTTGGTCTAGTATAAAATAAGGTGTTGTCAATCCAGGAGAATTGGAAACTTTTCTCAACAAGCATTCATTTGTCCTTTGGAGAGAAATGAGGGGGCATTTTACTAGCTACAAGGTAATTAGCTATGTCAGCATACCATGGATTTTTGATAGCAATATGAAACAGGTGTTCATCAGGGAATGTATCATCAACCATAGTAGTGTCTGAGTTAGCATTCTGAATTCAGGATAAATAGTTAGCCACTACATTTGCCTTCACTAGCTTGTCAATAATGGCTATATCAAATTCTTGCAAAAGAAGAAGTCATCTTGCTAATCTACCTATGATGGAAAGTTTGTTCATTAGATACTTTATTGCTGCATGATCAGTGTGAACAAAGATGGGGTAACCTATTACATAATGATAGAATTTGTTTAAAGCATAAACTGCAACCAGTAATTCTTTTTCAGTTATTGTGTAATTTAATTCTCTTCCATGTAGGCTCTTACTAATGTAGTAAATGACATTTTCAGGGTTACTAGGCTTTTGTCCTAACACAACACCTATTGCATAGTCTAAAGCATCTTTATGTATGTGAAATGGGAGAGACTAATCAGGTCCTTTAAGGACTAGTGCAGTTGTTAGAAGTGACTTGAGCTGCAGGAAGGAGTAATCACAAGCTGATGTCTATATAAACTTGGCCTCTTTGGTAAGCAAGGTGTATAAAGGACTAGCTATTTGACTGAAATTCTAAATAAAATGCCTGTAATAGCCAGTGTGTCCTAAGAAAGATCTTACATCTTTTTGCTTAGTAGGTGTGGGTAATGTGAGAATTACCTCAATTTTGGTTGGGTCTACTTGGATTCCTGCTACTGAGATGAAATGTCCAAGTACAACACCTTCCTGCATCAACATAAAACATTTCTCACTATTGAGAGAGAGATTGTGTTCCTTGCACCTAATCAACACCTTTTCTAGATTCTGTAGAGCTTCTTCAAAAGTGACCCCAAATGCTGTAAAATCATCCATGTATATCTCCATACAATCATGTGAAATATAAGCAAAAATACTAATTACAACCCTCTAGAATGTTGCTGGAGCATTACACAACCCAAATGGTAGGAAACAATATGCATAAGTTCTCCAGGGACATGTGAATGTTGTCTTTTCTTGGTCCTCTGGAGCAATACTAATCTAATTGTATCCACTATATCCATCAAGAAAAGAAAAATACTTTTTACCAGCTAAAGTATCAAGTATTTGATCAATGAAAGGTAAGGGGAAATGATCTTTCTTTGTGGCTTTATTTAATTCCTTATAATCTACACAGATTCTCCATTTACCCCCCCTTTTAGGCACTATGACCAAGGGTGATACCCATTTGCTATCAGAGATTGGATATATAAAGCTAGCATCTAGTAGGTTTTGTAACTCTGTTTTGACTATCTCTCTTAATACTGGGTTAATCCTCCTCTGAGGTTGGCAGAGTGGTAGACTTCCTTCATTGATATAAATCCTATGAGTACAAAGTGTGGGGCTCAGTCCCTTAATATCCCCATAGTCCCATACAAAGGCTTCATCATGTGTTTGTAGGAGTTTGGTTAATTTCTCCAACTACATTGAGGGAAAATTGTTATTAACATGAAGGTTATGACCCTTAGAAAGATCAACAGTAGTAGTAAGGTTAAGCATGGACACTTCAGAGATAGGACTTGTAAATACTTCATAGGGTAGTAACTGATAAATAATATTGGGTTCTGATGGCAAAATAAAGTCCTCAACATGGTCCTTGTAGGTAGTTAACTCTAACACATAGCTCTCAGATATGTCTTTGATCACAACACATCATTATTAAGGATGCTCCTAATCATTGCATATCCTCTTGCAACTTTAGAAAAGACTGCCTATGTAACATCATGAGTTGAGCCATAGAGTTCAACTCTTCTTCCCCATCTCCTAAATCTGGCCATATAGGGGTGCTTAAATCTGGCCAAGGTTGAGTTGGAGGATATAATTCTAGTCTCTTAGTTGCTTGCCCATCTAAAATTGTCATGTTCCCTGATCTACAACTAATGTTGGCATCAACTATTTCTAACCATGGTCATCCTAGAATAAAATCATGAAATCAACAAGATATTTTGAGGAATCTAAGGCAACTATTATTTCTTCTATCATCCCATCAGGGGTGATAGTAGAACTATCTACAAGTTGCAAGATTGTTGGAGTAGTTTGCAATCCTTCTATGCTCAGTTTATTCATAGTATCCTTAGTCATTACATTAATGGCAGTGCCTAATTCTATTAAAGAATTTTTGATAGACATACCATTAATGATGATATTAACAACTGGGCTCCCAGGATTATAATATTTTGGAATTACAAGCTTTCCAAACATGATATCAGGTAGTTGTCCTATAACATGAACTATTTTGGGATATATTTTCTTTCATCCAGGATTTTTGAGATAAGCTTCCTTGATTGATTTTCCATAGATCGAAACATCTTTAATGGCTTGAAACAGAGGAATCTAGACATGCATACTTTTTAGTTGGTCAAGGATATCAAACAGTTGGTCTTCTTTGGGTATAGGTTTGTCTAGGATAAGCCTCTAAGGAAAAGAAGGTTTTACTGATGTCTGAACATTAGTTGGATTGGAGACATTAGCTAGAGGAACTGTATTTGGAAAATCATTCTCTTGAAGTGGTACTGATGCTACAGGAAGGTCTGGCACTTCTGTGATAAGAGGGGGTTTAGGTGTAGGCAAGGTAATACCCGTTCTTAGGTGTATATCAACTATGTTGAGTGCATAAGCAGGGTACTACTGAGCATTAGTAACATACATTTTCTACTTTTTTTGTTGACTATTTGGATTTGGTTGTGGCTAAGTAGGTAACTATGTCTACTTTTGAGGACCTATATATGTAGGAGGTGGCATAATTGCAGGTGGATTCACTGGAGGTGGAAAAGGTGGATACCCAGGATTCAAATTAGGTCATTGTTGAGGTCCTCTCCACTAGTTAGTGGGCTTCCAATTTCCTTGTGGTGATTTCCATTGGTTTGGAGGTTGTGGCCATTGGGGTTTTTGTAGATTAAACCACTGGTTCTATTGATTATTGGGCCAGGCGTTATTCCAGGTAGATTGAGTATACTAAGGAGGGTTTTGGACATTTCAGTTTTGCCACTGACTATTATAAGGATTTGAAATTTGTAGTGGGTCTTGAGACATACCTTGTCTCATGGCCCATGACCGACATTGAGAAACAAAGAATACTTTCTCATCCTCTCCTTCTATCTTTAAGTACTCAGTTGGAAGGTGCTGATTCTCCAAGTTCACAACTAGCTTGCATTGACACTCCTTTTTCTTGCGACAATGGGGATAGTATTCAGTGAGATGTGCCTCTACATCTGCATGCTTCTTCTTGGCAGTCATCGTGTCCAAGTGTGTAGCAACATAATTAATGATGTCTTGCTTGAAGTTTGATAGCAGGTTTGAGATTTCTATCTTGGAAATGTCAGAGCCACTCCCTTTTGCAAGTGTTGGACGGAATCCTTTGCCCTTCTTTACTGCTGCTCTAGAATAATTCAAATTTTTTTTCTTGAGATCATCCCAAGAAGACTGAGATACATCTCCTCTAGCCATAAGGTCCAATGCTTCCAGGCGGTTATCATTCACTCCTCTTAAAATGATTAACTTTTGCGAATCCTCCTGCAGTGCATGTTGAGGATTCTTTTGAAGATTGTATAAGAAGTGTGATATGTAGTCCTCCAGGGTCTCATCTTATTTCTGTGATATTTGAAAGATGTCACCTCCTTCTAAATCACCTCCTTTACATTATTCTTTATATTTTTGTAGAAATAAATCTTTCATCCCATCCCTATCAATTACTACATTTTCTCGAAAGCCCATGAACCATCTGGGAGCTAACTCCTTCAATGTTGCTGGGAACAACTTAAACTTATGACTATCAGTGTTATAGTTAAAACTTCGGCACAAAATATAAAATTTGAACAAAAAGGTGACAGGGTCCTCAATAATAAGGCCATAGAACTTTGGAAGGGTTGAAGCATGTATGTTCTTGAGATTAGGATTGTTGATATAGCTTGGAATAGAAAATGGAAATGTAGGAGCTTCCATTACTAGAGGTTCTAGATAATGAAACTATGGCTGGAAAGTATTATTAACCAAAAGGTTTTGGTCAACAGGTGGTCTTGGATTAGAACTATCAAGGAAACTATCTAATATCTATTCAAAAGGATGAAGGTCAAATGGATCAAGATGAACTCCTTCTATTGAAGATGATGCGACAAACTTAGGACTTGCGTCAAGAAATGGTAACTCAAGCTCTTCAAATTCTTCTTTTAGTTTAATAGGTTCTTTTGAGAGAAATCTACCATGAACATCTCACCTTCTTCAATACATGCAAGTGAGTTAATGAACTTGTGAAGCAAGCTCACAACTACTAAATATTGACTAAGATTAGGAAACTATCTTAAAAATGAATGACTCATTAAGGTTCTCAGTTTGACACCATCCCCGACAATGATGCCAAAAATGTATAGTCTCACAATAGGTAATGATAATCATGCCATTGTCTATCTTAGGAATAATGTATTCATACTAAGGATTACTTTTCCCATCATGAAATGTATTTAGATTGTCAACCCAGGGACGTAGACTTGAAATGGGATAGCACAGTTTGTGCACCAAGTCCCTCAAAGAGTCATACTACCTATGCTGTAGGAAGATAAAATGCATGAAAGAAACCTATGCTATTGCTACAGAAAAGTAAGCACACTTAACTACTTAATGAAATTACTACTGAAAGCTTGTAAACTTAACCTAATCCTGTTTAACAACTCAAAGCGTTCACTATGTCTATCTTTGAAAGTGTTTCAGGAACATTCACAGTAATAATGTTGCAGGAGTAAAACAATAACTTCTACTTGAAAGCACGAGAAAATGTAGAAATCAATTCTACTCTATCCTAATCTACTCCACCTTCCAAGTGGGCCCCCTTGGTTGGATTCTGCTAACTACTAACACAAAAGATACTTCAAAATCACTCTTTCATTATATTCTCATAAACGGATTACATAGTATTGGAACAATACATGAAACACAGAAACTACTATACTAAACACAACAAATGTGTATATTTTCTCATTAAACAACTAAACCAATCAAATCCCTTTATATAGAGGGTTGATGCTTATTGAAAGCATGAAAGTAAGTTCTGACTAAGTCTTTCCATAGAAGAAGGAAATATAACAACCACGACAGAGTACAATAAAGTTTGGATAACTAATTTTAACAGACTAATGAGCACTGAGGAAATATAGCAGAGTTTTTTCCTAGATTCTCTGGAATGATGGATCCTTTCCAGTAGTGGCATGATCCTCAGTGCTATGATGGATTTATCTATCATAGCTAGAACTCCAATACCTCTTCTTTAATGTGGTCGATCCACTCTCTAGTTGCTCCTTATTTTCCTGGCAGGTTAGTAGCATGTAGTATGTATACAAGTCAACTAGTCAATTCTTACCCAAATATTAGAACACAGATTAAAGTAGCTATATGAAGTACTACAATTTATATATAATGTTTAGCTAAACATGTCATATCTAACTACCCATAATCTTGGTGGTTCTAACTGTACTTATCACAAGTTCACATAGTTATAGGTCCATGAATGTATTGGAAATGTTTTAATAGAGCATAAAGATTATCACAAAATAGAGATAATAAATTGTCTCATCAAGATCTATTTGCCCTTGATATATGGGAATTAGTGGAGGAATCAAGGAAAGAGTGCCTTATTTTAAGAGACTTTAATAATACATTTATAGCTCTTACTCCAAAGTGGACAAAGGTTGATTCATTTGATGACTTTAGACCCATCTTCTTATGTATTGTGATTTATAAAATCACCTTCAAAGTTATTGCTAGAAGGATGAAAAATATTTTGGAGACCATGACTTCTAGTCAGCAAAGTGGGTTTTCCCCTAAAATATCTATCTATGAAGGGGTTATTGTGGCTCATGAGGCCACCCATTCTATAAGATTTTCCAAAATAGAAAGAATGATGGTCAAGATAGATATAAGGAAGACCTATAATGAAGTTAATAGCAGATTATTGCTAAAGATCTTGGATAAATTTGAGTTTAGTAAGGAATGGATTTGTTGGACTAAAAGTTACATTGACACCCACCACTTCTTTGTTTTAATTAATGGTAGTCCTCAAGGTTTTTTTGACTCAAATAAAGGGATAAGACAGGGTAATCCAATATCACCATTTCTTTTTATAATCATGGTTGAAGCTTTGGGGAGACTGATTTCAAAGAAACATAGAGATGGTTTATGGAAAGGCATTAAAGTAGCTGAAGGAATTGACCCAATCTCACATTTATAGTTTTTAGATGACACTTTCTTAATAGGTGAAGAAACATTTAGATAAGCTTGAGTTATGAAGGAGACCATTGACAAATATAGAAAGTTAGTTGGACAACACATTAATTGGACAAAGTCTAAAATTTTCTTCTTTAATGATGCTATTCAAAAGAAATGGGATATTTATAATATTTTACAATTGAGAATGGGCACCCTACCAGGAAAGTATTTGGGCTTTCCTCTTTTTGTAGGGGCATGTAGATTTGGTGTATAGAAGGACCTAATAGATAGCTATCTCAGACAAATGGATGGGTGGAAAACTAAATGGCTGACCTTTGGAGGAAGAATCATAATCAACCATTCAGTAATATCAGCCATTCCTATCTTTTCTATGATGTGTTTAAATATTCCAAAGAAACTAATCAAGGTTATAGAAAAAAAAAAAAGAATTTGTTTTTGGAGTGGGGCGACTAACCAAAATAAAATCCCATTATTGGCATAGGATAAAGTGTGTAGGTCTAAAGAAAAAGGTGGTGTTGGAATCAAGGATCGACAGATTATGAATGAACCTTTGGGTGCAAAACTTGTGTGGAGTATTTATGCTAATCCAGATCAACTATGAGTTAAAATTGTGAAGGCCAAATATTTGGATTCAGATCAGGGTCATATGATCTTTACCTTGAAAAATCTACCCAAGGGTCACCAATTTGGAATTTCATTGTGGCATGTCAGCTAGTCATAACATATCACATCTCTTGAAGAATTGGTAATGGTAACAAATCAAAGTTTTGGGATGATTCAGGTGGGAAGGGTTACAATATTTGAAAGAAAATGTTAATTTGCATGATATTAGATTATATTTTTTACAAAGGTGGGGAAACAAAGTTCATGACTATGTGGAGTTAAGGCAAGGAAATTTTGGAAATGAATGGGTTTGGAAGTCTTTGGAAAATGAAGGATTGTCCAATCATCAACATAGACTAATGAAGGACATTTTTTAGAAAATAAAAATTCCATTTACAAGGAAAGAAGACAAGCTAGTGTGGTGTGGATCCTTTAATGGTAACCACTTACTAAATATTGGTTACAAACTCCTAGACAAAATAGATGGGGAGAACCAATGACCAACAATATCTATTGGGGGAAGGACTATTTACCAAAGGCAGGAGATTTTACATGGTTAGCTATTAGAGGAATAATTCTAATAGGTGAGATGAGGGAAAGGCTTGGATTCATAGAAACATCAAAATGTATCATGTGTGAAGCGATAGAGAAAACTATAGACCACTTACTCCTTTAGTGTGAGGTTGTGTCTATATGTTGGTATAAGATTTTGTTAAAACTAGGGTGGAAGGGCCCTCTCTAGAACTCTTTGAGAGCTGGCTTGTCTTTAATAATAAATCAACACTCTCAAGTGTATGGATAGTTAGCCCTTATGTTGTTATTTGAGAAATCTAGAAAGAGAGAAATAGGCTGATTTTCTTGGAGAAAAAAGAGCTTAGGGACAGGTTACTCTACATAATATACCTTATGATAGAGGAGGTAGTTGGGGAATCAACCTCCCAAATACAATAATCTTAGATCTCGTACACAATGGAGGATAATCAGATTCATAAGATGTGGCCAAGTATTAAAATTAGGCCTGTTAAGGGGCCTAGCTAGGTGAATCCAGTTGTTGATTCAAATAAGGAGGTAACCTGAGATAAAATTGCAAAGGGACATGGATCAAAATTAATTTTGATGGGGTAACCAATGGTAACCTTGGATTATCAAGTGCAAGATTTATTGTATGAGATTGGTAGGGAAACACCTTAGTGATAGGAGAATATAAACTAGAGGAGGGGAAAAACAATGTAGCTAAGTCAAAAGTGGTGTTGTTGGTTGTGAAGTTTGGGAGGGCATTGGGCTATCCCAAAATTCATTTAGAAAGGGATTATTTAATAATATTACAAGCAATTATTAATTAAAAATTTGTAGCATGGCATTTGAAATTTTTTATCACAACTATTTTGGAAGAATTGGCCAACTTAGAAGATCTCAAAATAAGCCATGCTCACAGAATGGGAAATAGAGAAGTAAATTGCATATAAGAGTAGGCACTATCCTTTGGAGAGTGTGAATAAACCAAATTAGAGGACTTTCATAGTATTCCTAATAAAAGATTGAATCATTTTTTGTTGGATGAATAATGACATTAATGTCAACACATTGAAGGTGTCTTCCTTTTGTTAAAATAAAAGAGAATATTGTTACCAAGGTGGTGAAGGAATGATGATAATCAACTTTACTCCACACTTTCTAATAAATTCTTAACCCATAATGAAGGGTGCATAGTAGCACAAATGGAGGGATGAGGAAATGATTTGAATGACACATAACCTTTCTTAGAAATAATAGAAGCAATCTAGGTGAAGTATAGTGGAAATATTGCACAATATTTCCAAATGCAAATGAACTTTGGTTCATGTGCGATGACAGAGAGAGTATTATTGAGAGAATGAATTTGCATTGAGGACATCAATTTTCATCATTTCATTTGCATTGGGTGGCAGAGATATTAATGCGAGGTGGTAGTGTTATGGTGTGAGGACATATAGTTTTTGAAGTTGTTTAAGTTGGCATTTGACTTGAATTTAAAGCAAGTTGTAGTGTTTGTGTGAAAGGTGAAATAATGGAGGCCAATTTTACTGTGATTACAAATCGACAATAATAAGGGTTTTTTTCTGGCTCAGTCAAGGCACAATGTCTCAAGAGATTTATAAAATGTAGGTGACCATATGTGGGTTAAAGTAGTCATGGAGCTACTAGGGAATAATTTCATGGAGGTGAAACATCAATATCAATTGAATGTCGACATCATTTCTCTGAATTTAGCTTGGGGGATGGAGATAGAAAAGGACGTGGAAATAATAAAGTGGGTGGTGAATTCTCTATTTGATGAAGATCTTCTGTATGGAATGGACTTGGTCTTTGAATGGGTCATTCCAGGAGTGGGGTTTGATGTTTATGAGGGAATTAAAGATCCAAAGGAGGCAAAGGATTCTAGTATCATTTAGTCTATGTGATGGTTAGGTAGGATAGATCAGGAGGATTATAAAATCAAAGTACTCACAATATCAGAAGAACTAAAGTTGGAATTAAGGAGGCAAGATTTTGAGGTGAACTAAGACATCATAGAGATGAAGGATCACCAAAATACACCTAGAAGATGTAGGAGAAAAAGGGCATCAGAGAAAATTTAGTCTAAGATGCTATAACAGGTGGAATAATGAGGTAGAATTGGGTGAAATGGGGTTTTGATGTTTATATTTTTAGTGGATAAAAACCTTTTTTTTATGTGTCTTGAATCCCCTACGTGTCTTATAAATGCAACATTATTATACTTAGTTGAAATCCTCTTATGCTATTGTGAATTGTAAATGATGATGGAATTGGTGTTAATATCATACTTGTGTAGGATAGGCTATGGTTTTTTGTGGTGATTTTTTACAGTCGTTAATGGCTTCTTGGGTAGAAGCATCGACATAGTGGTACTTCATTTTTGTAGTGTTAAAAAGTATGTAAAAATCATAGGGAAGGAATACTAAATAATGGGGTTTGGTGTTTTTGGTTTCATGGTTGCTGTAACAAATCTCTGCAACCATGTTTTCATTGTAAAGTGATGGTAGGGGTGCTTAATTTGAATAATTTGATGTACAAATGTAAATCTTATTTATGATTAATTAAAAACAACATTATTACCAACTTATATATATATATTCTAATTTTTAATTTAAATTATCCAAAAAAATTCTATGTTCTTAAATTTTAAACATAAAAATACAATGTTTCTAAATTCCAAACAAGGTAAAGTTACATGCATATACAAATATTACAAAAATAATATATATAATTTTTAATATATAAAACTATTTATTAGTAAAAGTCAATTTTAGTTGAGGAGGAAAGAGGATTCGAAGATGGCTCTGTAGTGTGGTTCAAAATTTTTTGGAGTGCGGGCTAGAGTTTCTCTCTCCTTGCCCAAAAACAAGGTTCAACTTTCCTACTCCTCCTATTTTACTCACCCATTTCAACCATGGAATCTGAGAAGGAGCTCTAGAAAGTCCAAAATTTTAGGCTCAAACCTTGTGCTACAAATGCAAAAATATGAGTTTTGTTTTAAGGAGGGGGTCTCCTCATGTCACTAGACATGGAAAATATCCCCCAAACTACTATATAAGATGTCATCAGCACATGGGAGGGTGTTGGAGATCCAATGATTATTGGTCTCAGAATGTTGCAGTAATATCGTTAGAAGGGTTGTGACTGCTACACAATGAATCTGGTAGCCCACAACATGGTGAGAATCATCATGGTATCACTTGAGAAGGAGGGAAGTTGATGGGGCTTAGGGAGCCTTAGACACATGTCCCCTCACAATTTGTTAGGATGCGGTTAGGTCTTCATCAATAGCTGAGAAGTCTAGAAGGGGTTATTTTTTCACCGCTCACCAAGGAAATATCTATGACTCCAGATGATGCGGTGGATGAGAAACTAGTTCACAACCTAGGTTTTTAAAAAATTGGGTTTGGTTGGATGATTTAGGGGATTGTGGCCAAGTTTGTAGGAGTTTCATGCCTATATATGTGAAAACTTGGAACCCATACTTGTTGGATGTGTCCAAATCTACCTTGCAACCAAATGTTTCTTCATTGTTTTTTTCTAAAAAGCTTCAAGATAGAAACAAGATCTTGTGCACAAACATGTCTAGTGCTGGAAGGAGAAGTATGCTTTAATGCTAAAACCCTAGTACCCATATTTTTTCCCAAATACTTAAGTTTTTGACAAATTTCCTCTTTGGATAAGGCTTTCTTGTTTCCCCCTCCATTTATGGTTTTATTCTTGTCTTGAAGTGATTGGGGATTCGCTAGGGAGTTTTCTAATGGTAGATGAGGAGACTTTAAACCTTTTTCATTCCAGTTTTGCATGTATATTAGTGGAAATGGATATTGCAAAAGGGATTCTTGCATAAATCATGATCAAAACCTCCAAAGGTTGTTGGGTACAGACATTGGAATACAAAGGAATCCCCTTTAGGTGTAGGAAGTCCTTCTAAATAGGCCATATGGTTGTGAAGTGTGATAAATTAAGACCATAGAAGGAAGTCCTCTGATGGAAAGATGCCACTCAAGAGCACTATACAATAGAAAAAAATGGGGAGAAACAAGAGAGTTTATCCCATGCTATTATGGGGGAACAGGTATAGAAGCCTATAGGGCCTATTTCTCAAGAAGTAAAACCACCAACACACAACAAGATTTCCATGGGTGTGGGGGTGGGTGTTGAGTCACAACCAAGGATTGGTGTTGGTACTATAGAAGGAAGAGAAAAAGGCAATTCACTAGGCTTTCAAGCGACAAAGACAACTTCATTTATGGAAGATTAGTTCCAACAAGAAGCTTTAGATACAGATAATTAGATGTATCTTTTTGATGATAAATCTCTAGGTTGGGAGAATGAAGCTGCTCAAGTTGAAGATGGTTGGCATACTATGAATAGGAGAAGCGAGAGAAAACATAAGGATTTTCCTTTTGACATGACTCTTCGGTCTCATACCAAGGGAAATGAAAATGTTAAGAATCATTAGATGTACTTTTCTTAGTTGTTTTTGCTTCCTTATGGAACTCACTTTTGGATTTCATTGTAACTACTACGTTAAGGATGGTGGTACCTTTGTGTTACTACCCTTGGTTCGGGCCAAGTCTTTCCCGATTAACATAACCATTAATAAAATGAAATTTTTACCAAGAAAAAAAGTCAATTTTAGTTTCTCATATAAATGTGATTTCCTATTTATATCTTATTTAAATATATTTTAAATTAATTTAATTTAAATGTGTGTCAATATTTAATAACTAGTTAATTTCTTGAATTAATTTTTTTCAGACTATACTATATTATATGAATGAAAATCTAAATATTTCAACATAGACTTAGAAATATTAATATATATAAAATATGTTGGCATGTATCTTTTCAAGGAATCTATTACTAAAATTTTTTATTTGAAAACATGATAATAACTGAAAGTCTACATGTATATTTTCTTATTCAACTTTATACATTCAGATTATATATCAAGTGTTTTTTAATAAATTTATCTCATTAATTGAATTCAAAAGAAAAGTTTCCTTACAAATATAAATTAGATTTATTACATTTTAATTTAATTTGATAAATATAAATGCTTAGATCTTTACATCATATATATGCTCTCTCAATTATTGTTAAACCTATATATCTTTTTCTATTTAGTACTAATGTAAAAACTAATCATTATTTTCATGTAGGTGTGTAATGTGCATTCATGGGTGTCTACTTAGTTTTCAAAATATCATTGGAAACTTTCATACAATGTCATCCTTTGTGTTGGTTCTTGAAAAGGATTTTAAAATCCAAGAGACACCAATATACCTAAGACTGATTTTGAGGAGGGGTTAATTCCAAATATGGGGATATGAGTAGGTAACTAGACCAACTATAGGGACAAGACTTCCCTCTTCACTTTTGGCTCTGCAAAACCAAGGCGAGTGTACCTAATCCAGTAACATATGACACTTTTAGGGCTTTAAACTAGATTAGACAAAGCAGATGATAGTAAGAAAGTAATGAATGATAATCAGTCATTCATTGACTCTCCATTTCTATAATGGAGTTGAAACCATACAACCATGAACATAAAAGGATAGGAAATATTTTGATTTAGGTTTCTTGCAGAATGTAAACAACCCTACCAAACTTGCAACACCACAAGAGATACTAGTTTATGATCAGTGCCTTATCCATTGGGAAATATACCTAAAGCAGACATAGAATACAAGAACAACTACTTGATTCATTAGAGATTCCAAGCTATAGACATAGTGGACCAGACTCTCACACTACTTACAAACATCCTTCCTGTTGAACCAAATGAATATATGCTTCATTCAGAGACCTTTAACTTGATCCTAGATCAAGGCTAAGAAATAAAAAACATATAAACAAGAAACCCTAATGCAATGAGTTAGAAAACTCAAAATTCATCAAGAACAACCAAATAAGAGGTCTGAAACTGAGAAGCTATATTAAGTACAAGGATTCAAATTCATGTATTACAAACTAATTAAGAATACACCTTAGACAATATGAAAAAGATGAAGAAGATTTTTCCCTTGTGTTGATACAACTAGAAAAAGGTGTTATAATCTAGATTGAGGATGCACATTCAACTTTTCAGCCTCTTGTGTTCAAGAATTTCCAACCAGCCAGCCTTTCTAAATGATCAAAAAAATCCTTTTATAGAAATAAGGATTGCAACAAGCAAAAGATCATTTAGGACCAAAACCCTAACCCTAATCAACAACCACAAGCTTTGCAAAGAGAGATAAATCTAATCAACCATAAAGACCTTGGAAGAAAAAAAAACCAAATCTCTGCAAAACCAATAAAATCTGCAAGGTAAACCAAGTTGCAAGAAATCTGAATCATTCCCCCCTGCCATATAAAAATAATCATATCTGAATGGCCATCTCACCAAACCCTAATCTGAGATGCAAAAATCATTAACTCTCTCACCAAACTAGTTAGATTAGGATTTAAACATCATCATTGTATTCCTTACTTTCTTCCATTTCCAAAAATATATAGTATGACTATATTTGGGCAAAAATATAACCATAGGTAGTATTTTTATGGGCAAGTAAACCTTTTAAATTTTTGAATTTATTTAACCATTTAAATCCCTTCATAGACCCTTTTTGACTTGTTAGAGCGGGCCCCATGTGCCATGTGGCACCATCTGATTGGGCTGACCAACCACCTTAACACCATACTGGACCATTGAAAAATTCCTTTGGCCACCTGTCATTCTCCTATTTGTTTACCTCCCCGACCGGGCATCCATCTCTAACATCCTTGCTAGTGTGCCCTAGGACACATGTCGGCCTGTTGCAATGCCACAATGGTAAACCACCAAGCACCTTTACCTTTGTGACTATGTGATAGCCATAAGATCTTGTACATATCTCAAGGCACCAGACCACCTCTTCATTTGATTGCCTCGCCATCCTTTCTGCCAGGTTTCACACTGTGGTTCATTATATTCTCCAACCGGGTGCCAGTCTGCAACACTTCTCCATGTCACCTCCTTGACAAGTGTTGACCAGTCGCAATGCCGCAATGGTTAATCTCCCTGCATCTTTTCCATCACGAGAATGCACTGGTTGTTGATCTCTAGGAATGCATCTCAAGACTGCCAACTTGATGCCTTCATTTCTTCACCTAAACCCCACCAGGTGTCACCTTCTTATTCACTCAATAGTCCACCTGGGCATCAGACCATAGCCTTTTTGCCACATCACCAGGCTGCCACACGTCAGCACATTGCAATCCCATGAAGATAACCACTGCACATGTTCACCTTTACAAACATGCAACAACCATAGATCTTCAGCACACATCTCAAGGCAACAACCGTCAGTTCCTCCATTTGTCTGCTCTGTCACTGCCCTATCACTGACCTTCAACCATGTGGCATGCTATCATTTGTTCTACGATCAACCCGGGCACTGACTATATCATTGGGCCTCGTCACTGGATGGACACACATCACCCTGTCGCAATGCCACAATGGTAACCTTTGAGCATATCTGCCTTGCGACTATATGACCACCCTAGATCTATCAGCACATATCTTGAGGCATGAACCTGCATCTGTGTGATGTGTCAAAATTTCCTTGCCACGCATGTGGGACCACTGTTGAATTGTCATCCATGTCATCACCAACTGGGCACACTAGGCTTTGCGTATGTGAGGGCTAGCCTCTAACTAGGCATCCATACTTGGATACTAAGGATGTGTGTGTTTTACTTTATGAACATCCTTTTTCTCTTCTGCACAACCAATGTGGGATAAATCCCCTTTGAGGAATAAAGCTTTCTCTTTCAAAATGCTGGTCCCGGCTACATGTGCATGAATGGCCCTACCAGAAGGCACCACTTGCCCTCCTCTAACTTCTCTTTTCTATCAACCCGAGCCCTTGATCATTTGAAGACCTCTTTCATGAAATGATTAGTGAATGAGGGATTAAAAGACCCCTCTGTTCTTTTTCTCAACTCACTGGTTTTACACACTAGTTTCTTCAAATGACCGACCTGCAGATTGACCTTGAGAACTATTACCACAAACCTGATTGGATCTTGAACAAGATCATTAACTTGCTTTTGGAAATAGGCAACAAGATCATCAAGATTGTCAAACATTATCTTTTTGAACTCAAACCATAGGGAGAATAATGAAGCATGGACCTTAAAATCAAACCAGATTTTAGAGTCCCAACAGTGGCTCTAGTTGGGGACGTATGCCTCTAGCAAGCATGCAAAGAATACATGATCTTTGGGAGAAGCAGACCATTAAAATTTTGATAAAAAAACCAATAGGGAACCTTCTCAAAAATTGGCAAATAAACCAGGAACATGAAAGAAACACACAACTGAAAGGGAAAACTATACAAAATTTACAAGATTAAAACTTTATTTGATGGCCCAGGGCCACCAAAGGAAAATCAAAACCCTCCAGAATCAAAGGTATGATTTTCATCCACAAATGTGACCAACCACTTGAAGATGTCATGACATTGTTGTTGCCAACATATATGAATATTTGTGGGCCAAAAAATAAAACTATATTCGTAACTGCCCATACCCTTCTAGTCACAACCACTTTCATATTCATACTCCAAGAAGTATGGAACATGTGTTACTTCTTCTTACTGATGATTGGAAATATGAAACTTGTCTAGCAATGCATCATAAAATAAAACATAGTGATCATGCATTACTAGGAAATCACTTGACCGAGTGAAGGTATCTTTCACAAGTATTGTGACAGAAGGATAACTAATCTATAACAATATTTTTATCAGAGAATTTACTGTCCCAATCATTGAAGACTAGGTCCTCAATACTGTCACCTTCACTATCATATTTGGAAAGAGAAGGAAAAGAATATGAACAAGAAACCTTCTCATCACCAGAATCTTTATGACATGAAAACACACTATCATGGCCTTCAACCTCTTCTTTTGAAAACTTATTATACGAGGGGGACTTATGCAAGCATGAATCATTATCTTCATCATTTTGAACACCCACCTCATTATCAGTGTCAAAACATATATCAACAAGGTCTAATATTTGTTGACAACATAGATGTGTACATTTATTATATTCAATTGTCAACAAATCAGAGATCTCATCACTGTTGAGAAAAGGGGAGCCCAACTCATCCTTGGTATCTTCATAAAAATCTTCACTTAAATAATCTTGACTTTCAAATTTAGACATCTCTGAACAAGTTGAAGATCTTGCATACAATGATTCTAATCCCTGCTCACTACTACAATCTGAATACTCCTCAAACATAACCTTATCATTCTGAGAAATACCTTTAGCATTAAACATGGATTTCTCTCAAATACTACTTGTATATCCTTTTCTTATTGATGATCCTTTAGTAACTTATTCCATTTATCATAATCAACAAATTCTTCTAAGAACAACCACTTGAAATCAGTTAATGAAGAGATGCATTTTGGGGGTAAATTTAAATACCAATAAGATGCAAACCCTTTGAGGGATCTCCCAAAAAACATCATACTAACATCCTCCTCATAAATCTAATAATTTATAAAAAATTTATACAATGCTAGGACATGCTCTAATGCTGATTCAAACTGACCATCAAAAACTAGAATCAGATCCATGAACTCACTAGGAAAAGAATTGGGGGATCTTGGAACATGGGCACAACTTAAGGCTCTATCCAACTTGATAAAACACAACCTTCTAGATTGGATTTTTCCATGGTTATCCATCTAATTTGAAATAGGATGAGAACCACCCATTTTATCTTGTCTTTACAAGAGGTCTATCAAAACATTCATACCTCTGACAATATTCAATGTTTCTTGACAATAACATGATATTCAACAAGGAAACATGAAATTGTCCTATGTCACTCTTCCCTTCTTATTAGTGCTGAAACACTTGATAATGGTAAAAATAATTTATAACTGATCTTATGGAAATAAACATGAAGATCAAAAAATACCTGGAAGTACTAGAGTTGAAACTTAGCTTGTTGACTGGGAAGTAGGGTAGATCTAGAGCTCTCTTTGTAGCTCCATCAGGTTCTTTGCTTGTAGAGTTGCCATCTCCTTGAACAGGAAAATATTGCACTTGTTTTTGTATCTCCTTCCAACCAACAAAAAACCTCACCAGGCCTTAAAATATTATTTATCGGGACTGTAGATACATCATTATGCACTGATCAAATAGAGAACTCAGAGTCACCACTCACAACTAGGTGAGATGATTTGACAATTTTTTTTGAAACTGACTCTATACAATTTAATGGAAACCACTGGATAAATAAATAAGCAGGCCAGGAGTCTAGCTCAACTTGGAACTTGCATTACTTAAGCTTTACTTAACATATCCCTAGCAGAGTCACCACTTTGTTGGTTCTTGAAAATGATTTTACACTCCAAGAGACACCAATATACCTAAGACTGATTTTGAGGATAGGTCAGTTCCAAATATGGGGATATCAGTAGGTAACTAGACCAACTATAGGGACAAGACTTCCCTCTTCACTTTTGGCTTTGCAAAGCCAAGGTGGGTGTACCTAATCCAATAAACATATGACACTTTTAGGGCTTTAAACTAGATTAAACAAAGAAGATGATAGCAAGAAAGTACTAAATGATAACCAGTCATTCATTGACTCTCCATTTCTATAATGGAGCTAAAACCATACAACCATGAACATAAAAGGATAGGAAAGATTTTGATTTAGGTTTCTTGCAGAATGTAAACAACCCTACCAAACTTGCAATACCACAAGAGATACTAGTTTATGATCAGTGCCTTATCCATTGGGCAATATACCTAAAGTAGACATAGAATACAAGAACAACTACTTGATTCATCAGAGATTCCAAGCCATAAATATAGTGGACCAGACTCTTACACTACTTACAAACATCCTTCCTGTTGAACCAAATGAATCTATGCTTCATTCAGAGACCTTTAAATTGATCCTAGATCAAGGCTGAGAAATGAAAACATATACATAAAAAACCCTAATGCAATGAGTTAGAAAACTCAAAATTCATCAAGAACAACCAAATGAGAGATCTGAAACTGAGAAGCTATATTAAGTATGAGGATTCAAATTCATGTATTACAAATTGATTCAGAATATGCCTTAGACAATATACAAAAGATGAAGAATATTTTTCCCTTGTGTTGGTACAACTAGAAAAAGGTGTTACACTCTGGACTGAGGATGCACATTCAACTTTTCAACCTCCCATGCTCAACAATTTCCAACCAGCCATCATTTCTAAATGATCAAAAAAATCCTTTTATAGAAACAAGGATTGCAACAAGCAAAAGATCATTTAGGACCAAAACCCTAACCCTAATCAATAACCACAAGCTTGGTAGGAGAGAGAAAACCAATTACCCATAAAAACCTTAGAAGAAATAAAAACCAAATCTCTATAAAACCAAGAAAATTTGCAAGGTAAACCAAGTTGCAAGAAATCTGAATCATTCCCCCCTACTAGATAAAAACAACCATATATGAATGGTCATCTCACCAAACCCTAATCCGAGCTGCAAAAATCATTAACTCTCTCACAAAACTCAGATCAAGATTCAAACATCATCACTGTATTCCTTACTTTATGCCATTTCTAAAAATATATAACATGACTATATTCGGGCAAAAATATAACCCTAGGTAGTATTTTTGTGGGCAGACAAACCTTTTAAAATTTTGAATTTATTTAACTATTTAACTCCCTCCGTAGATCCTTTTTGACTTGTTAGAGTGGGCCCCATATGCCACTTGGCACCATCTGATTGGGCTGACTGACCACCTTAACACCCTGTTGGACTGCTAAAAAGTTCCTTTGGCCACCTGTCATTCTTCTATTTGTTTACCTCCCCGGTCGGGCATCCATCTCTAACATCCCTACTAGTGTGCCCTAGGACATGTGTCGGCCTATCGCAATGCCACAATGGTAAACCACCGAGCACCTTTACCTTTGCGACTATGTGATAGCCATAAGATCTTGCACATATCTCAAGGCACACGACCACCTCTTTGTTTGATTTCCCCATCATCCTTTCTACCAGGTGTCACACTATGGTTCATTATATTCTCCAACTGGGTGCTAGTCTGCAACACTTCTCCACTTCACTGCCTTGACAGGTGTCAGCCAGTCGCAATGCTGCAATGGTTAATCTCCCTGCATCTTTCCCATTATGGGTATGCACTTGCTACTGATCTTTGGGCATGCATCTCAAGACTGCCACCCTATCGCCTGCTTCATTTCTTCACCTACACCTCGCCAGGTGTCACCTTCTTATTTGCTCAATAGTCCACCTAGGCACCAGACCATAGCCTTTCTGCCACATCACTAGGCTACCATGTATGAGGACGTCACAATCCTGCAAAGATAACCACAATGAAACTTCACCTTTATGGAGAGGCGACACCCGTAGATCTTCAAAACACATCTCAAGGCAACAACCGATGTTTCCTCCATTTTGTGTGTGTGAAAATTGTACCTAGCTGTGGACACAACACTTCAGTAAAATATTAGAGGTTAGCAAAATTGAAAATCTGCAATGAAAGGGAAACTAAGCTAACTAGGTGATTTATTGCCTTCTAGTAGATGTGAGTATGATATTCTCAGATTGGATTGAGATCAGTGATAATGCAACAACTAAACGAAGGATTTAGATGCAAAAGATGAATGTATAATGAATGCAAATTAATCTATATTTTTGTATTTTCTATGCAATAAGATGAAAAACTGGATATGAATCTTAATCTAGATGAAATTGAAATTGATATGCAATTGATCTAAGAATGATATACTAAATGATATGAATGCTCAAAATAATGAATGAAAATCTCACAATAGCTTGGATTCGCAAAAGATGGATTCTTCAGTCACAAATTTGCCAGAGCGAGGATGCAATTTCGTGGATCCTTTTAGAAGAGCTGAAGCCTTGACTTTATAGAAATCTAGGGATTGAGGGTGCATGGAGAAAAGCCATAAATCACTCTTGATAAACTCAGGTTGATTTTTGAGTCAACAAGAAATTAGAAACAGATTAATTCAGAAAATCATGCAAAATCATGCAAGAACAACTTTTTAATTCGAATCAGAAGTTGAGATCAGCTTTCAACTCAAAATAGAGTTGAGTTTAAATTTATAACAACTTGAATTGATTTTCTGATTCAAAGTTTAACTACTCTTTGAATGTGCATAATTAATTAAAAAAATAAAGTGATTTATTCTCAACTTAACCGATTTTTAAATTTAAAATAATTGATTTATGGGTTAATCAATTGTTAAATCAAAATTTTATTCACAAACTATATCATTAAATTTGACAATTGACATTAATTAATTAAATAAGAATTTAATCAATTAGTCATAAGATTTTTGATTTATTGTCAGAATTAAATAATATAATTTAGGAATAGATAGAATTAAATGTAATTAAATTCAATTAAATAATTAAGTGGCAGTATTAAATCTAATTATTAAATATTTAGAATATTCAATTAATCAAACTTTAGGATAAATATGATTTATCACCAAATAATCATTAAATTAAAGATAATTGAGATACTTAGGAATATTTCAAGGAATATTCCCCGATGCAGAATTAGGATAATCAATTAAGGTTTTGATAACTTGATGTGCAGATGTGCCTTAGGTTAGGACTTTTGTGTCAATTTCATTCGATTTGATGATGTAGGAGGTTAATGAACCTATAACCCATTTTTGGGGTATTACATTTTGCCCCTCTTTGAATCACTGTGCAAAGCGTAGTGGTTCAAAGATTAGTATGTTTTTGATGTTGAAACTGATTTGAGAGATTAACCGATTCTGAGACAGAAACTGATTGAGAGATTGGAAGATGTTGATTCAAGTCTTGGTTGACCAAAAAATGTGATGATGCCAACTATAGCCACAATGAACCAATGATTACTAAAAAGTATCAAAATGCCTGATTCTAAACCTTATGATTACGAAGAAGTGAGTGACCTAATTCTAGACCTGATTGTTCAAAGGAATTGTATTGGTATCACATCTGAACCCTTTAGTTACTAAGAACCAAGGAAATAACACTAATGAACCGATGGTTACGAAAAGATGATATAGTTTACAAGATTAAGAGAATACTAGATTGATATGGATCTCGATGAATCTGATATGCCCCAAGCAATGTGCCCCAAGTGACGAGGTCTTTTGATGAATCAATAACTAGATGTGGTTGTTGTCTTAATTAATGAGTAAAGATTAGATTTACAGACTTGATCGATGTGCAATACCATGCCCCCTTCGGGATGAAAATCAAAATCTGACAAGAAAAGTCAGTGTTGAATGGTTTAGAAGCATGTTAATTGATTTGAGAAGTGGTTATACAAATTCGAGAACACGTTCTGCATCGTTTGAAGGTCTTGGAGACCAAGTGTGACTAGGTTTGATCATGAGTTGACCATGGTTGACCAAGTTGAAATTCAAATAGTTTGATGTTAGATAATCAGTTAAGTTGAATTCTAGATTTCTGTGATGTTTGAAGGTCGATTATGCAAGCAATTGACAATATAAACGATCTCAAATTTTGATTTTGATCCCGAAAATGGATTCTACTTGCTGTTTCGTTGGAGGGGCCTTCATACAATGCTTAGTCCTTGTGTCATGTTTAGCATAGTTTTGGAGTTCATTAAGTATCAAGCTGATTTGGAAATCATGAGATAAATGCAATCATGCAAAGTGCAAAGTGAAATGCAAAATGAAATGCAGACCTAAAACCTTGGACTTAGTCACTGATAATGTGTCGATCTTTTTCACCACTGAATTTTTATTAGGTAATCGGATAAATCAATACAACATCCACTAGTTAGGAAAATATGAATATATGAATGTTGATTTGTTTTGTGTCAAAGTCAATACAACTCCCACTAGCTAGACAACCATGGACATATGAATATTGATTTTGTTATCGGAATGTTAGATTAGATATAAGCACCAAGGCATAAATGCCAAGATGACCAGAATATCATGTCCATTTTGATATAGCAATTTGTATAAGCATCAAAATATAAACATTGTGATGACATGAATATGCCTTGCAATACAAACATAACAAGCAATCAAGAGATCATTCTGAATCCTTTGTGAATTACCCTTAGTGACCCTTTGTCATTCACATTCTTAGGTAAGATCGCGTTTCATAATAGGAATAAGAAATCACTCAAAAAGACAATAGTAAAAGACCAAACTCCCTTGAATTTTCTGAGTATCAATGGTCAAGGTACTCATGGCCATCCAATATGAGATAGATGCTCTTACAGACGGACACCATTTCAATCCAGAATTTCCAAAGTTGTTAGATTTTCACGTACAAGCAGAAGATAAAGAAAATATTTTTCCCCCAGTCATCACTCTCTAAATCTAATAAAGGACATCATCGAAGAGCTTGAAGGGACAAAATATGCAAAAATCTCAATGTGAATCAGTAAGCATACAAGGAGATAAAAGCATGTGAAGCATAGATTATTTTTGGTTTGAGTTTTGATGTTTGTTGTTTTAGTTCATGTTTGATTGCAAAATCCTTTCTGGTAAGGAGACTGACTGACTGACTCAGATGTAGCTTCAAAGGACTCTGACTGGATATGACTTGTCTGAGGTACTAAGGACTATAGGATATGACTTTGATTGCCCCCAAGTTTGAAACATTGATAGGAGATAGACGCTTGAGCTGATGGTGTATAGATCAACTTTATTGAAAACAGGAATGCAGAAACAAATTAGGAGATATGTACAAACTAAAGCAAGGCTGAAAGCTGGGAAAGACCAAGATTGCACTGATAGATGGAGCATTTTGAACAAGTGGCACCCATTTTTTGGGTTTTCACCATCTTGGCAGAGATTCTATTTTTTCTACCAAGGTGCTTGTTTCCAGGTTTTCACCAAGGAACTTTTTCTTTTTCTCATTTTTTTTATATTTTTCATTTTTAAATTTTTTTTGTACTTTTGATATTTTTCATTTTTTCAAATTTTTTTTTGTGAATCATCAAGGCACCTATTGGTAGGTTTTCACCAAGATGTTGAAATTTTAGGACTTTTTCTGATTTTTAAGATTTTTTCAGGACATTTTACCATAGATTGAATGCCTTAGGTGTAGAATTTCTTCAGATGTAGAACGTTGATTGGTTCTTGGAGCTGTTCTCCTTCAGTCATTGTATGTTGATAGGCTCTAGAGCCAAAATTAGTAGTGATTACAAAGGGACCTAGCCAGTTGGGTTCAAACTTCCCCTTGCATTCTCGATGTGATTGATTTTTAGGATTCTCTCTCAAGACTAGATCGCCAACCTAAAATTCTTTGTGTCTGACTTTCTTGTTGTAGCCTCTAGACATTCTTTTCTGATATACTCTAAGATGATCATACGCTACTTGTCTGTGCTCATCTAGTAGTTCAAGTTCTTGTAACCTAGACACTCTGTATTCATCATCAGTTACTAGACCATACATTTTGATTCTTAGTGATGGGATTTTAACCTCAATAGGTAGTACCACTTCAGACCCATAAACTAAAGTGAATGGTGTAGCCCTAGTGGGCATTCTAATACTTGTTTTGTAGGCCTAGAGAGCTGGATTAATCATGAGATGCCAGTCTCTTCCTATTTTATTAACTATTCGGTGCAAGATTTTCAATAGATTCTTGTTAGAAGCCTCTACTTGTCCATTCCCTTGAGGATAGTAGATAGATGACCAATGTTGTGTAATCTTGAATTTACCACATATATCATCTAAGTCTTTGTTCTTGAATTTTCCACCATTATTTGTGACTATAGAGTGGGGAATACCATACCGACATATGATGTAGTTCAGAATGAACATAGAAATTTGCTTTCCGGTTGCTTGTGTCAAAGGGACTGCTTCTACCCATTTTGTAAAATAATCTGTAGCTATAATTTTATGGGTATGTCCATTAGAAGAGTGTGGATAGATAGAACCTATAAGATCAAAAGCCCATTGTTGAAAAGGCCATTGTGTTGTAAAGGGAATTAGATCTCTCCTTGGTGCATGAATCAAATTTCTATGTACTTGACACTGTTGACAATTCTTTGCATATGTAATAGCCTCTTTTTCCATTTTAGGCCAATAGTACCCAACCCTAATAAGTTTTTGAGCTAGTGTTAAACCGTTAGAATGTGATCCACATATACCATCATGGACTTCCTCTAATGCACATTGAGACTCTTTCCATTCTACACATCTAAGTAGCATACCATCTAGACCTCATTTGTATAGATTGTTACCAATGATGACATATCAGGATGTAGTATGGATAAGGTTTTGTTTCTCATACTGGTTAAAGGAATCAGGAATGATTTGGTCTTGGAGATAGGAGAAAATATTTTTGTATCAAGATGAATCATGACCTACAATAGTGCAGACCATGCAAGTTTCAAGGGAATCATATGTAGGATACGATAGTGCTTTCACTAGGAACTCATAGCGTAGCTCATGTTTGGATTGTTGTAGTAAAGTAGATAGTGTTGCCATAGCATCAACAACCTTGTTCTCCAATCTAGGAATCTATTCAAATGTGATAGATATGAATTATTTCTTTAGATCATCTACCATTCTCATGTATGGGATCAACTTCTCATCTTTAGTTTGATACAAATCATTGACTTAGTGTATGACAAGCTGTGAGTCACCATGAATGTGTAGTTCTGTTACCCTCCACTCAATTGCTATCTTCATACCATTAAGGAGAGCTTCATATTCAATAATATTGTTTGTGCAAGGAAACTTGATTCTGAATGCTTTGGGGATTGAGTATCCTTGAGGAGTGATGAACAATATGTCTGCTCTAGATCCATTCTGTGTATAGGAGCCGTCAAAGAAGAGATTCCAGGATCTAGAAGAAAGATTCATGATAGAGGAATCCAAAAATTCCATTTGCATTGGTGTATCATCAAATAGTGGTGCATCAACCAGTTGATCTACAATTATTTTTCCTTTGATAGCTTTTCTTTCAACATATTCAATGTCAAATTTTCTCAATAGCATCACCCATTTAGCTAATCTATCCGTGAGGGAAGCTTTGCTTAGTAGGTACTTTAGTGGATCAATCTTAGCTATTAGTTGTGTTGTATGAGCTAACATGTAGTGTCTCAATTTTTGTGATGCAAAGATCACAGCTAGATAAGATTTCTCAATCATTGAATAGTTCTTCTCATATTCCACCAATGTTCTACTGATATAGTATATAGCTCTTTCCTTTTTATGTTCATCATGTTGTGCTAGCAATACCCCTAGTGATGTATCTATGGTGAAGAGATATAGGATCAATGGCTTCCCTTGGATAGGAGACATTAAAATAGGAGGATTCACCAAATATTGCTTGATATGGTTGAAATTCTTTTCACAATCCTCATTCCATGCAAATGTCACACCTTTATGTAATGTTCTTGTGAAAGGTTGTGAGATGTCTGCCAACTGAGATATGAAGCATCTAATATATTGTACTCTCCCTTGCAATGTTCTCATTTGATTGATGTTCTTAGGAGGTTGCATCTCCATGATAGCTTTAACTTTTGCTAGATCTACTTCAATTCCTTTCTTTGAGACAATGTACCGTAAGAGCTTCCTAGAAGTGACACCAAAAGCACATTTCTTAGGGTTTAGCCTGAGACTAAACTTCTCCATTCAATCTAGTATTTTTCTCAAATCATTTAGATGTTTAGATCTTATCATAGATTTTGCCAAAGTATCATCAATATAATCCTCTAAAGTGTGATGCATCATGTCATGAAAAATAGACGTCATAGCTCTTTGATATGTAGCACCTACATTCTTCAAACCAAATGGCATGACATTCCAACAGAAGGTACCCCACGCACATGTGAAAGTAGTTTTCTCTTGATCTTTTGGAGTAATTTTTATTTGATTTTAGCTCGAGAAACCATCCATTAGAGAATCATCCTTAGGGCATGCCTTATTTACATCTCTAAAGTCTTTACACACTCATATATTTTTCTGGTTTTGATACTGAAACAATGTTAGAGATCCATTTAGCATAGTCAATAACTCAGATGAATCCAGCTTTTAGTAGTTTCTCTAATTCAACTTTTACCAAGAGTGCAACATGCAGATGCATCTTTCTTAACTTTTGTTTGACGGGTTTGACACACGGAGAGATAGATAAATGGTGCATTATAAGATCAGGATCTAACCCTGGCATATCTGAATATTTTCATGCAAAGTTGATCTTTTTCTCTATTAGGAAAGTAGTAAATTCTTTCTTTTCTTCTTCTGATAAGAATTGTGGGACATGGATCAACTGTGGCTCTTCTGCTATTCCCAAGTTGATAGACTGAGTAGGCTCTATGAGCACTGGAGATCTTTCCTATAAATGACTTAGAAGGACATCAAATATCTCATTCTTAGGCACCTCTGAGAGGTTTTCATCTTTGGATACATCTTTTATTTTTAATTTTTTAGGTTCTGAGACTGTCACAAAGTGGTTTTCACCCTCAGAACTCCTTTTCTTTTTACTTTTATTCTTATTCTTTTGACTAAGATACTTGATATCCGACTCCATCATGCTAACACTTGGTTCACTGATGGAATTCCACATAGGCTCAACTACATTTAGATAGCAAGAAAGGGCATAGTCATTGGGAAAATTATAGATATCTTGGCTTGGATCTATGGAAGTTTGATCAAGAAGTTTAGGGTGTTGGATAGTCAAAGTGTGGAAAGATTGGGAAATAATGTTTATGGATATGGCACTGTCATCATTAGTCCTAACCCGACTCTCAAGTTCAAAGGTGATATTACAACTTAAGATGTTTAATTCATGAATAGGCTCAATGTCATTGTGGGAGTCCACTTTAGCCATAGGTGGATCAGACTCGTTTAGTTCATCATTTCACTCTAGACTCACATTGGGTTTAGGCACATATTGGTGGATAACATCAACATGTTTCTCTATAATTAGCTCATCTTCCTTTGGAATGAATCCCCATTCATAATCATTGGATTCCTCATCTATGCCTCTAGGAAAGTTGAGTATATGTGTGAAATCAGGATGGATTCCCCAAGAAGGGTTTCCTTTTGATTTTGACTTGAATTCATACTCATGAGAGTCCATTTCAGAATTGCTAGGCTGTTGCAATGGCTCAACCATCTGGATAGATTCCTCTTGTTTGATTTAAATAGTAGGTTCTTGTGTTTCTACTACATTAATCCTTTTGATTGGATCATCCTTAGCTTCAAGAAGATCTTTTAGTTCTTTGGGTAGATGCTCATAAGGAATGAGCTCAGTGGTGGGGTTGGAATCATCACTGTCAGATTGTTCCATTCCTTCCTTTGATTGGATTTCTATTGATGGTTCAATCTATTCTAAGATGTGAGGAGAGTTCTTGCTATGATAAAAAGGCTTCTTCTTATATCCTAGACCTGTTGTATTCTTGTTTGTGTGACCACGATGGTCAAGAGGTGATAAAAGACCTTTACCTTGTAGTCCTAGAGGTCCTTTTCCAGTGTACCCCATTTTTGTGATCAACTTATTCCCTAGTCCATATGATTTTTGAGGAATTTTACATGAAGTAGTGTCACATTTATGGTCTAATTGGGTTTGAGATTCATCTTTGTATGACCATGCAAGCACAACTTCATCTTCCTCAAACTCTTGTTTAGATACTTGTTCTGTGATAAAGCTTCCATTGAACTTGACTTGGGATTCTTTAGCATTAGGCTTCACTTTGTCTAAAGGTTGTCCATAAGATTTGGGGACAATGGGAGAGATGTGAGAGATAAAACATGTTCCATTGTGTATTCTCCCATACCATTATCCTTAATTTTGACTTCTTTAGTAATTTCTTCTACCTTGGATGTTGATGCAATGTTTGATTGCTTAGTGGAAGATTCTCTGTTATTAGGAACAAGTTTGTCTGCACTTTCCTTCAAGGAATTGCAAGTTGTAGATATGTCAGCTGGAATGGTTACCTCTACTCTTTCATAAGGGAATTTCACACATTGATGGTATGTGGAAGGAATAGCTTTCATTTCATGTATCCAAGGTCTTCCTAGGAGAATATTGTAAGCCAAAGGTAGATCAAGAACTTGACATGCGATATCTCTGATAACTGGACCTATTCTGATAGGTAAGACAATTGTTCCCTTGGAGGATCTTTCTTGTTCATCATATGCTTTGATAGTTATCTTCTTTTTAGGATCAATAGAAGCTTTAGATAATCCCAGTTGTGTGATCAAGCTGTAAGAACAAATGTTGAGACCAACACCTCCATCTATCAACACACGTTTGACACGATGGTTTTGGATCAAGACTTCAATGTGCAAGGGCTGGTTATGTGGATGACTCAAAGAATTATCATCTTCCTCTAAAAATGAGATATATTTTGGTGACGTTAGATGACCAACCATAGTCTAGAATCTGTCTAAATCAAGGTTGTCAGGAATATTGGATCCGAGTAAAGCTTTGTCTAGAATGGCTCTATGAGCTGGAGATATCCAAAGCAACTCAAACATGGAGATTTTTGCATTTGTATGCTAGAGTTGTTGGACTATACTGTATGAAGTAGGTCTCGTGTCTTTAGGATTGGATGATTTAGAAGCAACCTTCTATTCTGAAGTAGATGAGAGATTAAAAAGTAGCTTAGGGACATTTGATGAATCTGAATTTTGTCCTTGCAAATGTGCCTGAGCTTGTGATCGAGTAACTACATTTGCTGATTGATTATCTCTATCTTCTCTTACAATTGTGATGACATTGCAACTTTCATATAGGCATGGTTCAACCATGTTTATGACAACATTGTTTCCAGACTAGGCATAATTGACTTTAGCACCCACATTAGGCTGAGAAGATGAATCTCCTTGACCATATTTCGGAAATAGTTTCGTGAATGCTGTATGATCATAATTGCTTTTATGATTGTCAATTATCATTTCTCCATTATCAATTTTATCTTGTATGGGATGCTTCAAGCATATGCAGTTATTAGTTTTATGACCTTCGCTATGATGGAAGTCACATAAATTGTTCTCTCTCCACCATTTTGGTTTAGGTTTCGGGTCAAATACCTTTATCTCAGGCAAGGTGATGTTGTTGTTAGCCAATAGGTAAACTTGAATTTAGGATTGGTAGCCCAAGGTTTATATTCAGTTGGCTTTTTTTTTGACTGTGTTGTTTTAGTTTCAGAAGCTTTGATGGCTTGGGTGCCAATAGTGAGATTGAAAGCGGGTGCCTTGGATGGGGGCATAGATAGTATCAACAATGCCATCTATGACAATGCATTTGTTCTTGTTCCAATTTTTGTTCTTGTCTTTAGAATTGGATCCAAATTCATACTTGTCCTTTTCAAGTGATATATCTCCTTTTTTCACAAGTACTTTCTCAATTTTGATTGCATTATCTACCATTTTATCAAAAGATGTATGATTTTGCATTTGTAAGGGGTAGTTGATTTCTGGAACAAGATTGTTGATGAAGATTTCCTGCTTCTCAATTTCTAGAATGGGTCTAGCATATAGAGAAAAATTTCTTCCTCCATCTTTTGAGAAAAGTCAGGAATGGTTCTCCTGGATATTGTTTTAGATTGCAGATGTCGATCATGGTGACCGAATGTTGAATGTTGTAGGAGTATTGTTGATAGAATAATTTGATTAACTTGATTAACTCCTCAAAGGTCTTAATCATTGGAGGCATTCTAGAGAACCAATGAATGGCTGCCCCTCCCAAAGATTGAGGGAAGAGACGCATTAGATAGGTCGGTTTGTGCATGAACTCTATAGATTGAGTACATAATTCTCTAACATGATATTGAGGGTTAGAGTTTCCATCATATTTATTGTACTTAGGAATTTCTACTCACTTTGGGAATGGTGGCATGTAAAAGTCTTTGTCAAATGGAAAAGGGCATAGGGAGTCCATGGAGAACTCCTTAGGTTCCTTTTCTTTTTCAAGTTTGTTAAGTTTGACTTGCATGGCATGCATTTGTTTTATCATAGCGGTGATTGGAGTTTCTTCCTCATGTGTAATGATATCTTCAACATTAAAGTTCAGAGGAAGTTTAGCTCCTTGATGAGCTAACTCTAGGAAATATGCCTCTCTATCTTCCTTCAAGAAATGCCTCATCATTTTCTTGAAATTATCATCATTTTAGTATTGGGCAATTTCAGTAGGTGTGGGTTCTTGATCAACACCATGTTGAGAATGCTATCCTTGAGATCCTTGGTTTGCTCCTCCTTGAGATACTATGATGTTATGAGAGCTACCAGGGATAGATTGATGTGGAGTTGTCTGATAAATTCCATGAATTGATATAGGAGGAGTTGGTTGATTACCTGTGCGGCTTGATGCAGGTGGTGTGATGTAACCACCTTTCAAGAAAAGATTGCCAAGAGCATCTTCTCCAAATTTGTTAGTGTCGTAAGGTTGATGAAAGGTGTCAGCAATCATAGAAGATGATACTAAAGAGGGTCTAGGTTATTCTCTTCTTTTCCTTTGTGATGAAGCTCTAGTTTCTACCATTAACCTTTGGTGAAGCAAGAGAGCAAGATGAAGACAACTGAAGAATGACTTGATTCAAAAAGATCGAATGATGCAACCTTGTCAAGATTGGATTGATTGAAGATTAGATTGGATGTAAATGAAGGATATTGTGCCCTAGTAGTATGGGTAGATGCTCAAAAGATGGTTTGCAGCATAACCTACTAAGTGTTGGATAGTTTCTTGACAAAGGATATCCATTGGAATTCAAAGACAATAAGTGCATCATTAATAACAAAGGAGTAATGATTGCATTAGGTTCAAAGATAAAAGGTAATATTTTTTATCTTAATTCTGAAGCAAGTTGTTTTGTTGCTAAAATAGATGACAGTTGGTTATGGCACAAAAGACTATGTCACATGTTTTTGTTTGGAAATGCCGAGATGAAGAAAACCCAAAAATCTTTTATCTTTTTGACAACAGGTAGTCTTTGACCCTAATAAAAGGTCAAAGGCTACATTTTTATTCTAAAGGTCAATTTTGAATTTGTTCGTAGATCTCAGAAGTTCGCCGAAAAGGGTATCCAAATCTAAGCTCAGATCCGTAGTTCCACACCTATACCTGCAAGAAAAATGGTTTTGTTTGTTTGTTTGGGGGGTTTGCCTTGGTCAAACCCCGGTTTGGAATCAAACTTAATATTTAAATTAAAATGGAGAATGCTAGCAAGTAGTAGAAGTAGATCTAACAATGAAGCTATGACATTCAATAGATATGCAATTGTATTTGAAATGTAATCAAGTATGTTAATATGAAAGCTTGAACATAACATTAACAAATGTAAATCAAAACCTCCATGTTTGTATGCTTGGAATCCACTTTGAGGGAAGAATGAATGGATCTTGAAGATGAATTAAAGGATCTTGAAGGAAGATCACACCACCATGATGGCTAGATCTAGGGTTTGAATGATGAATCTTGCATGCTTGAACCAAATTCCTTCAAAGGCTTGAATGCTTGAATCCTTGATCTTTAATGGAGAACTTGAATGGAGAAGAGGGTTTTAATGCTTGAATGGATGCTTGATCTTTCTTGAGAGAGAACTTGATGGCTTTTGAATATCTCCTTGAGAGCTCCTTGATCATGAAATTGCTTGGTGAATAATGGATCATCTCACAAAACTTGATTGAGAAAATGAGAGAGGAAGGCCTCCTTTTACAATGATCTAGGTCACAAACCTCTAGAGAAGGCTGACATTGGGGAATTAAATCCCAATTAACCTTAACCCCTAGAAATGGGCCCATATTAAATGCAATTTAATGATTTACCATTCCAAAACCCAAAATGGCTGACCCAAAAGTGGGAAAATAAATATCTCTGAAACCCGACACCCAAAAATCATGGGACTTTGAAATTTGAACCCTGGGTCAAAGACAAGGTAGACTCTACCCTAGGTCAGAGTTGAGGTTGACTTTGACCCTCAAGGTCAAATTTTACCTTGAGGTCAAAAACCTCAGGACCTCAGTCCATAATGCCAGGAAATGCATAAATAAGGTGAAATCAGGTGTAGAGAGAAGCAGAACCGGGGGAGAAAGCCAAATTCAAGAAAAGACCTAGTCAAGGTGCTTGAAATGTCCCCAGACCACTCACTCAGAGGGCTAAATGCTCTTAACATGGAAGTGCTTCCATTTTAAGATGATACAATACTATCAATAGAATTCAATTGAGGCCAGGCACAGACAAGACACCTTATGAGCTGTGGTTTGGGAATATACCTATAGTGAAATACTTCAGAATCTTTGGAAGCAAGTGCTACATCAAAAGAGATAAAGTTATTGGAAAGTTTGACAAGAAGTGATGAAGTTATTTTTCTTGGTTACTCTACTAAAAGAAAAGCTTATAGATGTTTTAACTTAAGAGTGAAGAAGATCATTGAAAGTGCTCATGTAAAGATTGATGAAAAGTTAATGATTCAAGAGAGATATCATGATTATGTACCTATGATTGAAGAAGAACCTAGTCCTATCAATAGAGAAATAGTTGTTGATGAAATGTTTGACAGCATTGATGTATTATTCAATGATCTTGAAACAAGTGAAGAAGAATCACATAAGGAAAATGAGAGAGTCACACCTAATGTTCTAAAATTCACATCTAGATACCATTCAAAAGAAGATATCATTCGAGATCAGAATAACAAAGTCATGACAAGATCAAAGGCAAAAAGTTCAACAACTGATGAAGTAGTATGTTTACTTTCACAAATTCAACCCTTAAGTGTTGAAGATGCATGCGATGATTTAGATTGGCATGATGCAATGAAAGAAGAGCTAAATCAAATAATTAAGAATGATACATGGGAACTGGTCCCTAGACTTAGTGATAAGAATGTGATTGGAACCAAGTGGATATTCAGAAATAAGATGAATGAAGATGGAATAGTAGTAAGAAAAAAAGCAAGATTATTATGCAAAGGATATACACAAAGAGAATGAATTGATTATTCTGATACATTTGCCCCTGTAAGCAGATTGGAAGTGATAAAGTTATTTCTAGCCTATGCTACATTCAAGAACTTTAAAGTATATCAGATGGATGTCAAGTCAACATTCTTGAATGGAGAGTTGAAGGAAGAAGTTTACATAGAGCATACTGAAGGATTTACTTTATCAGATAGACTTGATATGGTATGCAGAATAAAGAAAGTCCTCTATGGACTTAAGCGATCCCCTAGAGCATGGTATGAAAGACTAGATGGTTACTTGAAAAAGATTGGATTCAAGAAAGGAGTAGCATGTTGTAACTTATCCATAAGAGAGACACTTGATGGATTATTGTTAGTTTCTATATTTGTTGATGACATTATTTTTGGTGGTAATGATAAGCTTGGTGCAGAATTTTCTAAAGAGATGCAGAGCGAATTTGAAATGAGCATGATTGGACCTATCAAGTACTTTTTGGGATTGAATGTGCAATAGACAAACAAAGGTATTTTCATTAATTAGTCTAAGTATGTGAAAGAGATATTGAATAAATTCAAGATGAATGATTGCAAGCTAGTAAGTAACCCTATGATAACATGAAGCAAGCTTTCAAAAGAAGATGATTCGGCAGCAATAGACATGACCTTGTATAAGTCTATGATTGGTAAACTAATATATCTTACTCAATCTAGACCTGATATTTCTAATGCAGTTGGTATTGTTGGAATATTTGTAGCAGATCCTAAACAAAGTCATCTTATGGTAGTAAAGAGGATATTTAGATACTTGAAAGGAACTATAGACTATGGTTTATGGTATCTTAACTCGGAGAATGTAGAACTTCATTTGTATACAGATGCAGATTGGGCAAGTTGTGTTGATGATAGAAAGAGTACCTTAGGAGGAGCAGTATTTCTTGGAGATAGACTTGTTACTTCCACAAGCAAGAAGAAAAATTGTATTTCTTAGTCCACAACAGATGCAGAGTATGTAGTAGCAACATTAAATTATTCTACAATTGTGTGGATCAAGCAAATGATAAAAGACTTTAGAATTCAGATTGATTATCATATTGTTATTCATTGTGATAACACTAGCACTATCAATATGTTAAAGAACCTTGTGATGCATGCAAAGACAAAACACATTGAGATAAAATATCACTTCCTAAGAGAGAAAGTTGCAGACAAAGAAGTAAAGTTGGATTATGTGAATACAAAAGAACAACTAGCAGACATATTCACAAAGCCTTTACCGAAGGATACATTTGAGTATCTCAAGGAGAAGTTGGGAGTAATTCCCTTCCTTGAATCTGATTAGAGTTTGTAGGAGTGCATCAGTCCTCATTGACTGATGGATGGTTGACTACTCTACTTTAGGATTAGCATCGATGCTTATTTGTTTTGGTGCCCTTTTCCATTGATGTCAAAGGGGGAGTGAGTATATAGTCATAAAAAACAAAATAGTTAGGAGTATGTAGTAAATAGATGAGGAGTATGAAGAAAGGGGGAGTAGATAGTAAGAAGATATAGCAGTTGATATTTAGAGCATTCAGTAGTAGATGGAGGATTCATCCTTGGGGGAATTTTGTTGAGGAAATGGAGAATGTTATAAAATAAATTGTACATTTGATTTGGTGGTGTTTTTCATTCCATATTGATGTAGGAGCATCCTGGGTGTAAGATAAATCCTGCATCACCCAAAAATATTTCTATTTGCTTTTCAATAAAGGCTATCTTGTGCAGAGCTGCTATTTATGGAAACTTGCTATTTTTAGTAAGTTGGTCATACGATCTTAGAATGTTCTTATTTCACATGTGGAGGTTCATCTCAGTCATATCAGCCTGCCAGTAAAGTTTCATGACTAGATCAGGTCTAGTTTTGAAGATATTAAAGATTTTCGGTATTGGCAGTAGGGTACATAAACTTTGAACTCAGTTTTGAAAGCTTTAAGAGGCCTCAGATGAGGTCAAAAATTTGGCTGACTAGAGCTTGTGCAGGTTAGGCACTATAGAGCTCCTCATGCCCTTTCTAAATTGGGGTCATAATAGTCAATCGGGTCAATTGGTGATGACTTATGGTCTCTGGAAGTTGGGCCACCTGAAATGGCGAAAAATAATTTTTCTTCTAAATTTTTGTTCGGGTTTCAAAAGTTATTTTGAGCTAACTTTGATGTAATAAATTGAAAAATAAAATAATTCTAAGTTTGGTCAGCCCTTAAGGCTAAATTTCTAGAACCTTCTCGGGCGGTGGAAATTGCCTATATAATGAGGGCCCCTAGTGTTGTCTAGGACAGTTCTGGGTAGATCTAGGTAATGATTTGAGGCTTGGTCCTACATAATATTGTAAGGGGAATGCCCATGTGGCTTTGCATATTGTAATTCTGAAATTTGGAATTCCACACTTGTGGAGATAATAAGAAGCCCATTTTTTATTCTTGCAAATTGTTGTTGTTTCTCTGTTTCTGTTATATATTTGTGGTATTAAGGGGAGCACCCTTCATCAAGTGGTATCAGAGCAGGAGTTCCTAAGTGTGTAAATAAATCACTGACTGTGAGGCAGTTTGCACCAGGACCATGGTTAGGGTTTTAGCGAGCTGCGTGAAAATGCCTCCACGAAGGGAACGTGGTGGAAGAGATGGTGTTGTAACACCTGAGGTTAGGGCACTACATAGACAAGTGTGAGCATTGCAAGATGAGATTCACAGAGGAATGAATCTTAATGTCAGAGATGAAAGCAAGGATGAAGCCGAGGGAGAAGGAAATTATGATCAAGAAGAAGGAAAAATTTTGAACTAGGAGGAAGAAAGACTTTTCCGAGCCATTTCAAAGATCAGAGAGACCTAAGATTGAGGTTCCAACATTTTCTAGAAATATTAACCTAGAAGAATTGATCGACTAGATCAATGAATGTGAAGAATATTTTAAGTATGAAGATATTGAGGATCCTGAGAGGGTCAAATTTGCGAAGGCCAGACTGAAAGGTCATGCGAAGATCTGGTGGCAGGAGATTCAATTGGAGCAAAATAGAAGAGGAAAGGATAAAATCACAAGATGGGATCAAATGGTGGATAAATTGAAGTGACAGTTCATTCTTGTTGATTATGAGCTTGACCTACTGAAGAAAATGCAAAGTTTGAAGCAAGCAGGAAGATCTATTTGGGAGTATACGGAGGAGTTCTATCAAATCCTCATCAGAATAGGCCATGTGAAAGATGATAAGGAGAAAGTTTCCCATTACCTTAATGGGTTGAGGCTAAGCATTTAGGAGGAGTTGAATCTGGTTCGAATGAACAATATTGAAGAGGCATACTAGTTTTCCCTAAAAGTAGAGGAAAAGTTGAACAAGAAGTTTGAGAGTAGACAAAATGGAAGAGGTCATGGTAGATGATCTGGTGGATGGTCCTATGGAGGTTGAAATGAGGATCCAAAAAAAAAGGATGAGGCCAATACCAGTCAGAATTAGAGAGGAAATAATTCCAATCACTTCCAAGATCAGAGTAATAGAGCTCCAAGAGGAAGAGGAAGAGGACAAGGATCTGGAAGAGGAGGCTTTCGTGGAACATGTTTTCATTGTGGAGAAGAAGGTCATAGGGCATTTGAATGTCCTCAGTGCCAAGGAAGAATAGACAGGAGAAACGAAGGCCAGGCTAGAGTTGCACATCTAGATGAAGATGCTAGATCATCAAATTCTGAAGATGCTGAAAGAGGAGAAACGTTGATTAACAAAAGAGTTCTGTTGAGTGGTGAGAATGAACCTGAGCAAAGGAGGATCCTATTTCACACTAGATGCAAGTGTGAGGGTAAATGTTGTGATGTGATTATTGATAGTGGAAGCACTGACAATTTGGTGTCAGAAGAGATGGTGACAAAGTTGAAGCTCAAGACATAGAAACACCCACATCCATATTAGATTGCTTGGGTGTAGGATGACCACAAGGTCATGGTCAATGAACAATGCCTAGTGAAGTTCAAGATTGGTGGATACCATGATGAGGTACTGTGTGATATCATATCTATGGATGCATGTCATATGTTGTTAGGTAGACCATGGTAGTTTGACAGGTGTGTTGTACACGATGGTCATGCGAATACCTATTCCCTGATGAAGGATGGAGTGTGACATAAGTTGAAGCCATTGAATGACATAGAAGAAAAGGTATGTGGTACTGCAAGAATAAATTTTGTTGATGGAAGAAAATTCCTAGATGGTATGAGGCATGAGCATGTGTATTTTTCTTTAATTCCAAAAGCTGGTAAATAAGAAGTAGAAGATGTACCTGTAGAAGTTGTAGATTTGTTGAATGAGTTTTAGGATATTGTATCTGATAATGTACCCAATGGATTACCACCAATAAGAAAGATTAGTCACCAGATGGACCTGATTCTAGGAGCTAGTTTGCCAAATAAGGCAGCACACAGAATGACACCAGAAGAAAGTGAAGAGCTGAATAGACAAGTACATGAGCTATTGAAGAAGGGGTTGATTCGAGAGAGTCTGAGTCCCTGTGTTGTACCAGTGGTATTAGCACCAAAGAAGAATGGAGAATGGAGGATTTGTATAGAATCCAGGGCAATAAACAAGATCACAATCAAGTACAAGTTTCCATTGCCATGAATGGATGATATTATGGTTTGTTTGAGTGGAGCTGTGTATTTCTCAAAGATAGATCTAAAGAGTGGATATCATCAGATTTGGATCAGAGAAGGTGATGAATGGAAGATTGCCTTCAAGACAAAGGAAGGACTATATGAGTGGTTAGTCATGCCTTTTGGGCTAACCAATGCATCGAGCACTTTCATGCAGCTCATGAACAAGGTTCTGAAAGAATTTTTAGGTAAGTTTTTCATTGTTTACCTAGATGATATTTTGATCTTCAGTAAGACATTGGAAGAGCATATGATGCATATTCATATGGTGTTTGAGAATCTGAGAGAAGAGAAATTATTGATAAATTTAAAGAAGTGCAGTTTTGTGAAGAAAGAGTTAGTGTATTTGGGATTTGTAGTTTTAGCAGAAGGTCTAAAAATGGACCCAGAGAAAGTATAGGCTATCCTTAAATGGCCTACTCCAAGGAGTGCTACTGAGGTAAGATATTTTCATGGTTTGGCTAGCTTTTATAAAAATTTTATCATAAATTTTAGCAGTATTTGTGGACCCTTGACTGAAACAATGAGAGGGGATAGAAAAGAGTTCAAGTGGACTAATGGGGCATATAAGAGTTTTAAACTGTTAAAATAAAAAGTTACAAAACAACCTGTGTTAGCACTTCTAGATTTCAATAAGGTGTTTCAAGTAGACTGTGATGCTAGTGGTATTGCAATAGGAGCTGTTATGAGCCAAGAAGGTAAACCTATTGCTTATTTCGATGAGAAGTTAAATGATGCCAAGAGAAAATATTTTGTTTATAATCAAGAATTTTATGCTATAGTTCAAGCAATGAAGAAGTGGAGACACTATCTGCTTCCTAAAGAGTTTGTTTTGTATACTGATCATCAAGCTTTTCAATATTTGAATAGTCAAGCAAAGTAAAATCAAAGGCATTTGAAATGGGTTGAGTTTTTGCAGATTTATACATTTATTTTGTAACACAGGAGTGGAAAGTCTAATAGGGTTGTAGATGCGCTTAGCAGAAGGAAACTATTGCTGACAAAAATGCAGATTGAGGTGGTTGGGTTCAAAGAACTCAAGAATTTGTATCCAGAGGATCCTAATTTTGGATAAGCTTGGAAAGCTTGTAAAGAACCTGTTACTCTAGACAAAATGAAGTGGTTGAATTTTATCATTTAGGATGATATGCTATTCATAAGGAGTCAATTGTGCATTCCACGAAGTTCTATGAGGGAGAATCTCATCAAGGAGAAACATAGCGGAGGATTGGCTGGACATTGTGGTCATGATAAAACCACTACTTTGGTTAGTGAGAATTATTATTGGCCACAATTGCAGCAAGATGTCAAGAAGTTTGTACAAAGTTGCAGAGTATGTCAGATGGCAAAAGGAGTGAAGCAGAATACAGGGTTGTATCAACCATTACCTGTACTAGAGAAGTCTTGGGAGGATATCAGTATGGAATTTGTTCTTGGTTTATCAAGGACTCAGCGGGGACATGATTCAATTTCTTTGGTGGTTGACAGATTTTCAAAGATGGCACATTTCATTCCCTACAAGAAGACTAATGATGTTGTTCATGTAGCAAAATTATTTTTTAGAGAAGTGGTGAGACTACATGGTTTTCCAAAGACCATAGTTTCAGATCGAGACACTAAGTTTTTTGGATATTTTTGGTGAACATTGTGGAAGAAGTTGAAGATAGATTTGAAGTTCAGTTCCTCACATCATCCATAGACTGATGGATAGACAGAGGTGGGGAATAGGAGTTTGGGGAATTTGTGGAGATGTTTAGTTGGAGATAAGCCAACAGGATGGGATTTGATTTTACCATAGGTCAAATTTGCATATAATAATTTTTTTAACAGGAGCACTAGTAAATCACCATTCCATATTGTATATGGAAGTAGTCCCAGAAATACATCTTAGTTGAGAAAGATAGATAAAGGAGAAATAAGTAGTGCTGAAGCTGAGGATTTTGTAGAACACTTGAAGAACATCCACGAGGAGGTGAGGAAGCACATTACCAAGATGAATGTACAGTATAAGGCTAAGGTAGATGAGAAAAGGAGGCATAAATAATTTTAGGTTAGAGATGAAGTCATGGTTCATTTGCGGAAGGAGCGATTTCTAGTTGGTACATACAACAAGCTAAAAATGAAGAATTTTGGGCCATGTAAGATACTGAAGAAGCATGATTCAAGAAATGCATATGAGGTAGAATTGCCTACTGAGATGAATATTTCACCAGTGTTTAACATTTCAGATTTGACAGAGTATCATGAAGGAGGTGTTGAAGATGAGATCACAGTAGCAGAGTGGAGTATTCCAGAAACTAGTTCAGATACCAAAGAGATTGAATATATATTGGATAGTCATGTTGGAAGAAGCACACAGAATAGGACATATGAAGAATATATGGTCAAGTGGGAAGGATGACCTGTTGAAGATTCATCATGGATGACGAGGGAGGAGGTTAACTATCTTGGTTTTCCTCTTCACACTTGAGACATGAAGGGGTCACTTCTCAAATTACCCTAGGTGTTTGATGTAGGAGCATCCTAGGTGTAAGAGCAATCTTGCATCACCCAAAAATATTTATGTTTGCTTTTCAATAAGGGCTATCTTGTGCAGAGTTGCTATTTATGGAAACTTGCTATTTTTAGTAAGTTGGTCATACGATCTTAGAATGTTTTGATTTCACATGTGGAGGTTCATCTTAGTCATATCAGCCTGCTAGTAAAGTTTCATGGCTAGATCAGGTCTAGTTTTGAAGATATTAAAGATTTTCGGTATTGACAGCAGGGTACAAAAACTTTGAACTCAGTTTTGAAGGCTTTAGAGGCCCTGGATGAGGTTGAAACTTCGATTGATTGGAGCTTGCATGAGTTAGCCACTATAGAGCTCCATGTGCCCTTTCCGAATTGGGTTCATAAAAGTCAATCGGGTCAACTGGTGATGACTTATGGTCTTTGAAAGTTGGGCCACTTGAAATAGCAGAAAATAATTTTTCTTCAAAATTTTTGTTCGGGTTTCAAAAGTTATTTTTAGCTAACTTTGATGTAATAAATTGAAAAATAAAATAATTCTAAGTTTGGTTGGCCCTTAGGACTAAATTTCTAGAACCTTCTCAGGCGGTGGAAATTGCCTATATAATGAAGGCCCGTAGTGTTGTCTAGGATAGTTTTGGGTAGATCTGGGTAATGATTCGAGGCTTGGTCCTATAGAATATTGTAAGGGGAATGCCCATGTGGCTTTGCATATTGTAATTCTAAAATTTGGAATTCCACACTTGTGGAGATAATAAGATGCCCATTTTTTGTTCTTACAAATTGTTGTTGTTTCTCTATTTCTGTTATGTATTTGTGGTATTAAGGGGAGCACCCTTCATCACATATGTTTCTGTCAATGCCAAAGGGGGGGATTGTTGGAGATCTGCTAGCAAGATAGTGTTGACTGTATGTTTGTCATTGATGACTACATATGGTAAGTAGTGTGACTAGAAGATCTATGTAGAGAGCCTTGAGCATATGTTTCTTAGATATGTTATCAGCATGATATCATAGATGTAAAGGTTGATTCTTTGTACAGATAGTTGTGTAGTTGTTTGTATCAGTAGTGTTCCTCACAATGTTATAGAAAGAGTTTTGTATGTGATTTTCAATATGGTTATGATGGAGCCTTGCGTGTTTATATTTGTGTTGTATACATGTTTATGATGCTATGCTCATGGACACAGAGTCATTTGTGTAGTAGAAGTTGAGTTATGATGTTTCCAGTGGTCAATTATAATTTCTTGAGTTTATTTGATGGAGCTGACATTGTTTATATTGTTCTAGCAGTTGTGCCTATCATTTTGATATGCATGTTTGGATTCATGTTTGGAGAAGAGTTAAGAATGTTTGGTTAAGAGTGCATAACATATTTCAACATGAGAAGAAAGTATTAGTTAATTTGGTGGAGCCGATAGTGTGAAGCGACGTGTCTACTCATATTGATTTGCATGGTCCTATTTGTGTTGCGTGCTTGATTTAGCCATTGGAGATGTTAGTTAAGAGTTATATTAGTTCTCTAATATGATTTCAAGGAAGTTCTAGTAGGTCAACTTGATTATATCATTTGGAGAAACATACTTATTGTCGGTCAGTTGTGATTGCTAAGTATGGTAGATAGTTGAAAGAGAAGAGTAGAGAAGAAGGTGTGAAGTACTGAGCCATCATTAGAAGTTCTATGTGAAAAAGAAGAGAGTGTATGCTATTCATTGGAACTGATCAAGATAACAGGTCTAACTTGCAGCTCACCAAGATCCAAATATAGTGTATATCTGTTATGCATAAGGTTGCAGCCTTCACCATTTGAGCAATGAGCTCCCAGACAGTGTGTCCTCACCCCTAATAGGGTTAATTTTAAAAGACTCCTAATATGGTTTGACCTTTGACCAAGTCATTGTACTTCATGCATTGTAAATATCAACTCCTAACATGGATCATTATACTCTAGTGCAGTTTATATTGGGTTCCAATTCCCACCGGGGTTTTTACCTATTTGGGTTTCCCCATAACCAAAATTGTGGTGTTGTGGTAAGTGTTATCTTATTGTGTATGTGCTTAATGTTCTTTTGTACTTAATTGGATAAAGAATTGAATCTTGTAGATAACTGATTCACACCCCCCCCCCCCACTCTCAGTTATCTCTTGGGACTATTCCTAACAAGATCATCCTAGAATAGCTTAATGGATTGAATCTTGTTCTTTGTTAAGATTTTCTAATTATTTTATCATCATATCACATCTTCATTTGGATAAAATCAATCTAGCTTAAGCATTCTTGCATCTATTAGGATCCTTGATGCTCCAGGGACAAAATAAGTGTTCTATACCTGATTTTGTGCCAATATGGGGTTCTCTTGGTCTCTAATCCATCCCAATCCTTCTTAATCAACATTAAAGATAATCTCCATGTGTTTTTAGAGCACACCCACATGCCTAAATCAAGAACAAATCAAACAGTGACAAGGTGCTCCCATTTAAGTTCTATTTGAATGTCTTTGCAAATAGATTTCTCTATATGTTAGGAATATGCTCTTAGACTAATGTTTGAATGTCTACGCTTGTTCCACATAGGTTAGGTTTGATCTGAATATAATATGTTTATTAATTAACCCAGAAAAAGACTTGGTCAGGCCCAGGGAAGACTACAATAAGGGAGCCAACTCCCCAAAAATATTGAAAACTCAATAGAACTACAACAAGGGAACCAACTCCCCACAAATAGAGAAAATCAAAGAGACCTATCAATAGATTAGGATTAAGCCAAATAAAAATCAATATTTATTTTTAGCATCTCCCTTCCTATGTGATTGTAGAGTCATATCAAAAGATGTTTGTGTTTTATTTTCTTTTTTACCCTTCACAGCCATCCAACCATCCTCCACTTTGGCTACCTCATCCTACCAATCAGTCAGATTGCATTCTAAAGACTCTCCATCATTCGCATACCTGTCATTTTGGGTGCCAAGGTTTCAACATTAGGGGATTCTTATTCTCCTAGCTCTAGAGACCCTCACACAATCTTCTTCCTATCCCCAACATTTTCAAAATTGTAATAAAGAAACCCCTAGCACATGGGTATAGTTGGACATATCCCTTTATCAATGGCTCCCAGTTATTATTTATCCATTGATGGAGTGCACCTAAGCTTTCCCACATGCGCTGAAACCTTCCAACCGGACCAAGCTCATAGAAGACAACAACATTTTTTATCTATTTCCATCTCAATTTCGATGACCAGATCAATTATTTTGGCCTCCTCTATATAGGGTATCAACGCCATCGACACACCCATCAAATTCTTCATCAAATTATACCTTCTTGAGCCAGAGGACCCATTTGTGTGTTCTTGTGAAGAAGACCCTTCGCCACAAACCTTAAGCTTTCTTTATCCTTGCAGCTGACCCCAATATGCCTACCACCATTTTGGATAGATTTCCTAATCTTTGGATCCTTAGGTCCCAAGGGTAACAATTATTTATTCAACCTGTCATTAGCGGCATTCCCACCAATATCACCAACCATCGACCATTTCATCATGTTTCTTGAGAAACCCCCCTTTTGGAAACCCCTAAAATCACTTCGCTACATCCTATCTCCAAGGAAAACATCACAAAACACCGTACTTCCACCATGCTGCACATGAACATTTGTAGGACAGGCATGGGTCACCATTGCCAAACCACTTTACTGCACAACAAGGGCATACATATTTCCCTATCCACCATGCCCGCACAAAAAGCAGTCGATGCCAGATGCAATCCTTTGTGCATGAGAAACCCTAGTGCCGGGAGCAGACAAGAGCGTCATTAGTAATAAAAAGTTATTGTAATACTTCTAATAAGTATGATATTGCCTTAAAAAAACACTCATCACATCTAAAAAAGAAATAAAATGTCCAAATTGTCAAATTTGCATATTTTCTCATACTAATTATTGATAATTCAAAATTAATTAAATGCACTCTTTTATGCTTTTCATATTATTAAAATTATCAAAATTCATAGAGCTATTGATTTATCAATTCGATTCATCTTTGTTGTGCATTACATTTTAAAATTTTCCTTCAAATACTCTAAAGCAACTATTGAATAATTTCACTTTTAAAATTCATTACTAACAAACTCTTCACTTATTCTTTTAATTATTAATCGATATTACATAGTTTCTTGAATTTTGATATCTCTCGATGTATCCTATTTATATGTTCATAAAATATTGGTATATACAAGTTTATATTACTATATTTGTATAATGAATTGAAAAATTTAATAAAAAATTCTTACAATTTAAATTTATAATTATCTATTTATTTAAAAGTAAATTTTTAATTATTAAATTGTAAGTATTTTATTAATATTAAAAAAATCATGTTTTAATATTTTATTAATATTATAAAAACTAAAATTGATTTTATGTACATTTATTTCAATCTTTAAAGTTGTCAAATATTCATTTCTATCTTTACAAGTGTTGATCCACATTGACGTGTTCTTTGGATGCATTGAAGACTTTCCAAAATTTGAAGGTGCAAGGGTAAAGGAGATTGTAAGTTCAATTGTTTTTATTTTCTAATCTTCTTTGTTCTACATTTAGGGCATGAGCAAGAGATTATAGCATCCTTGGGTCTTTATGTCAAATGGTTAATCTAATTGCATATGCAGTCCTAGAAGGCGATCCTTTTAAAATGGTTCATTTTCTTTTTCAAGCTCTATGGTGTAGGATTTAGGCCAATTAAAAAATGAGAATGTGTAGATGGTGATATTCCACTCTAAGCAGCATATGTTGCAGCCTATCAAAAGGTCCTTACATTTGAAAAATCAATGCGGGTACTAATTTTTAATATGCAACATTTTCAATAAAATAGATTTAGATTATATTTTATGGGTAATAAAGTAGATTTAATGAATAAAATATAGATGAGTGATCTAATCCATGATTAGGATGATAAAATTAGCATTTTCAATAAAATTGATTTATATAATATTTCATGGAGAGTAAAGTAGATTTAATGAATAAAATATATGAGTAATTAGATCCATGATTAGGATGATAACATTAATTAAGTTACTGAGAATGATAATTGTTCTTATGTTCGAACTATTTTGTTATACCCAATTCCCTTCAATTTCCCACTGCTAAATAGAGGTGATATTTACTTGAATGAAGTATTGGTACTGGACACTAAACAAGAGAAGAGAGTGGTAACACTATCAATCTAATTCTAAAAGATACTTCTAGACTGGATAACTAGATGCCTATCAATTCATTTTCATTGGTTCCTAGTCTTAATCAACAACTATTTTGGAAACAACCATGGCCACACAAGGGGCCACACTTACACATTACATATATTAAGGAAAAAACTTAAGTTTAGAAAAAGTAAGTCAAATTTGACTATTTAACATTTTTAGTTTAGGAGTCAATCATTAGTGTGTGATCTTTACAGTTGGGAAAAAAGGGAGATTGAAGACATGGTGAAGTTAGTGCGAAAAGAAGAAAAACTTATCATGGAAGTGGATCAACCTAAAATTTGTATAGGTCAATATGTATCCTCTCACACAAAGCAATTGGTTTGGTTAGCCTACAAGCCTGTCTTGCAAGATTTCAACAAGAAATGAAGGAACATGAGATTCTTAGTAGAAGAGAAATGCATCAGTTTGAATTTTAAATTAATGGTTGCAAGGCATAGATACATATAGTGCAATCTTGGTGATCCTTGTTACAAATTGTTAAAGATACAAGAACATTGAGAGCCCTGTGTTAGCATTGATAAAAAAATTTCATGGCTTCATCCCCTTTTTCCTGGCCTCTGCATCCTTTTTCCTATTTTCTGGCAAAACCCTAGGCAAAAATTCAAAAATCTAGTCGTTGCCATAAAAACCCTTGTTTTGTCTCATCCTGTTCTAATTTTGTGTTACCTTTTTGCACCACTTAAAAATCCCTTAGTGCATGTGGTTATTTTCTCTACCTGGTGTTCACCGAATTAGCTAATACTTTTCATGCCTTATAAACTTTTTGGCGGTTTAGCGAATAGTGTTCATGTAATCTCTAAATGCCTGGTGGTCTTATCTTTTTATCCGGTGACCTGGCGAACACTGATATCTTTTTCCCTTAGTCGCTCATTCGCGAAGTAGAGGTGCCCTATAATGAGATTCTAGATCGACGGCTGTCTTATAAGCGGATAGAATCTTTCTGGCTCATAAGATCTTGTGCTCGCCGTTGATATCATGTTGTGACATAGCTTTTCTTTTAAAGCAGGTCCACTTGCCAGGTGTGTAGGTTTGGTAGTATCTGATTGGTCCATGAAGTGCTGAATTGACTTATGTTAGTGGGTCCTGTGTCATAGAATCTGCAGAGTAGTATAAAAAGTTGATCCAACGGTTGTCATAAGATCTGATAGAATTTGTCAGAGGTATGCGCTTTTGCAACAACCATTGATCTCTCTTCAGGTGGGCCTAGTTTCTGGTCTAAGGATTTGGCAGAGCGGTTAAATCTTTGGCGGTCTTGATAGATGTTTGCAGTGTTTTCTTGTTCGCAAGGTTTTTGGCAGGGTTCTAAAGTCTTTTAGCGATTCAGCGAATAGGTGTATTCGCTGAGTCTCTAGATAATGTGGCAGTGTTTCAAAATTTTTAGTGAATTGGTGAAATCTCTTTGGTCACTAATTCGCTAGATCATCAGTGGGCCCTCATTTTCTTTTATGTATTCGCCAGTTCATGAAGAATAACCTGAGGTTAAGAAGGGACTTCACGATTCAGCGAAAAGCTTTGTTCGCTGAATTGGTTGATCTAACATGGGTTAAGCAATGTATTCTGTGACTTGGAGTTTCCCTGCAGTCATGTATTCGCCAAGTGGTCAAAGGGTTGAGTGATTGCTGAGAACGATGGGGCCATTTTCCAAGTGTTGTAGATTTGTCCATCTTTGATTGGTCAATGTGGATGATGTGGAACTTGTCACTGGGGCCGTGGTTTTTCAAAGAGTTAAAGCGATGAGATCTTGCGGTTATCGCTATACCGTTGGGGTAAGATGCACGATGGTTAAATGTGTGGTATAATGACAGCCATTGATTTCATCCAGTGTCAGAGGGTTGTCAAGGTAGGGAGAGATTCTTAATCTGACGGTTGTCTTATAATCTGATGGAATCTTTTGGCTCTATGTGAACTTCAGACAATCATCAATCTTCTTGATGCGGGCCCAGTGTTTTCTCTCAGTCTTTTTGGTGGATCTGATAAAGGGTTAGCGGTGCTGAAAAAATTCAAAGGTTTCACCTTTTCACATAATAAAGTGGTGAAGTGCTAAAAGGTCTGGCGATTTGGCGAACAAGCGTTCGCGTGGTAGCTAAATAAACTGGCAAAGAGGAAAAATGTTCTGCGAACTGGCAAGCTTCCTTCAGTCGCCCATTCGCCAATTACAAACTGATGTTAAGTGTTTTCCTTTGTTCCTTGATTCACTGAGGTTAAACATGAGTTAGGGGTTTCATTTCGTGAACAAGAAATTGCTTAGTCATGTGCTTGCTAAATGTAAACTAGGATTCCTATATAAGTAAATCATAAAGCCCGAGAAACATCAGGATTGGATGGTCATGATATAAAGTTGATTCAAATTTGAATGTTGATCACCGATTTACTGCTTGAGCCATAAAGTAACCGTTGTAATTTGAATTCAAATTTCCAGAGGGTTTCTCAGCGACAAAAAGGACTGGTTTTTAATGCTTTCACGACTAGATTTGATTAGTTTGGTGGTGCCGATTGTTGCAGTGTGGTCCAGCGAGTGTGATGATTGACTGCAGGGAGTTTTATGCCATGGGGAGAATGAATAACGGTGCTCGAGGTGTGTTTTAGGGGTCAAATCAGATGAATTTGCAGGAGTTTCATGATCTTCAGTACATTTCTAGAGGATTTACCATAAGTGAAGATTGATTTTGGATCTGATTGTAGGGGTTGTTTGGTTTTCCCCCCCAGTGTATTAGTTTCTAATCTATTTGAATTGTATGGTGGGTGGAAACCCTAACCCTTACCCTGGTTATCCATAGCTTGTTGCATCCTAACTTGTTTAGGATTCCAAGGTAACTAGTGGTATATAACGTTGAATTTTTTATTTTGTCATGGTTCCAGTTACAACGTTCAAACTCAATCTTGAGTTTCTGGTCCCTAGGTTCTGTAATAGTTTTTGACTCAGTGTTTGTTAATGAAAGAAGAAAGTTACAGGTCTAAACTATAGTTTGCAAGCAGGGTGCTTTGTGGTTCATTGTATACACAGAAGGAATTCATCATTTGTTGGAAATATAGATGCAGTAACTGAGAGGGGGGGGGGGGGTGAATCAGTTAACCACAAAAATATTACCACTGATCCCTTAAATATCTTAACAAATTATTTACTGTGCCACTCGGTAAATATACAGAGAAATGTTGAAAACTTGATCCTTGAAGTGTGTAATAATTAAACTGTTCTTAAGCATTCATCACTGATTAACTTACATGAATAAAGAAAATAACATGAACAAAAGAGACACTAGATTTACCGTGGAAACCCAATATGGGAAAAACCACCAATGTAACTAGTTACTATTTTTCACTCTTCTGAAGTGATGCCCGGTTAGAAGCCAACCTGGTAAAAGGTTACAAAACACACTGTTAGGTGTGACCTTGTTAGAGGATTTAATCACCCTGCTAGGAGTGGCCTTGTAAGAGGTCTTGAAACAATTCAATAGAACTGTTACCTTGTTAGAGGATTTACAAAATGGTTGTTAAACCAACTCGGTTAAGAGATTTTGATATCACTGCTACAATTGCTAGAGAGTAACAATGAAATGACCTGCAACTGAATTGCTGAATATAGATCTCTATTCTATTTCACTAGATCCTTACTGATCAATTAAATCTTTGCTGCTCCTCAAGGATATCTGACCATCCTTCAAAATTCGCACACACCTTTCTTCAAAATGATTTCTGCATGCTGTATATCTTTTATTCACCATTTGACCTTCTATATATATATGCCATTTCATAATCATTTAGATTGTCAAGTCGGCACTAATAATTATTATAACAGTCAGCTAGGATAAACAAACTGTAATAACAAAATTCTTTGAAAGGGTCGACCTTGCTCGGTAAACATTAATCCTGAAAAGATTTCCTTCGGTGACTGAGAGAACTCGGTAACCATAGCGAATTTTGCAACATCCTTTGGAGACCGAGAGAGCTCGATAACCACTAATTTTCCTTCGATAACCGAGGAGGCTCGGTTAACACTGTTACCCTATCATGTTTCCTTTAGACACCTGAGAGAACTCGATAGACACTGAGAACCGCTTAGATGACCGATTGAACTTGGTAGATATTGAGAACCGCTTAGCTGACCAACTAAACTCGGTAGATACTGAGAACTGCTTAGCTGACTGACTGAACTCGGTAGATACTAAGAGCGATAATTGATATGACATTTGTGTGACATCAAAGACAACACATAGCTAATCCAACAATGTCCTTCAAACAATTGTATCCAACAACTTAATACAATTATCTGGTTCTTGTCTCTCCTTTGTGTCAAGTTAAGTAAGCTTTTAGTTTTCTGGCTCATTACATATTGTTTGTATGTATGTATCTTCATTCTTGAGTTCTAATCTAGGATTGGGTTAAATTATGCTCTAGGTGGGATATGGGTTTGCCCTTGTCTATGTAAGGATGTCTTGTAAGTAGTAAAGATTAGGATAAATGTATTTATGGCTATGAATTCTCAAGTATTCTCAAATTTGTGTGTCTTTGTGTCTAAGGACTCTTGCCCAATGGATGAGGACTGGCCTAAATGAGTATCTCTCTTGTTAACATACACTAGTTGAAGTTATTGCATCCCAAAAATATTGAAATCAATAACCTTTTTAAGTTTTAAGTAGTTGGTTGTGTGGTTTTGTCACTGTATAGTAATGGAGAGTCAATGAATGTGAGGTTAGTATTTAGTACTTTCTTACTATCAATCTATTGTCTAGACCCAGTCTTTGGTGTGTGAAGTGTAGTTTTCACTGGGTTAGGTGCACCCGCCTTGGTTTTGCAGAGCCAGAAGTGAAGAGGGCAGTCTTGTCCCTATAGTTGGTCCAGTTACCCTAAGATCCCTATACATTTTGGAACTAACCACTCCAAAAATCTATCTAAGGGTATATTGGTAGCCTAAGAGCATAAGCATCCATTTTGTACACCAACAAGATGGTGACTCTACTGGGGAAGTGTTATAAAATTCTATTGTAACCAGTAGGTCATCATTGAAAAAAATAGGGTTATTCTTGTCCCTTGTCTTGTTAGCTCATTTGGATATTTATTAAGTGAGGAAGTTATATTGTAAGATTCCCAATATTCTTGGGTGGCGACTCAAACATCTCTGCAGCAGTGCTAGTCAGTAGATTTTTTGCAAATGAGTTACAGAGGTACTAGGTCCCGGAGAAAGGAGCATCCTGAAAACATAATGGAAGAAGGTATTCCAAGCACTTCAAGGCCTAGTCAGACAAGCGGAGGAAATAAGAAAAGAAATGTTTCTCATACTTGGAAAAGTAAGAAAGATACAAGACAAGAAGCTCAAACCAAGCCTAGTCAAGAAGAAAATATTTTAGAATATGAAGAGGCTGTTGATTTGGGACTAAACTAGTATGAGGATGAATTTCAAGTGGAAGATGATGAGTCTGAGACTACTCTCCTGGAATCAGAGGAGATCTTTGAGGAGGTCTATGAATTGGAAAGAAGAGTCCAAGAACAAGTTGCTATCAGACAATAAAGAGAGAAGGACAAAGAAGACAGAGTAAGACAAGCAATGATAAGGGCTGATCAGCTAAAGATGCAGTTGCTAGATTTGGAGGCAATTAATTTTGTTCTAGAGCCTGAAAGAGCAGAGGAACAACCTATTGTGTATAAAACACATGAGATAACTAGGCCTAGAGATAAGGGAAAATAGAAAGCTGTTGGAGTTCAGATCAATGAACAAGTTCATGTGGAAGACCCGTTAGATCAAGGGTTGAGATTAGATGCACACCTTGAGAAGGCTAGAAAAGAGAAAGAAATGTGGGCTAAAGAACTAGAGAAAGCAGAGTTGGAGGCTACTGCTACAGAAATGAGGAAGAAGAGTATTTTATTAAGCATACCTCAGGACCTTCAAATGTTGCTGCTTCCTTCTTGGGACAAGGTGGAAATCATGGTAACCTTGCAACTCAAACAAATGGCATTCCGGGTACTGCTAAAATCCCTGATGGTTAAAACACAAGGACATCTACATCTCAAGGAATGGATCCACCACATGGAGTTCCTATTCATGAAAGGTACAAACAACTTATCTTTTTTGGTATTCCTAGTTATCCTAGTGTAATTCCTGATGAAATTAGAAAGAAGCTCCCTAAGTTTACTAGAAACAATGTCATTACATGTGAGGAACATCTAAAAATTTTTATGGATGTAATAGATGGTTATAATGTTGAGTTTGATGATGTTGTAATGAAGTTATTTGTACAATCTTTGACTGAGGATGCTAGGGATTGGTTTAGGGGATTGCCCCATGCTAGTATAGGATCTTGGAATGAATTTAAGAATTTTTTCAAGGAGCATTATGGAGATTAAAAAAATGAGGGTTTTATTTTGAATGAATTCAATAACATAAAGAAAAATCAGAATGAAGAGGTCCTTGAATTTAATATAAGATTCCAAAAGGCTATGCATAGGCTCCTGCAAGTTATCAGATTAGATGATAGGGTGTGTCTTGTGACATACTTAAATGCTTTTGATGCAAAAATGGGTTACCTCTTAAGGGATAAGAACCCTAGAAACCTCAGAGAGGCTTACAAGTTGGCTATCACCATAGAAAGTAATATAAGAATATCAGGAAAATTAGGGAGAAGAGATGATTATAGGCCTCAAGTGTAGAATAAGAAAGAGATGGGAAGGACTGCTAATTTTAAGCCAAAGGAGGAGGATAATCTAAAGTAGATTCTAAGTGCTTTAGAGGATCTGAAGCCTGATGAAAAAAGAAACAATAGGGTTGCAATAAATGACTGACCTATCTCAAGCAATTTCAGTAGGCAACCAAGAATGCAGAATTACCCATACAATACTCAGTGGAAGGATGGCAAGCCCATTTTTCCAGTTAAAAGGGATAGGCCTGATGATAGGATTCCTGATCCTTTACAAAGAAATTTAGTCAATATGAATGATGATGTCCCATGGTGTATTGCTTGTCAATCTCCTCATAGTCCAGAACATTATGTTATTGCTCTGAATTTATCTGAGAATTAGGAGCATGAAGAACAATATGATCAGAGCGGTTGTGCAATGACTTCTTCACATGCATGGAATGAGGTTGACTCTACTGATGGTGAGGAAGAGGAATTTGATGATGTTGGATTTGGTATAGTGAAGTGTGAGGAACATGTTTCCTTAAGGAGGCCCTCTGATGAAGAAATTGGTCAAATCACTGTAGACATGGTCACTCAAGCCAGGAGCAATTATAATTTGAGAAATAGGAAAATTGGAAGCACAAATGGTAAACCTGGTAGCATGTTTATCAAGAAATCAGAAAAAAGTACACAACAACATGAGGAAAAGGAGAAAGATGCTGGTGTTGTCGGTAGGGTTAAAGTAAAAAAGAAGATGGGACCTGCTGCAATACCTCAAGGTAAAGAAAAGACACCAGAGATAGTTGTTCCCATACCTTAGAAGGAAGATGAGTTCCTACACAAAGGTAAGTCTGATTTGACTATCCAAAAGGAAGATAAAGATATCACTATGATTAAGGATGACATGGGCAACCATACATATGTTCCCATAGATATGACTAAATTTCTCTCACAAATAATTGTTAAGGTTCCATTGTTAGAAATGATGAGAATAGAAGAGCACAAGGTCAAGGCCTTGGATTGGGTAAATGGTGCCTCTTTTATAAAGGTCCAAGAAATGAACAGAGGTGACAGGCATGCAGCTTCTTTAGAAGACACACCTGACAGTAAAAATGAAGAAATTGTCTCTGAGATTCCTCAGAGGTATTTGGATGCAAACATTGTAAATACCGCATCAGGGAAATTGGATCCTTTTTTCTTGTCCCTTATGATAAATGGAAAATTGTTGAAGAATTGCATGATTGATTCAGGAGCATCAAACACTGTCATGCCTACAGAGATCATGAAGTCATTAGGACTAAAGGTTGATACACCTCATGGGAGATGCCAAGCTATGGAATCAAGAGAAGTGCCAGTTATTGGTACCATTAAGGCTTTGCCTTATAAATTAGCAGCATTTCCTGACAAGCAACTAACTATGAGTGTTCTTGTAGTTGACATTCCTCCTCAATATGGAATGTTGTTATCTAGAAAATGGAGTGCCTCTATGGGAGGAAGTATTCAATGTGACTTGTCTTTTGCTACTTTTAACATTGAGGGAGAAAGTTTGAAAGTTTCAAGGGAAGCTAGAACTCCACATATGATTGAGGAGGATGAAGAGGACAACATGAATTGCTTTGTTGACACTGACATTGGTTCTTTCCAAGTTCAGGAGAGAGAGGTGCAAGAAAAGGTCAAGCCTGTCCTTCTGGCTGATGATGAAAATAACATGGCAGAAGGTAATGTCTTATGGACTCTGTATTTTGATGGTGCAAGTTCAAAGGAAGGTGTTGGAGCATGAGTGCTATTGATATCCCCACGTGGTAAGACTTTCAAGTTTTCTTTCACTCTCTTGTTCCCTTGCACAAATAATGTTGTCAAATATGAGGCCCTACTGATTGGTTTGAGACAAGCATCAAAACATGGGATCAAACATCTTAGGGTGATTGGTAACTCTAAGTTAATAGTTTCTCAGATTAGATCAAAGTATGCATCAAAGAATCAAAGGCTGAAACAATATAGAAATGTTGTTTGGGATGAAATTGAAGGTTTCAATGCCTTTGGTATTGATTGAGCGGATAGAAGCCAAAACAAGATGGCTGAATTACTAGCAAACATAGCATTAAGGCCAGAGGATATTACTTTTGCGGGGATATCCAGGATTGAGTGTAAGTCTAGGCCTTCTATCCCAGACAATGTTGAGAATTGGCAGGTGTTTTCTGATGATCATGATATACTAAGGTTTTTACAGTTTGAATCTCATTTTGATGGTGAAGAGATGGATTTCAGCACTTATGTTGACATCAGAGATGGAAAAGAAAATGTTCTTGGGAAGGAAGTTTTGCAATTAAAATCAAACAGGATCTCAAGGGGATTGGTTGCTCTTGAGAGAACATTTGATGATAAAGAAAGGACTTGTTTTCCTAAATTTGTTGATAAGATAAATGATTTGGAGGAAATAAATTTAGGAACAAGTCAAGTACCAAAAAATGTTTACATAGGTAAATGTTTGTCTCAAAAAACTAGGGATAATCTGATTGATCTTCTCAAAAAAATTAGACATGTCTTTGCATGGTCTTATGATGATTTGAAAGCCTATAGAGAAGATCTATTCCAGCATGAAATACCATTGAAGGAAGGAACTAAACCTTTTAGGAAAAAGTTAAGGCCTGTGAATCCTACCTTGGCACCAAAAATGCAAGATGAACTCAAAAAGATGATGGATGCTGGCATCATCAAGCCTGTCAGACATTCTACTTGGGTGTCAAACTTGGTTCTAGTTAGAAAAATGAATGGTGACATTAGGTAATGTGTTGATTTTAGGAATTTGAATGTCAATTCTTTGAAGGACAATTATGGTTTGCCTAATATGGAGAATATGCTGTAGAAGGTCACTGGGTCAGAGTTAATGTCCATGATGGATGGTTTCTCTAGATATTATCAAGTCATGGTCAAGGAGTCAGAGCAGTTTAAGACTGCATTCACTACCCCTTGGGGAATGTATGTTTATGTTAGAATGCCTTTTGGTCTGACAAATGCAGGAGCTACTTTTCAGAGAGCTATGGATGTGGCCTTTGCAAACTTCATAAACAAATTTCTAGTGGTGTATCAGGATGATCTCACAACATATTCAGAAAAGGAAGATCAGCATTGTGAGCATCTTGAGGAGATTTTTATTAGGGCTTTGGAGTATGGGATTTCTTTGAACCCAAAGAAGTGTTCTTTTGGTGTTGTGGATGGCAAGCTCTTAGGACATATTGTGTCTAAGGATGGAGTGAGAATTGACCCTGAAAGGGTTGTGGCTATAGATAAGCTTTCACCACCTAGAAATGTTAAAGGAATATAGTCTTTCTTTGGGCAGGTAAATTTTCTAAGGAGATTTGTTACAAATTTTGTAGAAATCAGTCTCCCTATTTATAGGATGTTGAAAAAAGAAGAAAAGATTGAATGGAATGAAGAAGCAGATGAATCTTTCAGAAGTATCAAAAAGGCCATCAAGGATGCTCCAGTTTTAAGGACACCTAATTATGGTAAGCCCATGCAGATATTTTCTTTTTCTTCTTGTCATACAGTTGCAGCAGTTTTATTACAAAAGAATTCAGATGGATATGAACAACCCATATCATTTTTTAGTAAATCCTTACAAGCAACAGAATTGAAATATGATATTACTGAGAAATAGGCTTATGCCTTAGTCAAAGTAGTCAAGGCTTTTAGATGTTATCTTGTAGGAGCCAAGGTGGTTGCTTATGTTCCTAGTGCTGCAGTTAAGGATATATTGGTGCAACAAGAAGTTTCAGGAAAAAGATGTAGATGGATCAATAGGATCCAAGAATTTAATATTGATATTTAGATTACAAAATTGGTAAGAGGCTTAGGTCTTGCAAAATTAATGGCACAAAGCAATTTGGTTGCAAATCATGTGAATGTGTTAGAAGAAGAACAAAGACCATACATTTGTGATATGGATTGTTGTGAATGGTACAAAGATGTTATTAGTTACTTGCAGAAATTGGTCCTTCCCCCTGAGATGGATGAAAATAGAAGGAGAATTGTCAAGTTGCAATTTGCAAGGTATGCCATTATACATGGTGAGTTATGGTGGAGAAGCAATGAAGGAGTATTGCTAAAATGCATAGACCATGAGAGGTCTGAGGCTCTATTAAAGGAAATGCACCAAGGTGTGTGTGGAGGACACTATATGGAAAAGACCACAGCTCACAAGATCCTTAGGTCTGGATTTTGGTGGCCTACAGTTTTTAAAGATACCCATCAGTTTGTAAGAAGATGTGATGCATGTCAAAGATTTGCTGAAAAGTTGAAGTTTAATGGGAATTTGCCACTCAGACCTGTTGCAGTTCAGGCCCCTTTCCAGAAGTGGGGTATTGACTTTATTGGAGAGATTCCAAATAAATCTAGTGGTGGAAATTCTTACATACTAGTGGCAACAGACTATTTTACCAAGTGGGTTGAAGCTATCCCTACTAGAAAGGCTACTAGCAAAGTTGTGGAAAATTTTGTGATGCAGAACATCCTCACCAGGTTTGGTTGCCCAGAGGTAATTGTGGTTGATAATGCAATGTGTTTTAGATCACAGGAGTTTAGTAATTTTTGTCAGCAATATGGGATACACATTTCATTCTCTTCCCCATATCATCCACAAGGAAATGGTCAGGCTGAGTCTAGTAATAAAATTCTGATTAAGATTCTCAAGAGAGTGTTAGACAAGAATAAGAAAGCCTGGGATTCAAAGTTAAGGTGGGCACTATGGGCTGACAGGGTAACTATTAAGAAAGCCATAGGTTGTGCTCCATTTGATTTGGTGTATGGAATAAGTGCCAGATTGCCTCAAAATAATCTATTGCATATGTATAAGTTCATCCAGGCATATGATGAAGATTTGAATGATGAGATGAGAGTAAGAATGGATGAGCTGATCCAGTTGGAGGAGGTGAGGAGGGATGCACATGAAAAGAATGAGACATTGCAGAGACAATGTAAGAATTTGTTTGATAGGAGGGCTACTCAAAGGAGTTTTGAGGTTGATGACCTTGTCTTGATGAGGAATGCAAGGTTAGAAGATAGGGGAAAGCATGGAAAATTTGATCCAATTTGGTTGGGCCCTTATCTTATTGAGAGCAAGTGGGGGACAGATTCTTATGTCCTGAAGGATTTAACTAGTGGTACTTTGGAATTGCCTGTTCATGGACAATTCCTAAAGTTTTACTTCTCCTGAAGTATCTTTTCCATGAACAGTAGTTTAGGTTTTCCCCTGTACGGTCGTCTATTTTTTATTTTTGGGTCAAAGTTTTGAGTTGGTTTGCTCTTCTAGGAGATTCTAGCTTGCTTGTTGTATCTGCAGGAGATACACGTCCCTGAGTATGAGCCACTGTTAGCACTAATAAAAAATTTTCATGGCTTCATCCCCTTTTTCCTGGCCTCTGCATCCTTTTTCCTATTTTCTGGCAAAACCCTAGGCAAAAATTCAAAAATCTAGCCGTTGCCATAAAAACCCTTGTTTTGTCTCGTCCTGTTCTAATTTTGTGTTACCTTTTTGCACCACTTAAAAATCCCTTAGTGCACGTGGTTATTTTCTCTACCCGGTGTTCACCGAATCGGCTAATACTTTTCATGTCTTATAAACTTTTCGGTGGTTCAACGAACAATGTTCGCGTAATCTCTAAATGCCTAGCGGTCTTATCTTTTTATCTGGTGACCTGGCAAACACTGATATCTTTTTCCCTTAGTCACTCATTTGTGAAGTGGAGGTGCCCTGCAATGAGACTCTAGATCGACGGTTGTCTTATAAGGGGATAGAATCTTTCTGGCTCATAAGATCTTGCGCCCGCCGTTGATTTCCTATTGTGACGTAGCTTTTCTTTTAAAGCGGGTCCACTTGCCAGGTGTGCAGGTTTGGTAGTATTTGATTGGTCCATGAAGTGTTGAATTGACTTATGTCAGTGGGTCCTATGTCATAGAATCTGCAGAGCAGTATAAAAAGTTGATCCAACGGTTGTCATAAGATCTAATAGAATTTGTCAGAGGTATGCACTTTTGCGACAACCGTTGATCTCTCTTCAGGCAAGCCTAGATTCTGGTCTAAGGATTTGGTGGAGCGGTTAAATCTTTGGTGATCCTGATAGATGTTTGTAGTGTTCACTTGTTTGCAAGGTTTTTGGCAGGGTTCTAAAGTCTTTTAGCGATTCAGCGAATAGGTGTATTCATTGAGTCTCTAGATAATGTGGCAGTGTTTCAAAATTTTCAGTAAATTGGCAAAATCTCTGTGGTCGCTAATTTGCTAGATCGTCAGTGGGCCCTCATTTTCTTTTATGTATTCACCAGTTCATGAAGAATAACCTGAGGTTAAGAAGGGACTTCACGATTCAGCGAAAAGCTTTGTTCGCTGAATCGTTTGATCTAACATGGGTTAAGCAATGTATTATGCGACTTGGAGTTTCCCTGCAGTCGCATACTCGCCAAGTGGTCAAAGGGTTAAGTGATTGCTGAGAACGGTGGGGCCATTTGCCAGGTGTTGCAGATTTGTCCGTCTTTGATTGGTTAACGTGGATGATGTGGAACTTGTCAGTGGGGCCGTGGTTTTTCAAAGAGTTAAAGTGACGAGATCTTGCGGTTATTGTTATACCACTGGGGTAAGATGCACGATGGTTAAATGCACAGTATAATGACAGTAATTGATTTCATCCAGTGTCAGAGGGTTGTCAGGGTAGGGAGAGATTCTTAATCTGACGGTTGTCTTATAATCTGATGGAATCTTTTGGCTCTATGCGAACTTCAGACAACCATCGATCTTCTTGATGCGGGCCCAGTGTTTTCTCTCAGTCTTTTTGGTGGATCTGATAAAGGGTTAGCGGCACTGACAAAATTCAAAGGTTTCACCTTTTTGCGTAATAAAGTGGTGAAGTGCTAAAAGGTCTGGCAATTTAGCGAACAAGCATTCGCGTGGTAGCTAAATAAATTGGCAGAGAGGAAAAATGTTCTACGAATTGGCGAGCTTCCTTCAGTCGCCCGTTTACCAATTATAAACTGATGTTAAGTGTTTTCCTTTGTTCGCTGATTCATTGAGGTTAAACATGAGTTAGGGGTTTCATTTCGTGAAGTGGAAATTGCTTAGTCGCGTGCTTGCTAAATGTAAACCAAGATTCCTATATAGGTAAATCATAAAGCTTGGGAAACATCAGGATCAGACAGTCATGATATAAAGTTGATTCAAGTTTGAATGTTGATCACCGATTTGCTACTTGAGCCATAAAGTAACCGTTGTAATTTGAATTCAAATTTCTAGAGGGTTTCTCAGCGACAGAAAGGATTGGTTTTTAATGCTTTCACAGTCGGATTTGATTAGTTTGGTGGTGCCGATTGTTGCAGTGTGGTACAGTGAGGGTGATGATTGATTGCAGGGAGTTTTATGCCATGGGGAGAATGAATAACGGTGCTCGAGGCGTGTTGCAGGGGTCAAATTAGATGAATTTGTAGGAGTTTCATGATCTTCAGTACATTTCCAAAGGATTTACCATAAGTGAAGATTGATTTTGGATCTGATTGTAGGGGTTGTTTGGTTTTCCCCCCCAGTGTATTAGTTTCTGATCTATTTGAATTGTATGGTGGGTGGAAACCCTAACCCTTATCCTAGTTATCCGTAGCTTGTTGCATCCTAACCTGTTTAGGATTCCAAGGTAACTAGTGGTATATAATGTTGAATTTTTTATTTTGTCATGGTTCTAGTTGCAAAGTTCAAACTCAGTCCGAAGTTTCTGGTCCCTAGGTTCTGTAATAGTTTTTGACTCAGTGTTTGTTAATGAAAGAAGAAAGTTGTAGGTCTAAGCTGTAGTTTGCAAGTAGGGTGCTTTGTGGTTCATTGTATACACAGAAGGAATTCATCATACTTAATACAATTATCTGGTTCTTGTCTCTCCTTTGTGTCAAGTTAAGTAAGCTTTTAGTTTTCTGGCTCATTACATATTGTTTGTATGTATGTATCTTCATTCTTGATTTCTAATCTAGGATTGGATTAAATTATGCTCCAGGTGGGATATGGGTTTGCCCTTGTCTATGTAAGGATGTCTTGTAAGAAGTAAAGATTAGGATAAATGTATTTATGGCTATGAATTCTCAAGTATTCTCAAATTTGTGTGTCTTTGTGTCTAAGGACTCTTGTCCAATGGATGAGGCACTGGCCTAAATGAGTATCTCTCTTGTTAACATACACTAGTTGAAGTTATTGCATCCCAAAAATATTGAAATCAATAACCTTTTTAAGTTTTAAGTAGTTGGTTGTGTGGTTTTGTCACTGTATAGTAATGGAGAGTCAATGAATGTGAGGTTAGCATTTAGTACTTTCTTACTATCAATCTATTGTCTAGACCCAGTCTTTGGTGTGTGAAGTGTAGTTTTCACTGGGTTAGGTTTACCCGCCTTGGTTTTGCAGAGCCAGAAGTGAAGAGGGTAGTCTTGTCCCTATAGTTGGTCCAGTTACCCTAAGATCCCTATACATTTTGGAACTAACCACTCCTAAAATCTATCTGGGGGTATATTGGCAGCCTAAGAGCATAAGCGTCCATTTTGTACACCAACACCCTGTAAGTTCATCAAAGGACACAAATGTGTGCATTGAAATTTTGCCAATGTTCCACTATAATGTAATACTCATGCGGAGAAAAAGTTGTTGCATTAGAAATTGCCAAGGTCATTTCATGATGAGGATGTGAGGAAGGGAAGAAGCATTATAATAATGCTTTAATTTATTAAACATTTTGTTTGTGTTTGTGGAGACCCTTAGAGAGCTTTATTTCTTTAGAAAACTTTATAAAACGCTTAAAGAAATATTTTTTCATTTACCAAGAAACTGTTATGAGAAATTGAAAAATTTCTGGAGGAGATTTTAATTGTAATTCTCATCAAAGGGGAAGGGGGGTTCTCTATCCTTTGGAGGCCTATGCTCTACGAAGGAGGTCTTTTTAGTTTTAACTTGCAAAATGGGAAATACTAGTGTGATTTCTGAAGTGAAAACATGGTTTGTATGTACAGAGAGGTGGGACCTTTGAAATCCCTGTTTGTTTGAGAAATAAAGGGAATATTTTTGAAATTGTGTATTCAATAGTACTCCTTGATTTTTATTGTCAAGTGTCCATTGCAATATGTTCTCAAGTAACTTTGTTTGTTATATTAGACCATGAAGTGTTTGTTACATGAACTTTGTGTCTGGGATATACACTTAATATGAGGGTTATTGTTGTTATTTTCCTAACCTTTCTCTGGGTACTAGATTGGTGAAATTCATGTTTCCCTTTATATTAAATTTGCATTTGTATCTGTGCCATAGCTATGTACATATACTAATAAGCCTTTTTTCTTTCTAGTCAAAAGCACACTAAAAAAATAATTTAAATCATAAGAGGGAGTTGTACCTCTAAAATTCAAAGGAGGATTATCCATTTAGTGGAAATCCCTCCAACTGTCAGTTCATTTTGTCTTTCAACCTAAGCATTAAAGAGTCATTTTTAGAGGTTATTTTGAAGTGCAAAAATCTGAACTAACAATGTCCTACTGCTATAAATTAAGATGTTTAAATAGCTTTATAAATAATTATCATTTTCCATATATTTTCTATCATAGTTTGAGCCTTGTGTCCAACCATTAATTCAAGAATGAAAACCCTTGAATTTGGAGATTAGAGAACAAAACCCTTAGATTTCCTTACGACAATCTCATTCAAGGTTTTATTTGTGCTCAAAGTTTTTATTTCACTTTCAAATAAATATTTGTATTTAGAGAAACAACATATTATAATAGAAAATTTGAATCATGTTTATTTATTGTTTATTTAATAATATCTTTGGGATATTTGAATATATTTAGTTATCTCTACAATATTTGTATTTATTTTTATTGAATGAAGCAAAAGGATAAATTACATAAGAAGGCAATAAAGAAATTGACAAAATAAGACCACATAACATAAACTACGCATAGACCAACACAATTCAAGAGATCAAACATGACACATCATCAGGTATGACATATACATATGTTGTAAGTTGTGGCATATACAAAACCAAAAAGTCTAATCCTAAGTATTGCTACAATAGTTTGAACGTATAAAGTTACAACTGATAAAACTAAGCATCTTAAAGTAAAGCAACTCAATAAGAGCTTACAATATTCTATCATACACTAAATTTTAACATTTGTTTAAGTTGTACCAAACTTAGACGGTGATATTCAAAATGCTTGCTTTTTCCTTTACATCTACTCCCTCTCCAATGGTCGGCTTTGGCCTAGGTACTTCTGGGTCTACTTCTACTCAAGTTTTGCTTGGTGTTGAAGTTTCGTTGTTGGGTGGTCTTGCTTATGTGGCCCCTTCTGTCCATGTGTCTGCCTATGGTGTGCTAGGTGCAAGAGACTATTTTCCACCCTCTACTCTTGTTGTTGGGTTTGGGGGGGGGGGGGGGTGAGAAATGATTTGGGCATTCTCACTCGTGATGGTGGTAGGGTCTCTAGTGGAGTTGTGTGTTATGGTATACTTCACAGAGACCTAGTCCCGTGGTGTCCCCAAAGCCTCTTGCCGATGGATGCATTTTTTCTTGTGTTTCAAAGTCTGATGCTATTGTCCCTTGAAGGGAAAAATCTTGAGTCATGGCTTGTGCCAAGATGTCCCATGTGGTGGTGTGTGGCTTGGAAGTGGTGGCTAATGTGGATTTTTACTAGCATTGCGGGTTGGTTTGTATATTTGTTGGCTTCTAGCCCTCTCTTCTTGATTTGCATCATTGAGCATCTGATTCAGCGAGACTTTAGTCTTAGGTAACATCAAGTTTTTCCCCTATGCTAAGGGGTTTTAAAAATTTCCTCTTTTACTTCTTCTGATGAATGTGATTTGGGGTTGAGAAAGTTGTGAGTGTGGGGGATTCACTCTCTCTTGACCAAACCATGGACAACCCCCTTTAACACTCTTACTGAACTTCTCAATGTGCGTTTGGTTTGGGCTCATCTCCCCAACCCCTACATTTTTTGGAAAACTCTTTTTATGAGGCCATTGGCAATTTTATTGGTCATTTTTTAAAGATGGATGATGTTACGAATGTGATAGGCCTATGTACCTTTCCTCACATTTTGGTTGACGTTGACATCTCCACTCCCCTCCCTAGGGAGGTGACTCATATGGTAGAGGACTGGACATGGGATCAACCACTAGATTATGAGGGCCTCCCCTTTTGGTGTCGACGATACTTGTCCACTAGTCATTTGGCTACAAATGGCTCTCTTGTGCATCAAAGAGGTGTTACCACTTGGTGGAGGACGCAAATGATGATCATTTGATTGTCCATGTATTTGAATATTCCCCCAATGACTCTTTACAGACATATAATGACTCCCTACAGGGTGATACTTCTATTGAGATGGCATCCTCTAACCCAGTGGATATGACCCCACCTCTTGTTGTTGATGTGGTCCCCACTAGTCACGTGGAACCTTCTTTGATTATTGTTTCTCCTAGTTCGCATCAACCCTTGGATGTTGAGATAAAAAATTGTCAGCATTCTATTACCATTGTTGTTTCTCTCTCGAAGAGGGTTTCACCACCTTCTCCATGTGGTGGTGGCCTTATTAAAAGTATCATCTAGTCGATTGTTCATAGGTGAAGAAAAAATCACTTTGCAAACTCACACTCTCCTCCCCAGGTGATGGGTGACTTTTCTACCCATTCTTGATGTGGATTAGAAGTTGTGTTGCTAGTCTATTGTTAATAGTCTTTCTTGACCTTGTTGTAAATTGTTGTTATGGACAACCCTTGGGCTATGGTGGTGTAAGGGTCAACCCCCTTGCTAGGTTGCTTTAATAATAATACAGATTTTGTTGAAGCTATTTTGAACATAAGGTATCATAATTGTGAAGCTAAAGCAACTAGAACTTGAATATATTCAAGTGATTGTTGATCTTTAATTGGTCTTTAGATCCTTCTTGCAATTGAGAGCACAAAAAAATAGTCTGAAATATGATTTCATAGTAAAACCTTATCATTTCACCTCCAAGATGAACATCATAGCTTAAAAACACAACCATGCATCTACTTTTCCATATGTTAGTTAAAATAATATGCCTCATAGATCAACAACAATTTTCTTTTGAAGATTCAGGCCCAAAATAGCCTCTTTCTAATGTAAATTACACTAAAAATGCCAGGAATATAGTTAAAGACAACATTCTATTTCCTTTTGGCCCACACACAATCCCAGGATATATGTTTAAGATTTCCATTTTGATGAAAAAATGTGCATTTATTTGATTGAATTCTTGTGCACTTTAATATATCCCCAACTAGGATTTTAAAATGTGGAATTTTCAAGGCAAGAATTTGGGCATTAGTTTTAGCTTTAAACCTCCAGATTTGAGCACTTAATTTTCTCCAAGTGCTCTCTTGAAATTTACATTTCCATTTATTAATAAGCTTTTTCTTTAGGGTAAATATAGGTAAAAGACTTAGATATATTCCTTTTAGCGGAAAGAAGCCAAAATGATGTTTTGCCAACCAACACCAATTCTTGGAAAATTTGCATTTTCAAAGGGGTGCAAAGTTTCATGGACAAATCAATGGAGACTACAAATTTAACAAAATTAATAAGCCCTTTGAACTTATTGTCTAAACCAAACTTGTTCTTGATGCTTAACTAGTTATCCTATTGTTCAAGCAATCCATTTTGTATCTTTTGAGTATGTTGTTTGTTTGAATAATATTTTTCATCAATCATATGCTCTTACCTCACCCTCACAATAATTTGGTAATTAGAAATGATATATAATTTAAACATCAAAATGTGTAGAAGTTATTGTTATGATTAAAGCTAACGTTCATCTAACCTATGAAGAATGGAGAAAAATGGAAGAACTATGGTAGAAGATGAAATATAAAAGTATTTTTAAGACACCTAATAGGATTTTGGATGGTGCGAGACAAAATGAAAAAGTTATTGAAAATAAGCCAAAGAAAGACCAAAATAATTGTTGACATAGTTGTTGTACGAAAGGCATGTCAACTTTATGTTTAGGTAATCACCACCTTTAGCATACTAGTATCACACCATCATAGAAAGAGTGATATTGTGTTTAGTGTTTTATCTATACAATTTATTGATTCATCTTTTAAGCATCACTTTATGTGTGTGTATGTAGATATATGTATGTGTATATTCATCTATATGTGTGGGTGTGTGTGTGGGCGTGTCTATATTCAAAAGTGAAAATAATATTTGCTCCTCGTATGCTCTCACCTATCCCTCTTGTGATTGAAAAGTTTAAAATTTTATGTTAAAGTTTATTGATGTCAATATATTCTACCCATCTAATACCATTTTTTTGGTCATAGACTTGACCCTTTCTTTACTAAAATTTAAATTCCAAATGTTCACCAATTGGGTCCCTTACTTTCCACTTTGAGCCAACTAAGTACATGTTTTAGAAATATGAAATTCTCATTAGTAATTAAAGATGTTAATTAGCATACATTTAATCATCTAGAATCCACAAGTCCTCTCTCATTTTTTAGTATTGAATTAGTAATTAATTTAGTGAGTTATTTGGATTTGGTGCACTAAAAGGAGTAAGAAAATTTCTTATATTATTATAGAGCTTTTGTTTTTTTTCTTTGATCTTAGACACATATTTTGAAGGTCGACTTAGGAGAAAACATCTCTTTCTAATGTAATGATATATCTTCCAAGGTATTTTTAAATATCAACAATCATTAGATACCACGGAAGAGATAAATAGATGAAAGTTAACCAAGTGAGAAACAAAGAAAAAGTGTATTAGCAACACCAAAATAGATACAAAGGATGAATTCATGATTGCATAATTGATCTAAACCTACAAACTTGTTCTCAACCAAATAACAAATTTAGTGTAAGATTTCATCAATAAAGAGACCACAATATTTATTATAAAAGCTAACAATTGCCAAAGATATACAATAGCATCATTTCATCCCCACACGCAAGAAATTGGAAAATTGAAGATGGAGAACACAATCCTAAATGGAAGTTTAAAATTATAAATGACTTCCTAGTTTATCCTATGAAAACAAGATGCACCTTTTTTAGAAGAAGAATGTTAGATAATGTTGGTGCCTAAAATTGACCAACTTTAGTCAATTTACCCTTATTTCATATAATCCCCAACCATCTATATAAATATAATAATATTATTATTATTCAATTGATACAAATATTTTCTTCTATCTTTTCTAAGTCCCAGCCTATGATAAATTATTAAATTTAATTATTTACCCTCACCTTTAGTCCCTTTATTCCAAACAAATTAAATAAATTAATCCTATTCATTTAAGTTTTCTCATCACATGTTACATCCTCCTACTTTTCCCACTTGCACCTAATCTTAATCCTATTCACCCTCTAATTTCAACCAAATTCTCCACTAAGCAAGTGAGCACACTTAATCTTTGATTAAGTGAAGTCAATTCCTATCACATCAATCACATAGGTATTGCTTCCTCAAGTACCCAAAAATAATTTTGAATTCCTTCATCCTCCAATCTCAGTCATTTGAATCTATTTCGCCCCAAAATCTATATATCAAAGACAAATTTTTTTTATCTCTCTCTTTTTTTTTTCACTTGGACATCATTATGTTGTTGAATTGTGAGTGAGCACACACCCAAATTAAACATCTTTAGCCTAATCTTGAGTGTTAAATTATTTTGTAATTTTGAGTTTTTTTAAATTTATATCATGGTTCTTGTGAAAGGTGAATCTGGGGGGCTAGTCTTTGTTTTCTTTATTTTTTTGTCTTGTTGATCTATCATGTGTTGTTTCCACATAGATCCTGGTGGTCTCATGTTACACTAGGGCATATCTTTTTCTTCTGTTATCCAAGATCAAACCCACCAAAGTTCTTTATAACTTTGTGAGATGTTTGACTAACCCTTTTTTTTCTTGGCATGTCAGTTCTATGCATTTGATATTAACTCACTTTGGTTCCTTATACCCTGGTGAATAATATCATATACTAAAATAAAATAAGTTCTCGCTACATGACATTTATATATGGTGCTCAACATTCCCCTATCCATTATCCTGCATATTTATAATCCATCCATCTTATCTTTATATCCTTCATCTTACTTCTTTAATCCCTCCATCTTTCACTTGATACCTCATCCATGTTCCTTCTTCTATCTCTATTACTCCTATAGAGCATTAATGGTTGTCATTGGTATCATTCAGTCATACAGTCGATAAAGGAGACAAGACAGGACAATCGGTCAATACACAGAGCCTAGACATCGAGCAGAACACAAGGCAAATCACTAAGTTAACCGAACACAGTTTTGACTGAGCACTCTTACCGAGCCAAAGGATCATCGAGTGCCGAGCATAGTGATCACTGAGTACCGAGCATAGTGATCACCGAGCATTCATATGAACTGAGCACCATATAATTACCGAGTGATGAATGAAGTATACACCAAGTGAAACAAGAAATGACATAGCAGTTTGGAATGGCACCAACTACAAGGAAAACGGTTTACACCGATTAAGGAAACGGTTTACCAAGATTGAGACAAAATTTAATATGGATGTAATCATTAAATTGTTGATGATTCCTATGTAATGTTGATCTAGGTTTTTCATTTCTACCATAGATCTTAGGTTTTCTAAGATAGAGACTAAGCCCTAATTAGGTCAAGATCAGTTTGATATAAAATTTCTTAGGATGTCATTTTGACATGTATCATCAAGAAGTAGCCATATTCAAGGACATCTAAAGATCAGACAAGTTTTTGACAAAAGGATTTTGACAGAAGTATTCAGGTTATCAAAACAGAGATAAGGCTACTGAGTAGTTCAGAAGGACATATTCATCACAGCAAAGTGATATCTTTATTGTACTTAAAGGATCTGATATCAACATTTTGAGTTGTATTTCATTCAAGTCATATATCACTGTTACTCTCTAACCATTGTAGCAGAATCAAAATATCCTAACAGAGTGGACTTAATTGTCCTTAGTAAAATCTCTTAACCAAGTGCACACATGTATTGTGTTGCTAAAATCCTCTAACCAGGTAGATCTAGTTGATCTCATTGTTACTCCTAACAGGGTAAGATCACCGAAAGTGGTCACAAATCTTTGTAGCCTTAACCGACAACTTTGTTAGTGCAGTAGTGAAGCTTTGTGGGTGTCATCCCCACCACAGTTTTTACCTTCTAACAAGGGTTTCTGCAATACCAAAATACTTGAGTTATGTGTATGAAGTTTCATGAATGGTGTACTGATTAGATTACATGCATTTACATTTCAGTAATGTTTTGGATGTACGTTAAATGCAATTGATACCATCGATTAGTGATATTCATATTTACAAAGATTCAGTTTAAAAAGTTTTAAGGGTACTAATTCACCCCTCCCCTCTCAATACACATCTTTCCATAATTCGAACAATCTCCACAAACCATTCACTTCTTTCTTGCATCGCATCCATCATATCATTCCATTATCATTTAGTTTCATCTTGCACAATATAAACTTGTTAGTCTATCCATAAATTCTTTTCATTCTTTCATAAGCATTACACATGCATAAACATCATAATCGTAGGCTATATACATATTAAATTTACCATAATAATTCATACATCAAGCATGCATATTCTCATCCATTTTGAGAGCACACTCGTACTCTCTTGAACCCACATGTTCTCTCGAGGGGGCATCCTCATCCTCATCTCCTATAATCTTTCCTCCTTGTCACTTTTGAATGAATGGGGAATCTTCTCTAATCCAACCATTTTCTTCTAAGCTCAAAGTTTTAATATTCTTTGAGATGATGTTGCTTTGTAGCACCATCTCGAAGAGGAGAAAACATCGACACCTAAAATTGACCACCTCTAGTCAATTTACACCTATTTCATATAATCCTCAATCATCTACGATAATAATTAATGGTATGCATTATTCCATATTTTGTAAATCCTAGCCCAAAGTAAATAAGTAACTTGAGTTGTTACCCTCACCTTTCCCTTCTTCCAAACAAAGTAATAATTGCTCTCCTCACATGTCACATCCTCCTACTTTTCCCACTTGCACATGAGTCTAATCGTAATCACCATCTAATCTCAACCTAATCCTCCACTCAACAAGTGCACACCCTTAATCTTTGATTAAATGAAGTCAATTCCTAGCACATCAAGCACATGGATCTTGCTTACTTAAGTACCCAAAAGAATTTTTTATTCTCTCTCTCTCTCTCTCTCTCTCTCTCTCTCTCATATTATCAAATTTTTGAGTGAGCACACATATAAATCAAACATCTTGAGAAATTCTACACAACGAGAGGTTTAATATAGTTTGATTTTAGTAAATAATATGATTTTTTGACCTCTTTAGCCTAATCCCGAGCATTGCATTGTTTCATGATTTCAAATTGTTTTATTGTTATTTCAATCCATTTAGAAGTTGCATGTCATTGGACACAATGTATAACCTTAAATTCCAAACTGCAAGCCACAAGCAGTACCAGTGGTAGATTGTAGTACCAAAAATAATGATAATGCAACTAGATATTGTGTATCAAAAATACCTTCATGAAATTAGTTTTCTAATAAGATAAACTCAATTATGAAAGAATCAACAATTAAGCTATTGAATTAAAAATAGAAGTAATGAACATCTCATGGTTCTCTATCTAGGAAAGCTAATAATATGCTCTTAGCTTAGCATTCATAAGTGACAGTCCTAGAATGAGAAATTAAGCTCTAGATGATGCAATTATACCCTTATCTAGCTCAATTATACAAGAAATCAATCCTACATGCTCAATTATGATCAAATTACTCAAATGAATTCAAAATACTATGCAATGCCTAAAACAAATTTCCCTAGAGTAAGAATGCACTAAGATAATAGATCATTTGTTTTATTAATGCCCTCTATTTAAAGAATTCCTAAAATTAGGAAGGTGAGTTAGATATGAGTTAGGTTGACCCATGGTTAGAGGTGAGTTGAGTCAATGGTTTCAAATGTCGGGACAAAGAGACAAAAATGGATGGTCAAGATAACAAAGGCAAGATGGATGGTGGAGATAGCAAAGCCTCATGAATGATCCATGTATTCCAAATACTCTCACCTCATTGGTTGAATTTTTTTGTCCATATGTCATTGGTAAGAATAATAGGATTTATTAATTGCTTTAATTGATTTAATTTAGTCATGTCTCCCATTTGAATGGATTGGATTAAATTTGATTTAACTATACAATTAATTGATTAAAATCAATTGCACAATTATTTGATCCTTTGATTTAGTTAATCTGATAGCTCTGATTTTTAATTAATTCAATGCTTTGATCCTTGATTGCTTGCTTTGACTTAGTTTGACTTTGCTTGACCAATTTTAGGTGTATACAGATATAAATACCACTTCTTATAAGGAATTAAGGTGTCTCAACCTTAGTATTTGCTAGCATTAATTTGATGCCTATATTGTTTTGTCTTCCACATCTTATTTTGTCATCTTCTGTGACATGACACAATGAATTGTCATCATATTGGGAGGTGACAAGGAAATTTTGTCCTTGTATGAGGGGCTAGACATCTCACTTTGTGGTAGCGTTGTTTTTTCCATGTGTTAACACTTTAGCCAACTTGTAAGAGGCTATAATGACTTATGAAAAGTTATAACATGTAAGAACCTCACTTAATGACAAAATGGACAAGTGTCAAGACACACATTTGCATGCAGAAGGTGGATCCAATTTGAGTTCCCTCCTTCCAAGTGTGAATCTACATATTTCATGCCATGCTTCACATATGCACTCCTCATAAAAACTTAATAATGACAGCCCGCTCTATCAACCAACCTAAACCACTAAACATGTGCTTGCTTATATAGAATCAAGCTCACACAAATACAACTAGTGGTAAAGTAAAACCATGTGACTCGAAACCCTGAGTTCACAAAACCATTGACCCCACATTTAATATTAGGTACTAAGTTTTCCCTTTATTAATTATTCACCAATATTAAATTAGATATACTACCTCAATGTGAAACCCATATTAAATATATTTCCCAATGTTGCATACAAAACATAAAGTGACCCCAAGATTGTTAACTCCTAGTGATGTAGTCCATCTAGGTCCCCTGCAGGTGCACCACACAATAATAATAAATAAAACATTATAAACATTGTGCAATGTGTACAACACCTTACCCTAACAATTTTTCTCATACGAAGGGTCAGAGGTCCATGAGGAGTTTAGAGCAACCATTGGAAAATCCTTGATTCTATGCTCCAAAGATTAGCACTGGAAAGATGTATTTGATAAATTCAAATAGAGCACTTGCTAGGTATGGAAAAGGTTGCTAATCTAAATATCAACCTTGAGGTCTTGAAATATATCCACTTTAGAACAAACCCTTTTATGGGGTCGAGCATGGTAAACATGGTCTATCTTGACTCAAATGACGTTCCCCAAGGAAGAAGCAAGGGTAGAAAGAAAGTACCAACATGACAAAGGAAGACCAAGGAATAAGCCAGAGAAGCCTGCAAAGCTTCTTATTATGTGAGATTGAGAAGTCTAAGTCCAAGGTTGGAAAACTAAAAGAGACAATTGAACATTCCAAAGGTCATTCTAAAAAATAGTCTGAACATGGCTAACTTCAATAAAATGGAACAAAAAAAATCCACTTTCGGTGTTTTGAACTCTATCAAGACACACCTCATAAGGGGCTCATGACTTGGCAACCCAATCTTGGAGCATGTTTTCAAAAGGGACCCTCCCAACAAATAACTAATAAGAGTATGTTGATCTAACCATTGACATGCATATTCAAAATTAAGAATGCGTAAAATCACATCCACAAGGGTCTTAGAAGGCATAACTCGTGAAATACTTTTCAGTACAAATCTCCAGTGATTCTTGCTCTTCCTTTTATGTTTATTTTTGTGTTGACTTTCTTCTTTATTTATCACTTTTAAATATTCTTAGACTTTCTTTTGTCATTTTTTCTTTTTTGTTTTCTCGCTTCCTTACTTATTTACACATTTGGGTGTATATATATACCCATGTTATATATAATTATTCAATTTTCCTATTTGTGTATACTTATGTATTTATATATATGTTATACATATTTATTTAATTTTCTTGTTTGTGTTTATTTGTGCCATTTTTCCTGTTTGTGTATATATATGTATTTATATATATGTTATATATATTTATTTAATTTTCTTGTTAGTGTTTATCTGTGTTTGTATATATATATATATATATATATATATATTCCTATTGGTGTTTATTTATGTTTATGATTTTAAACATAAATGTAAATAGACATGTTGATATTATCTGCTTAGTTTCGTTTTTGTTTTTGTTTTTATTTAGTCTAGCCCTTGTCCTTTTAGTCGTGTTCATGCTTTTCATGTTATGTTAAAGTTTTTTGTTGTCTATATCTATTTCTATTATATACACTAAGACTTTTTTTTTTTGTATATTCATATTTATTTTCTCACACTCTTACATAGATACTTATTTGTTTTTGTATATGTAGGCATATATGCATACGTATACATATATGTATACATATTCATACATATATTCACTTTTATATACTCAGTACAATATATACACATATTTATTGTACTCATATTCGCTTGTACACATTTTAGTTGCTTGCTCTTTTACACTCATTTATATTTTTTTCTCTCTTATGTCTTTTCTCTTTTGTGCTTTATTATTTTTATTTTGCTTGTTATTTCATTGGTATGTTGTTTTTTCCCCTTCTCTAATTGTCACTGGTTGTAGGTCTTGTCACTGTGGGTCTCCGTGCCCCTGTCCTCTCTCTTCCCTCTTCCCCTTTCCCTTCTCTTTTATAGTTTGCCAGATCTGCAACCTATCATTTTTTGCTTCCTTTCTCTCTAGCAGCATCCTGATGATGGATCATGTAGTATGATCCGAAACGTTGATGTTAAAAAATGCTACACAATCGAATCCAGAAACAGACGCTAACAAGGCCATTGTTCCCAACTACCAAACCATCAACACCAATAGAAATTGTTGGGTTGAAATTGGTCAAGGCCATTTAAAACTAAAGATCCGACAATAAATGCAATAGAACACAAGGCAAGGCAATACAAGCAACACAAACTACACAAACAAAAGGCAAAAACCCTTGCAGATCCATTTTTTACAATCTATTTTAATATATACAAATATTTTTTAATGGTGTCATCCTCACAATTCGTAGATTTGTATTTACCAGCAACCATAGGTCTCAACTCTTAAATGTGTCATGCTCACAATTCCTCAATCTCTATGAGCAACAAATCATAGGTCTTCTCTAATGAGCCCCCTGAACTAGATTATTAATAAATAAAATATATAAGTGCTATGTCACTTTTGATTAGAAAAAACAAAAACAAATCATAGGTCTTCACTCTTGAATGTGCCATGCTCACAATTCTTCAGTCTATCTCTATGGGGAGCAATCCATAACTCTTAATGCTCTAGTTCTAATTTCAAACTACAAAAACCAAACACAGATTATCAAGATATTAATTAACAATATAATAACCAAAAGCTTTCAAAGTATGGAAAACAATCCACAACATGAATGTGGGACAAACAAACAAAAAACATTCTTAATAAACAAAATATATCATAAAATGGAAACAAAATCATTAATACCTATAACTAATATCTTATTGATAGTTAGTATTTAACAATTACTTTATTACAATAACTATCAATTATGCATTTGCCATTTCACCTTCATACTTAATTCGTTTTGTGCTTCCATGTCTCTACTAATATTTGGTATTTATGAATTCAACTTGGCCTAATTTTGTTTTTTGAATCTAAATCCTCTTGTTAGTACTTGCCGATAGGCTAAGCAAGTATTATTGCATCATTATTTGAATTTCTTACTTTAACTAGTGATTAAAATTGCTTGTTTGCACCGATGACAATTTAGTACATTTTTTATTTTGTTAAAAATAACATATTTTCTATAGTTTAAATGTAAAATTTTTAAGTTTATAAATTAGAAACACTAATTTTTGATGATATGATTGACTTAACCAATTTGAGTCATAACCACAATAATGAATTATAAGTTCATTATATATATATATATAGAGAGAGAGAGAGAGAGATTATAATATTTTTAAATTTATAATAATTTATTATTTGATTATTATAAATACAAAAATATTATTTAAAAGCTACAATAAGAATGCTAAACATATTTGTAATTATATTATAATAATTTTAAATTTTAAAATAATAACTAATCATTTAACAATATATTTTAGATATAAATAATTTTATTATTAATAATTATATTATGACCTTAGTTTTAATTAATTATTTCTCTAAGCATAATATTTTTAACTAAATAATTATTAATAATTATTATGATTAATATTATATTATAATTTTGATTAAATTAAAATGAACATTAAATAATACTTATATTATAACTATTTAATAATTAAATATTATGACAAGTACTAGCCACTACATGACACTTGTTTTATTTGGTATTTATACTTGACCTAGTTTTGTTTTGTCATTTGAATCTGAATCCTCTTGTTTTATTTCTAGCAATATAATAGGTGATAGAATATTTTTTCCCCTTGCGAGTCCAACTTGGCAATGACAAATTGGCGACTCTGTTTCAATCTAAATTTTTGAACTTTTATGAAAATTGAATTTGTTTCAATTTTATGAACTTTATGAAAAATGAACTTTAATATGCCTGTCCCCTAATCAACATAAGCTAAGATCGAGAACGCAGAGTACAGTTGTTATAACACTTCGACCCCTAAAAGACTCAAAGATAGCCGACACGATTCATTGAGATATAAAACAATTAACGATGTATACATTAAATCAATCTCAACATCCATTGTATGGTCTACTAGTGTACAAAACAATATTAATTAAATGTGTCTTTTTTCTCAAGAATTTGGAGGTTTTACAGTTGCAAATTACTAAGATTGCTCTTGCAAATGCTAGTTAATATTTAAATGACTGAATATATGAAAACAACAGAAAATTAGATTGCTTGAAAAGAAAAGCAAACACAATTTGAATACCATATAGGTCTAGTTCACAATTAAAATACAAAATATATCTAAATAACCATATAGCAATAAGGCTCAAAAACATGTTTGCAAATAAAGGACAAATAAAAATATTCTAAGAGTGCTCATATTTTTTGAGCTTCCAAAGCTCGGATTACCTACCAAAAGGGTTTGCCCTTTGCAAATGAAGGGCCGACATAGTTTGTATGTAGAAGATTATCTAGGAGAAATTTGCTGTACAGCGTGCTCATTATGCAGTTTACTTGAGTCTCCTATCAAGCTAAGAATCATATTTGAAATGGTGACTCTTGGTCCTATCAAATTAATTTCTAGATTCCTTTGCTGGCCTTCTCTTTGCTAGCGCTAATTGGATAAGGGGATATTTCATTTAATAAAAACAAAATATGCAATATCTAAGATCATTAAGGGGTTGATTATTATACATTTCACAAACGCAAAATCCAATATGTACAGTGTTTGCATAAGCTTCTGATCAGGAACTAGATAAAAGATGGTAGAAAAGACACTAATATAAAGCAGCTGAACCAAACCGAATAAAATCTGTCCAGGCTAATGTTGCAGTCAGTTAATTTCCTTCACAGCATTCAGGTGCAGTTATGAGGAGTTTCATATAAATCAATTTCCTTTTCAAGTCAATAAGCTGGCCAACGATTGAAAGATGAAAATCTATGACTGTCAATCCATAGAAAAGTAACTGGAATTCATAGCAAAAAGATGAATTCAGATATAATAAAGAGTTCGGCTGTATCCAGCATAAACACAGCATGCTTGTAGTAATTAAGCATGGCAAGACTACAATTCTTACAAATGAAGAGGAATTAACACTAATTTGCATCTAACCCATAAAGACTAACATCAAAATTCAACGTCCATACATACTACTGAATGTAAGAAAGTGCAAAGCATGGATACAAAACAGATGTAAGCAAGCAAGTTAATTCAGATCTCCAATTACTCAAAGGCATTGGAACTTGCTTATGCAGCTAACAAGTATAATCAGAAGCTTTATAAAATCCATACGATAAAGCAGTATACCATGAGATTATTCAAACCAAGTGTAGAATAACAGTAGAAATCTCTCAGAGAAGCATTTTTTTTCTGTATAATCTAAACAAACATCAATAACTCTGGACGACTGAATACATTATTAGACTCATCGTCTAGAGTGGGATAAGCAGCCACGAGGCCATCTTGAGCTCCAATGTAAAGTGAGTTATAAATCTTCCAGTACACCTCACGTACTTTTCTTGCTGGATGAAATAAACCTTGGAGGCAGTAATTCAGAACAACTGCTGCTCCTAAAGCAACTCGCATTCCTTCAATTGCTTCCATGACAGCATTTATGACATGAGGTGATGTCTCAAATATATTTGGCCATACATAATTTAGCAAGTGTAGCAGAGCATCCTCACAGCCAAGTCCTGCAACACCTAACGCCATGTGTTTCACTGCTGAAGCTGCTGTTTGCCTATGCACAAGATCTCGATCCATAAGTGCATCTTCAAGTAATGGTGTCACAGCATATATGTAATCTTTTCCCATCTCCCCTATATATTCGAAAAGAAATGAAAGTGACTTAAGAACACCATTCTGAACATTTAACTCTGGCACCCGATATTCATTCATGAGTGCTGGCAGAACAGTGAATGGAGAACAAGTTTCTGCTACTATAGCAATAGCTACTGTTGTACAGACACGGTTCTGACGTTCTTGAACCTTCAGATTATTTAACAAAGTGGCAAGCACATCCTGTGGTCCAATTGCCTTTGCAATGTATCCAAATGTATTCACTGTTGCCCTTCGAATCCCCTTCTTATGGGCTTTCAACATCTCCAACAGTTCAAAGCAGATTCTCATCCACTCTCGCGCAGGTACAAACTCTGCTCCCCTGTCAGCAATTCTTCCAACAAGATCTATACAATTCTCCTGGACCTTTTCGTGTCTATTTTTCAAAATTGGAGTTAAACGTGGTAACAAATCTTTAATTGGCGGAGTCATCTTGGTCATACCAATAACATTTACTATAGCCTTCAATGCCCCTAGAATGGATCCTAAAACTTCTGGATATTCTTCTCCCAAGTATTCATAAAGCACGACACCCAAGTGACCCATGAGCTGCTCTTCTTGACACTGCTTCATTACAACAGCGATTCGGGAAATAAGATCTGCCGCTTGCTGTCGGACCTTTGCACTCTTGTTATTCAGTCTCCACTTGATGGTACCACAAATTTGAGGCAAGTATGGTTTGACCCTCTGACCTAGTGCATTCACTACAGCACCAAAACCATTCAACATCACATTTGCATCATCGCTGGTCTGCTCTTGGAAAGCATAAAGTATACCATCAATCAGCAATTCCTCCAAGCGAGCATCAATATCTGAAGCACCCAAGTTGGCAACTACCTTTTCAATTGTCTCCATTACCATCCGACGGTAAGGTTCACTTTCATCTTTAAGGTCCTCAACAGTTCTTCCCACTATGTCAGCAACTCCTACCTTATTAGCAATCTCAACAGTTGTATCTACCAGCTGTCTGTAGTTCCTTCGATCCAGAGCCATTCTCCTAACCCAGAAATTACGGAAAAATTCAGGAAGTATTTCTGCTCGGATGTAATCTGCTTCAACACCCTCTGTACTGACACACTGTTTAACAACTTTCAGAACAATCTTCTTCATTTCTTCATCAGGAGACTGGAACTCACGTATCAAGATGCCCATCACTTCCTTTGTATAGTAACTTGCATACATAGCATCCATTAAAGGTATGATGAACCCAATTGCCTTCAAGAAGGCTGCAAGAACCTTACCTCTATGGGAACGGATTCCCTTCCACAGAGGTTTAAGAACAGAATCAAAACTCTCAATGCCATAAGGTGCTGCCGCCTCTGCAAGAGCAGCAAGGGATAATGCAGTGATAGTTCTCACTTTTTGATTCTCATCATTAAGACCATGCTCTATGATTTCAACTAGTGACCTCAAGTGTGGGAGAACGGCACAGCCCATAAGAATAGCTATTTGTTGAACAATCTTTATACCAGTATGTCGAGCTTGCCATGACTTCTTGCTTTGACACACTGCCTTCAAGAAAGGCAGAAGAGCTGGAATTCCTAAAGCAGAAGCAACAACACTAAAGGCTCTTGCAGTTGTGTTTCGAACATATTCATCAATATTATCAATATCAGGTCTCATGGCAGCAATCATAGTGGCCAGTCCTGCAGCTTTGCTCAGATTGGAGATAATTTCTCTCCCTTCCACACGGGCATAGTAATCTTCATCTATAAGAAGTGGTTCAATAACCACAAGAATCTTATGTACAAATGGCCTAACCAGTTCGTCTAGCTTGTAAAGAACTCGATCAATCACCTTCACTAGGAGATGCCTCTCTTGATCTTCCAGCGTTGGGGACATGAGCAAAGGCAAAATCTGATTAAAAAGAGGTCCGGCACCAAATTCCCTTGCTTTATCAGTAAGCTGCCTCAAAGCTGTTTTCCTCTGTGTTGGCGTACCATTTTTTACCTTCAGCAACAGCTTCATTATCTTACGCTCTTTCTGATCCTCCGGAGAAAGCTCCTCCTCATCTTCCTCATTCAATAGCACACCAAAGTACTGATAATCTTCAGGTTTCATGAAAGGCAACCCACCAGGAAGCTCTTTGGGAACATCAAACTGCTGGCCTCTATTCTCCTCGGGAATACTGTAAAGTGGTGTACCCATGAGCGGAGTGGGTGTCGCAAGGAGCTTCCTAGCTGGAGTCCTGATCGGCACGTACGAAGCCGGAGGATCCAAAATCTTATACCCCTCCTGTGGAAACATAGCATCCAGCTCCTCATCTGTCAAAGGTCTGTTTCTCTCTTCGATATCCTTCTCCCACCTCAGCAAATTATACTGCTCAGGAGTAATAGGACCTCTCAAATTGATAGCCGTGGGAGTGGGTGTAGCCAGATCAATCCCACCCATGGGAGTAACACCCGGTGTAAAGGAAGAAGGCGTTGCACCGGCCATTGGAGTGGCACTGCCCATTGTTGCTGGTGTCTCGTCCCACCTCGACCTCTGCTTCTTGGGTGTAGGAGTGGCCAATCCAGAGATCTTTGGAGTTGCATCCCAAGTCATCCCTGCAGGAGTAGCACCAGGTGTGACGCCTCCAATAGGGGTGGCATCCGCATCAGCAAGCCTCCCAGGAGTGGGTGTTTCGTCCCATCTATTACGCCTATTAATTGCAGGCGTGGCATCAACATTTGCCCTCCCCGGAGTCGGTGTTGCATCCCATCTACTAATTCCGGGTGTAGCATCAGGCGCATCCCAATCCGAAGAAGCCTTTGCCTTTTTGGCAGCATTCTCCTGTTCCTGGGCCTGATCCCACCTGTTCCTCCTCTTCTGAGATGCCTGTGAGACATCTTGCTGAGTGGCACCGGCCTCCTTCCCCTTCTCCTTCTCCTCCTGATGCTTCTTCGCAATCAACCTCAACGTCTCCTCTTTCTCCCTCTTCAGGGCCTCCTCGCGCATAACATCCGCATAGGTTCGAACTGCAGCGTCTGGGGTTTTGTCCCCCATGGCAAAGGCATCATTTCTGTCGGGCGAGATGATTCTGTTAAGCCTCCGTTTTCTATAATCATCCTCTCTATCAATAATCCTCTGCGGCTTCTTAAACCCTATATCGTCATCCTCACCAGTCTGTGGCAATTCCTTTAGCAGAGACTTAGGAGCCGTGTAAGACGCCAATTTCCTCGCAATCTCTCTCTCTGCCGCGTCCCCCTCCTCTTCGTCCTCATTATTCACAGGAATGGAACGCTCATAACCTTCAAATCTGTTGTTTCCCCCGTACAGATCTTTGTCAAATGTAACGGCGGACAGTGCCGCCATTTCCTGTTCCTTTTTCCGTCTTTCCTCCTGAATCCTTGCTATGTCTGCATCCAGCGTATCCATCTTCCCAGACCCTCAAAAAATCCTTGGTGAACTTTTCAAAACCCTAGCCAAGCTGAATTGCAGGGGAGGAAAGCACAAAAAACCCTAATAAAGATTAAAACAGCTTTAAAATCCAATTCCAATTCTCAAAACCGTAAAATCCCTAAACAAGAATTCAAAACGCTGAAAACCTAAATAAAATCGAAACAGCTTTAAAATCCAATTCAAATTCTGAAAATCGTAAATCCTTAAAACAAGAATTCGAAACGCTAACAGCCAAAATACAATCGAAACCGAGGCAAATTTACGAGAAATTGAAACTAAAGAGAAAATGCTCAGCTAACCTTTGAAATGCAAGATTACACTAATTTTTAATCGCAGAAATCGCAGCCAGAACAACACCACTGTCTACAAGAGCTCCTCCTGGATGGCTGTTTTCGTCTATAGAAATTACAGCGGTCTTTATAGTTAAGTTGTTTGCACTCTATTTTAAGAAAAGAAGTGCGTAAGGATGCACATTAACGACTCATATCATTTATAAGGAGCAAATATATCTATAATTTTCTTGAGGTTTCTATTTTTAATCATTTTTTTATATATAATTCTGTTATATATTTTAAAAAATAATAATATAGATAAATATAAAATATAAGATATTGTTATTAATTTATATATTTATAATATTATATTTTTTATTTAAAATAATGTTTAAAGTATAATCTTTACTGTCTAAGAGAAGAGTTGTGGGTTTGCTTAATAATTTATGAGATGCATTTTCAAATTTGTGTCAATATGTTACTTAAGCAAAATTTTGATGAGGTGAATGACAATTAGCTTTGGTGGTTACGCAAATCCTTTTCTTGAGTAGTACTCTACATATTATTTCTTTTGTCTGTATCCCAAAGGAATGAAATAGTGTAGTTGCTTGTTTGGCCAAATGAGCCTCTTAGAATATGGGTGACTAGGGCATTGATGGCTAGAAGCACCCCCCAGAGTGTTTCCAAAGGCTTTGAGAGGTTGATTCATGAAGATATGCAAGGTTAATGTGGGGTGGTTGTAGCTTCTTGATTATTGGGTCTTTCTTCTTGGTTGGTGTTCTTGATATTTGGAGGTCAGTTAGTTGTTCTTTTGGGATCTCTGGTGATAGGTGGCAGTTTCTCTTTCTTGTTGGTGGTTTATTCTGATCAATAAATGTTTACCCTTATTCAAAAAAATGTTTTAAGTATAATTTTCAATTTTCAATTATTATTTATTGTAATTTTCAAAATATAATTAGTCAATAGGCTTCTTAAGTGGACTTGTGAGTCCATAATTGAATGGTAAACCTTTCTCACACCATGAAACATCTCTCTACCTAAGTAGAAGCAGTGTCAAAAGATGAATAAATATAGCGCGTACAAGGAGCAAGGTAAGTATACAGATTTAATAGAAATTTATAAATGGGTAAAAAAGAATCAAGAGAATAGAGGACGACAATAAAAATAATTAGGGGGCTTGAAAAAGGTTACATATCTTGTAAGTTTAAAGTTGCAAATCTTGTCTGATCAATTGCACAGTATGAAACATGGGTGAATTGTGATAAGGTGTGTTATTTGCAAGCCTTGACCTTTGATTTTCACCTTGAAGTCCCATCTCATTCTCGGTATCCAATATGGTTAGAATTTCCATATTTTTCATTTAGCATTCATCCTTAAAGATATTGTGGCCTAGCTTGGTAAAGTGATATGGTATAAATAGCCTTTAGATAAAAAATTTAGCCTACAAACCCATCCAAGAGTGTGTGTGGAAGTTGACTTGAACAAACCCTTGTCTAAGAATATTAAACTTTTTGGCCCTTGTTTTCAATTAGAACAATCGATAGTATACTTGTTTGAGCCTAATGTCTATTTCTTCTACCAACAAGAAGGACATCTTATTTGAGACTGTGCTATTAAGAAATCCAAATAACTAAATACATTATCCTCTAGTATTCAATCCAACAAAGTTGCTAACTAGAATGTGTCCCCTTCACCTACTCTCATAACCCCTTTTGTGTCCCCCTCTCAAAATATTCCCCTTTACTATTCCTCTACTCAAAATTCTTCCTCTATGTTTCATGTTAATAATTCTTCTCCTTATAAATAAGTTGTTATGTCTGATGAATATAAAGTCACGAGGAAGAGGAAAGCACTCTCTCCTCCTACAACTTGTCCATGTTAGTATTCTCATGACCCATCCCCACCTCCTTCTCTATCTACAAGTTTGTTAAAATCCCCTAACATATATGCTTCTCCTCCTCCTAATTCTAGAGAAAGGTGTTAGAGTAATTAGTTAGTTTTATTACTCTTCTTTACTTAAGCTTTCTCTTAGGTACATTATAATTAATATCTTTATTAATTATAATGTGCAACCTAGCTTTTCTAGTTTAGGGTTTTGTTCACCTTTATAGGTTGAACCTTGTATTGTTTTTTCATTATCTTGGAATACAATTTCTCTCGCACCGCTAAGATTTTCCAAGCTCTTGCTTTTTTGTCTTCTTGGTTTCCTTTCAGCAACAGGTTATTTGCATGCAAGTGTTCTTGGCGTTTTGTGAAGTTGGATTTCTCAACTTCTACATGGTATCAGAGCTCCCCTGTTGCTGTCTGTTCTGGTGACCTTGAAGTAGTTTTTGAGGTAAAGGGTTTCAAGCTTTTTTAGATTTGGTATTCTCTACAGGACGTTATTTTTTGTTTCTTTTTTGAGATCTCATTTTTGGCATTGAAGGAGAGGCCTTAGTTTCCTCCCTCTCTGCATCTGGCGTCCAAGTTTTCTCCTCATTTTTTGTGCTTTCAGTAATTGTTTTTTTGTTGTACGGGGGATAGAATTATATATTGTGGGGGGGGTGCAATTTCCTTTCTGTAATTTACTTCAGAAAAGACCCTTTTGCTTCTGTCTTCTTCTTCTCTTAATGTTGGACCCCTCTGTGGCCCGGCTAACACCACACAATTATCACACCTGGAAAGCACACATGACCAGGCTTCTTATGTCACGTGGCTTATGGTCATGTCTAGATGAGAACCAACCTATCCTGCAGCATCCCTTTGAGATTCTTTAGCACAGAAACAAAATGGATGAAGCCATGGGTTTGATTGCACTAAACATCTCCGATAGTCTCCTGTTTCACCTAGAAGGTTTGACCACTCCTAGGGCTATTTGGGGCAAGTTTTCAACCTTGTTTGGTATAGTGAACAAATTCTGGAAGCTTCAGCTTGATGCAGAGTTGACCTCTTTGAATCCTTCTGATTTCCCCACTATAAAGGACTTCTTAATGAAGTTCAAGTCTTTGTGTACAGTTTTGCAGGGATGTGGGAAAATTAAGACAGATGATGAGTGTATCTATCTGATACTCTCAAAGTTGTGAGGACAGTATTAGATCTTTTCTTCCACTTTCTACTCCACCATGGATGCTTTGAGTACCAGACATGTTATGCCCTCTTTTGAGACTTTTTGTGATAGGTTGACTTATGAGCAATCCAAGCTCATTCAGATGGACTCACTTACAGGTTCATAGTCACAGGCATTGCTTGCCAAGACACCTCAGGATTCTCAAAAGTAGAAGCCGAAGTAGATATCTGATTCCTCTTCTCAACACTCTACTGGCCCACCATCTTCTTCTAAGAAGGAGAAACAGAAGACTAAGAGCCCTACCTGTTCCTATTGTCAAAAGGGACCTCATGATGAGTCACATTATTTTCAGAAGAGATTTGATGGCTATGAGAAACAGATTGCAGATTTGCAATCTCTCCTTCATAAGAGCACTATTTCCTCTCCATCCTCTTCCACCTCACAAGGGTCTGCTTTTCAGTCTTCTGCCTCATCTTCGACATCTGGATAGGGTCATGCATTATGGGCTTCCATTGCATCCCCTTCACAAGTCCCTTGGATACTGGATTCTAGTGCTTCTCACCATATGGCATCTTCTTTGGAGATCTTCTCTTCTATTGAGGCTTCTCCTATTCCTCACATTCTCATGGGGAATAACATTGTTATGTTTGTCTGCAGGAAAGGTTTTGTACGCATTCAAGATGGCACATTCAATGATGTATTATATGTTCCATCTTTGTCTACAAACCTCCTCTCGATTTATCAGATTACTCTCAGTGGGTCAGGGAAGACAGTTGAGTTTACGCTAGATTCAGTCTTCATTCGGGATAGTGTGACAGATGGCATTGTTTCTACAAGGACAGTTGATCATTCCACCCGTCTCTACACCTTCTCACACTTTGGTCCACCATCTCCATCATCGGAGCGCAGCTCTCCTCCTATGTGAGAGCATCATGTGGGACAATCAGGTCACTTGAACCTCTGTGTTGTTCTTGAGACCACTTTTGTGACTGCCTCACCTCATCTTGTTGGGGGTTCTTCTCTTCAACATGACTCTTCTTCAGCATTGCCAGACCCTCCAGCTCCATTCATCAAGCCACTAGGTGCAGTTGTTGAGGATTCTACAGAGGACACTCATCTCCTCTCCCGTAACAGTGTCTGCACACCTGTCATACCACCTACATTGGGGATTCCCTTTCAGGATCCTCGTGTCTACTCCTTTGAGCATCAACTCGGCCTTCTAGTGACACCTCATCTTTCGAGGGCACCTCTTCAGTGTTCACTTTCTTTCACTCCTTTGTATTGGAGTCACAGTGGTTCTTTCATTGTTCCAGGGGTTCTTTCTTTCTGGGGGGGCTTTGGAGCCCTGACCCTCTCTCACGGGGGGGTTGGCAGCACACATTGTACTTATGGCTTTGAGAGAGTCTCTTGAAGTCATTTTTTGTCTTTTGCTTGATTTTATATCTATTTTTGGAGAGGAGTTTTTCCCATTGGGTTTTCTCCATTGTCTCCGGTTTACAGAGATTTCCTTGTATTGGGTACCTGATCAGACCTTATTGCCGGGACCTATTTCCTGCTTTCATAGCTGTGCTAGGTTAGCTTACCTCCTGAGCTTTGCTTAAGGGGGGGTGTTAGAGTAATTAGTTAGTTTTATTACTCTTCTTTACTTAAGCTTTCTCTTAGGTACATTATAATTAATATCTTTATTAATTATAATGTGCAACCTAGCTTTTCTAGTTTAGGGTTTTGTTCACCTTTATAGGTTAAACCTTGTATTGTTTTTTCATTATCTTGGAATACAATTTCTCTCACACCGCTGAGATTTTCCAAGCTCTTGCTTTTTTATCTTCTTGGTTTCCTTTCAGCAACAGGTTATTTGCATGCAGGTGTTCTTAGCATTCTGTGAAGTTGGATTTCTCAACTTCTACAAAAGGTCTTGATCTCCACCAAATGGTTCAAATGTAAAACTAAACAATGAACAAGTAGTTTCCATCTCTAACCACTTTGAAGTCTTGCCACAAAAGGGATGTTAATTCAGTCTCATCCTTGTGAACCACATGATTTTATCTTGGAATGTGAGAGGGGTTTCCAATCCTCATACAAAATATAAGGTCAAAGATACTTTAATGAAATGGAAACTAGATGTGCTTTTCTTACAAGGGGTTCAAATCAACAATGAAAGCTTGGATGTAACTCTCTTTAGCCTTTGGAAAGAGGCCCTTTTCATTCACACATCACATAGGAAAATTATGGTGGAGAAATGTTGGGTTTGTCCCCTTAGATACCTAAGTATGTCATTGATAGGGGAGAAGATATGACACATAGAACTATTTGGGCACTTTCTTTTATTAATAGACAACCCTTGGGTTTTTTGTAGTGCCCACTCATAGTTTTCTTTTTAATTTTTTATTGCCAAACTCTTTTAGGCCACTTTTATGTGTGTGTTAATATTTCAATTATTATATGGTTTTGGATGTATGACACTACATGGTGATTTCAATAAATGGATAATTATAGTTGTTATATTGATGCAGTTAGATGATGTTAGTTATGAGGATGATTTGCATATTTTAAAATGATGCTTATGATTATGATTATACTTACCCCATACTTGCATGTGTATGATGATTTTGTATGCTTTTACTTTCTTGTATGACACGTTTGATATGGTTGAGGGACAGAGTCGTAGTTACCTGCTTGCGAGATCCACATGATGTCTCGATCTCCACCATTGCTTGTTATATGTATGTATGTATGTATGTATGTATATGTATACACACACACACACACACACATATATATATATATACATACATAGGTATGTATGTATATATATGTGTGTGTGTGTGTGTGTGTGTGTGTGTGTGTGTATATATATATATATATATATATATATATATATATATATATATATATATATATATGTATGTATGTATGTATGTATGTATGTATGTATGTATGTACATGTTGGTCTTGTATGTAGGTTTACAGGTACTGGACATCAACTTCTCTGAATTGTCGGGATGAGCGTGCCCTATCGCTAATCTCAATGGTAAAAGATGGGAGATAATATTTAGATCCAAATCCCAACCTAAGCCATTCTATTATCCTGAAATAGTGGACAAGATTTTGATATTTTACCCTTTCCAAACTCATTCTGGTGACGTGAGTTTATAGTCCCTTCCTTGAGCATGGTTGTGGTTCTTTAAGTTTAGTTGATTTTCACTTTAGATTTAATTAGTTGTAAATTTAACTTTTCGAATAAAAGGTATTTATTAATTGAGAAATTAAGTAGCATGTGGAAAATTAAAGTAGAATAAATGTTATTATTTTAATTAATTAGAATGCATGAAGTTGCACAATCAAAATTGAATAAATTAAATTAAAAGAATTAGTCAATTTTGAGTTAAGTGGTTTTCAACAAGAGCAATTAGAAAATCAGACTTGAGTTCAGAACTGAAATTAAAGGAAATTAGGAATTGATGGAAACAAGGCTCTTTGTGGAGTTGATTTCCAACCTTTGCATGTGGAATTCAATTTCCTATATTGTGAGGGTTTGGCCATTATTCTCAACACATAGGTTTGGAGAGTTTTTTTGGGTGAAGGATTTCAATTTGGTGCAATTTTTCTGAGAGCTTGGATTGGTCTTCATTTCTGGTCATCGTCAAACTTATCTTTTAGTGTTTGATGTAGGGTTTGATAACTCTTGTGAGTGTATTTCTATAATTTTGGAAGGAGTGTATTCTTCGTGCCTGTCAGATTTGGATGTTTTGGGTTGTTTCATGTGATTTCTCTTCTTGTGAAAACTCTGGAATTTGATTTTAGAAAATTTTGGTATGCATGCAACCCTTGGTTTAAATTATTGATTGATTTTCAATTAGGGTTTGAATTTATGGAAATTGATAGAAATTAATGGTTGTTAAAAATTTTGCGAAAGAATATTTGATTGAAAACCTTAAGTTCAATTTTACAATAGATATATCTGGAAACAACTTAGATCTGGTATTAGATTTGAAAAGAAGTTTCAATTTAAAACTTTAGAAACCATTTTAGAAATCACCTAGATTGGTTGTACAATTGAGGCTCTCAAATTATTTATTTTTAAGTAAATATACATGTTGATTTATTTCTTACTCGGTTGAAAAGTTTACCCTTTGGATCGAAATATATTATATATTTGTGCTTCCATCTTGTATTCTCTTTTCTTAAATAATAATAATAATAAATAAATAAAAATAAAGAAATGTGTGTTTATTATTTTAGAATAGTATTAATTACTAGTGTTAATTGTTTAATTTTTTTTATTAGAAAATTATGTTTAAAAAAAAATTAATTTAAATTTTATTAGGGGAGGCGAGGCTTAACCCCAACCCCCCCTTGTCACCAAGCAGCCCTAAAGGCTGCCGCCAATAGTCCTAAGGACTGCTGCGCGGTAACCTCAAGGACTGTTGTATCGACAGCTATTGGGAGGACCATGGGTCCCCCCATGAAAAAGGTATGTGCTTTATTTTTATTTAAAAAAAATTATTTCCTTTTTAATAGTAATTATTAAATTATTAAAATATATATGTATATATTAAAGTTTATATATATATTAAAGTAAAAAATATTAAAATAATTAAATATTAAATTGGAGATTATTTTGTTGTAGAATATTAAAGTGACAGTTTATAGATATATATGTATTAAAATGGGAAAATCTATTCTCTAATATGTGAATATTTTTATTTGGGTATTTCATGCTTTTATTTATAATTCATTTATTTCAATTGGCTGAATTTTATTAATTTGATGTTGTATGCTATTTATCAATTTAATCATTAATTTATTTAGACTATAAAATTATATGGGTTAGTAATTTTAATGCCTAGGATTAATTTATTTCATTAATGTTTTAAATTGATTTGTAGAGTTAGAATTTAATTATTTTTAAGGTAATTACAATCTGTTAGTAATTATTGGGTAAATTAATTTCATGATGAAATTTACAAATTAGTTTATTGTATTAAATTTTATTATTTGTCTATTTATTTGCCTTCTGTTTGGGGTTTAAAGCCTGGATTAGTATGTCAACCTAGTAGGACTGTTACCAGAGGTGGGATTAGAGGTTATTGTTTATGTTTGATTGCTTTGCATACTTGAATGATCATTGATCAAATGTGACCCAACCTTTTTGGAGTTGATTTTATGATGGTAATTGCATTATGTGTTCATGTTGTTTCTTGGAACCAGTTTTGGACATGTTATGAGATTATGTTGACTTAGAGACATGATTTGAGATTATTAAACCTAGGGTAGGTTATCTAGGGGTTAGAAGGCAAGTGGCTTACTTTGGAGGCGCTGAAGCTCGAAAGTGGCTACCTAGGTATCCTTAATAGTAGGTTAATTAATCAAGTGATAATGTTAAATTAAATAGGGATTTAAATGAGTTTATAATATAATGATTCGTCACCCATGCCTTGAGTGCTAGCATAGGCTAAGGATGGGAGTGGGAGAAGATGCTTGATTGTCTAGTAATGATGGTGAGTCTAGCATATTTGGTTTTCCTTGTCTGCATGAAAGGACTACTAATTTGCATCGAGTCACTAGGGGCTGGAGTCCAAAGAGGTTACCAGGTGACCTAAGAGTTGACTCATGTGATGACACTTTCCTGATTTATTATAGATTTCCTATATGTGTTGGTTGTCTTTGGGCTTATTATGTGTACCTTTGACTTATGAGTTTGTACCCTTGAGATAGGAGCTTCTAGGACCCTTGCTTAGTCTACCTGATTATATGATATTATTATCCATATGGGATTTGATGTTATCTCCTCAGCATAGTGGGATTGGAACCACATGTTTTCACAAGGTCAGGTGGTAGTGATTCTTTTACCATTTGAGATTCTGATGTCCTTGTTCCAATATTGGATGATCCTAGTTGCAGTTACTACCTTTCCTATCTTCTTGGAGCTCTATTTTTGATCTTGTACTTCTTTATTTGTACTTTTTAATTTATTATAATCACATACCTTACAACATCTGCAGTGGATGTTTGATGAGTATGTGTATTTTATTATTCAGATGTAATTATGATGTAATATGTAATTTATGGTTGTAATTATAGTTCATAGTTTCTACGTTAAGGAACCCTTGAGATGGGTACATTCTACCTTTGGAGATTATATTTATGTTTATGTTCTTATGGACTTTGTGTTTTACTTCCGCTTATTTATTCATCATTATTTGTAAACATTTAAGAAAAAATAAATCTGCAAACTTAGTAACATGTTTTAAGTTAATATCTCTTGGGTTCCCCTACTACATTTTTGCTCTATTTATGCTCATAAAAATCCAAAATAAATATTTTCTCTTTGGGATTGGATGCCCAGTAGTCTCCTTGGTTTTGACTAGGTGTCGGGAGGATATTTTAATATGGTGGAGCACCATGAAAATTGTAGCCAATTTAACTATTTTAAAATCAACCAAAAAGAATTTTAAAAATAGATTTATTGCCAAAATTTGGTTGAAGTTATTGGTCCAATTCATAATAAGTTATCGAATCATGCAAATAATTGGTTCACCTAGATTGATTGCAAACCTAGTAGTGAGAGAAAACTTGGCATATTGGATCAATTTTACTTATCTTGTAATATCCATATGGAAACTTTTGATTTTGTTTCTTGTGTGCATGTGGGTCATTCAACAAATTTATTAGACCATTATTCAATAATTTTATCTTTATCTCTTTCTCAAATTTCATACCTTTCTTCTCATTTACCCTTCAAGCTTATGACCTCACATTTGAAAAATAATGAATGTGTTTCATCTTTGGTGGGAATTTGGAACTCTATTCCTAAACATATTGAAGGAGATCCGTGGATTATTTGGTGGAATGTTGCCCTAGCTCAATGTATTGATTTTCTTCGATCCTTTAGAAGGAGAATGGCTTGGAGACATAAAAATAAATAGAATTCCCTTTAAGGAAGCTAGAACATGCTAGAAAACAACTAAATATAGACCCTCATAATGAACGTGTTTCATCTTTGGTGGGAATTTCGAACTCTATTCCTAAACATATTGAAGGAGATCCGTGGATTATTTGGTGGAATGTTGCCCTAGCTCAATGTATTGATTTTCTTCGATCCTTTAGAAGGAGAATGGCTTGGAGACATAAAAATAAATAGAATTTGAAAAATAATGAACGTGTTTCATCTTTGGTGGGAATTTGGAACTCTATTCCTAAACATATTGAAGGAGATCCGTGGATTATTTGGAGGAATGTTGCCCTAGCTCAATGTATTGATTTTCTTCGATCCTTTAGAAGGAGAATGGCTTGGAGACATAAAAATAAATAGAATTCCCTTCAAGGAAGCTAGAACATGCTAGAAAATAACTAAATATAGACCCTCATAATGAAAAAGTCTAGAATTATATTGTTGCCGCAAAAATATGGCTATGCAAACTTGATCATTATAAAGGGTGAGGTGCCAAATTCAATAGATAAAGGAAATGAATAAGGTTTCTAGTTTTTTCTTTAATAAACTCAACTATAATCACAAAAAAGAGAGATTTGATATATTATATGAAAGTAGATATCACATAGATAAGTTATAAATCACTTGTTTGTTCTATCCTTTTTATGAAAAAATGTTTGAGGAGAAATTTTGGCTAGACATTTGACAAGATCTGGAAGAAAGAGTCCACGATTGTATTCCTAGCAAGTTTGATGTAGGTTATGGCATATTCATGAACCATATTCTCTCCTTGGAAGAAAATGAGCATGCTCTTTTTGCCACAAAACCTAATAGAAGCCCTTGGTATGGTGGTTTTTTGGCTAGATTCTATCAAATCATGTGGAACCATATTGAAGATAATTTATTATATGTTTTATTTAGAAGTTCTACATAAGGGTTCCTTAGGTTCTAAATAGAAGTAAAATGGAATCACCTCTATTCAAATGTGTATGGAGTGTTTTGTATGGGGGAAATATGAGATTCACTCCTAAATCCAAATAGGAGAAATCCAATTTGATCAACCAAAAAGGTTAATAGACAATCAAATCACTCTAAGGAGAATATGGAAGAGAGAGAGAGAATAACCCTTTGTTTCCCTATGGTTGAATTGAAGTCTTTAGTAATTGAAATATAAATACTAACCTCAAATTAGGGCAGATCTGGAAAATGTCAAATTCTAATGTCTGTGTGTACTTTCGGGCAATTCTGAAACCTGCTGGAAATGCCGAGACAAAGAAAACCCAAAAATCTTTCTCCAAGATGAGCTCAAGTCAGATTTGACCCTCATAAAAGCTCAAATACTACATTCTTTATTTGAAGTCTGATTCAAATTCTGTTCACAAATCTCAGAAGTTTTCCCAAAAGGGTATCCAAATTCGCTCTCAGATATGAAATTCTGTACCTGTACCTACAAGAAAATGAAGATTTTTGTTGTTTGTTTGAGGGGTTTGCCTTGGTCAAACCTCGGTTTGGAATCAACCTTAATATTAAAATTGAAATAGGAATACTAGCAAGTAGTAGAAAAGGATCTAACAATGAAGCTATGCAATTCAATAGATATGCAATTGTATTTTGAATGTAAACAAGTATATTGATATGAAAGCTTGAATGAAACAATAAATGTAAATCAAACCTCCATGAGTGTATGCTTGGAATCCACCTTGAAGGAAGAATGAAATGGATCTTGAAGATGAACAAAGGATCTTGAAGGAAGATCACACCATCATGATGGCTAGATCTAGGGTTTGAATGATGAATCTTGAATACTTGAACCAAATCCCTTCAATGGCTTGAATGCTTGAATCCTTGATCTTCAATGGAGAACTTGGATGGAGAAGAGGACTTGAATGCTTGAATGGATGTTTGCTTGATCACCTTGAGAGCTTGAGAGTGCTTGAGGATGAGATATGAATAATGGATGTGAAAATGAGAGAGGAAGGCCTCCTTTTATAGTGAACTAGGGCACAATCCTCTAGAGGGGCCACCTTGGAGAATTAAATCCCAATTAGGTCCTAACCTTTAGAAAATATACCTAGATTAAATGAAATTAAAGGATTTACCATCCTGAAATCCGAAATGGCTAACCTGGAGGCGGGAAAATAAATATCCAGAAAGCCCGATGCCCAGAAATCCAAGATTCTGGAAATTTGAATGAGGGGGGAAAAATTGAGGTTGGACCTAACCTAGTCAGGTTTGAGCTTAATCTTGACCTAGTCAAGTTTGACCTCAATCTTGACCTAGTCAGGATCAACCTCGAATTTGACCCTAGGCCTAGATTCAGTCAGAGCCAGGTTAGGAGGTCCAGGGGATGCCCAAAAACCTAGAAATGATATCAAACAGGGACAAAATGTTAGGGATAGACATAAAATCCTATGATGACTATGATGAAAGCTAGGAGGACCTATTTCTAAATCCTACCTAGAAAATAGAGCCATGGAAGAGGGAAATTAAGGAGAATTCTCAAGATCCTAACCCTAATTTCACCTAGAATGAAGAAATCAAGTGCAGGGAAGAAGTGGAAAGCAGGGAGAAAGTCAGATCCAAGCAAAGATTAATTCAAAGCAATCACCATGAACCCAAACCACTTACTCAGTGGGCTAAATGCTCTTAACATGGGAGTGCTTCCATTTTAAGATGATACATTAAGCCCCCACTTTAGCAAGAGTATGGACTCGATGCAAACTCTTAGTAAAGGAGAAGAAAGAGAAGATCCTAGTGGATTCATAAAGAGATAAAATAACACTTAGCTAAGGACACGAGCCCCCAAACTAAGGATTCTAACATGACATACATGCATGAGGATGTCAAAAGAACAAGGGTTAGTACTAAACAACCCAAATCAATTAGCATAAGAAACCTCGCTAAGAAATATTTCTCATACTAATATCATATTTGGAAAGCTATCATAAAAGCATAAATGTTTACATAAGAAAGACAAGAACAACACTATAAATAACATAGCTTCATGATCCATCCTATAAGCATGAAAGCAAAAAGAGAGAAAAGAGAAAGTAATTACCTCGCCTAGTAAGATGCCCACCTTGCCGTGAATCACCTTGGAGGGAGAGCCCAATAGGTTCACCCATAAACTGTGCTTGTAAATGTAATGCATCTTTTGACAGCTTTTGGAATATGCATAAATCCACCTTCTTGTATCACTATGAATATAAAATGTGTGTCTCCTACAAATTTAGCAACTTATGTGCATTACCTTCATAAGATTTAGCATATAGGTGCACGTCTTTTTAGGATTTAGCAACTTATGTGCGTTACCTTCCAAGATTTAGCATATTTGAAATTGGAAATGCATGTCCCTTCAGGATTTAGTAACTTATGTGCCTTACCTTCAGAGGATTTAGCATATTGGAAAATTGAAAAATGCGTGTCTCCTACAGATTTAGCAACTTATGTGTGTTACCTTTGGAAGATTTAGCATATGAATTCGTATCTTTTCAGGATTTAGCAACTTATGTGTGTTACCTTCCAAGATTTAGCATGTAAAAATAAAAAACTATAGTACAATGGAGACCCTATATATGCCCCCCTCCTTAAGATGGCAAAAAACATACTATTTTGACATGTTAAGGAAAGAAAGGAACAAGGATAAAGCCTTCTTCAGCATCAAGACAATATCCTCAATCAACACCCAGTCCAACCCAAGAAGGTCACAACTCCTATGAGGCCATGGAAGGGATGAATGTAAAGAGATATCGTGCAAAAAGTGAAAAGAAAGTAACCCTTATGAGAGATAGCACATTGTTCAGTTTCCAAGGTGAGAGATATATCAACCATTGAAACCCAATGTCAAACAACAAAAGATGTTGGTATCAAGGACATAGGTCCTTAATGCAAACCAAAATTTTCATGTATGCTTGGATGTCTCATAATAGATAAATACCGCTTAACCAAGGAAAGAGGTGAATCCCAGAAAGACAGAAAAGAAGGAGATGGCATCCTTGCCCCCCAAGTGTAGGACAAAGATGAAAGAGGATACCTACTTCACAATGCAAGGAGATATCCTATTTACAACAATGTATACTATATCCTTAGTGAGGGATATTGACCCCTACATCAAGAATATAGATAATCATGAAAAGAATATGTCACTCATGAAAAAAGGATCCTCAAATGAAAGAGATCTTATCAACAAGACTCCCATAAAAGAGGAGTGCTTTAGATAAAATATCATCTTTCAAAGATAAGCGGGAACAAAGATTTAATCATCAAGCCCCTTGCAAAGAAGAGGAAGAGAAATCTTTGGATTGAGGGAAGCAACTCTAACACCGAAGCAAGGGTGAGAGTTTATAAAGAACATAATTTGCAATATAGAGAAGAAGTGATGACTTAGGACAACAACTTCTCATATAGGAAAGTTATCCATAGTCAAAACATCTAACAATATGTTGAAATAATATTGCAATATAAACAAATACCACTAAACTAAGGAAAGAAATTCCTTAGACAAAGAGAAAGAAAGAGGTACCTTGCCCCCCAGAGACAAGGGATACCTTCGCAAAACATATGTCTTAGGAAAGATATCTTGAAAGATTCTATGGATGATTAAAGACATAATACTAAACCATAGAAAAATAGGAGAGAAGGAATACCAATTAAGCCCTAAAAAGACTTAATGGATCCTAGGAGACTGGATGAAGATACACCTCTTGCCCCCCAATCATGAGACAAGAGGGAAAGAACATCTACATTATATCTAAAGGAGGGGAATCCCCTATATCAAAGTTATGAAGGAATTGTAAAACTGCACGAGAGTGAGATAGAATTCCTAAAGCAGCTCTTTCTCTAACATATAACTTGAAATGTTTACAATCAGCAAGTAAATGTTTGTTACTATAATGAAAAGGAAATTTATATTTGTATAGAGCATATATCGGCATAGGTCTAAAGATTTCTTTCTTGGAATTCATTATCTCAACATATACCTTTTTAACAATTTCTTGACGAGTAGTAGAGTTATCTAAGATAGGTGTGGGGAGAGAAGGACGATGTTTAGCATCACCTACCTTAACTTGAGATTTTGAACAGCCAAAACCATACCTATTTGGTTTTAGGGGTATATGAACTGGAAACCTAATACCATGCTCATTAACTCCAAGCCCTAAACCTTTATGACCTTGTTTAGTCACCATATTATATCCAGTAGGATACATATTATGTAAAGCTTCTACAGGAGGTGATTGTTTATAATGCTCATGAGTAAAGGTTGCATAAGGTGGGATAGTAGGTTTGAAAGAAGTTTCTTTACCCTTTCCTTTTATATCATCATGAATCAGAGGAGAAGGTAAATCAAAGAAATCTTGCACATCCACATCCTGAACTATAGCTTGAATCCCATCATAAGTATGGGAAGAGTGAGAATGAATAGATGGAGAATTAGGTATCAGATTAGGATTAGGAAGATTAGGATTAGGATTGATAGGATTAGGATTAGGATTAGGAAGATTAGGAGATGGTGTATCATCTACCAAATTCTTCACATAATCCAAAAGATTAATAAGGCTACCACATAAATCTTTAATGAAGGTTTTAAATGTAGGCAAATTATTGTCGGTCAACTTTACAAAAGCATAAGCAAGAGCAAAGTGAAGAGCCATCAACATAATGAAGTGAATAATACTTTCATAAACATCATCGGTATGATAAAGAGATGCTAAAAGAAGAGTAATGAAGAACATAATTACACACCAAAGCATCTTAATAGTCACCATAGAAAATGGAACGCAAGAAATATTTTTGGATTTTATTGATTATATAGATTTTTTTGGATTCTTGAATTTTAAAATGCAAGAGCATAAACTAGATCTAATTTAAATGCAAGAAAGGATCTAAAATCTAACACAATAGGGCATCTAATTCCACAAAATGAAGGAGAGCAAGTTTTTCGAGTTCACCAAAATGAATAGAAGTAAAATGGAATCACCTTTATTCAAATGTGTATGGAGTGTTTTGTATGGGGGAAATATGAGATTCACTCCTAAATCCAAATTCCCAAAGGAGAAATCCAATTTGATCAACCAAAAAGGTTAATACACAATCAAATCACTCTAAGGAGAATATGGAAGAGAGAGAGAATAACCCTTTGTTTCCCTATGGTTGAATTGAAGTCTTTAGTAATTGAAATATAAATACTAACCTCAAATTAGGGTAGATCTGGAAAATGTCAAATTCTGATGTCTGTGTGTACTTTCAGGCAATTCTGAAACCTATTTTGGACTGGAAATGCCAAGATAGAGAAAACCCAAAAATCTTTCTCCAAGATGAGCTCAGGTTGAGTTTGACCCTCATAAAAGGTCAAACACTACATTATTTATTTGAAGTCTGATTTGAATTATGTTCGTAGATCTCGAAAGTTTGCCGAAAAGGGTATCCAAATTCGCTCTCAAATCCAAAATTCCACACCTGTACCTGCAAGAAAATGAAGGTTTTTGTTGTTTGTTTGAGGGGTTTGCCTTGGTCAAACCCTGGTTTGGAATCAACCTTAATATTGAAATTGAAATAGGAATGCTAGCAAGTAGTAGAAAATGATCTAACAATGAAGCTATGCAATTCAATAGATATGCAATTGTATTTTGAATGTAAACAAGTATATTGATATGAAAGCTTGAATGATAAAATAAATGTAAATCAAACCTCCATGATTATATGCTTGGAATCCACCTTGAAGGAAGAATGAAATGGATCTTGAAGATGAACAAAGGATCTTGAAGGAAGATCACACCATCATGATGGCTAGATCTAGGGTTTGAATGATGAATCTTGAATACTTGAACCAAATCCCTTCAATGGCTTGAATGCTTGAATCCTTGATCTTCAATGGAGAACTTGGATGGAGAAGAGGACTTGAATGCTTGAATGGATGCTTGCTTGATCACCTTGAGAGCTTGAGAGTGCTTGAGGATGAGATATGAATAATGGATGTGAAAATGAGAGAGGAAGGCCTCCTTTTATAGTGAACTAGGGCACAATCCTCTAGAGGGGCCACCTTGGAGAATTAAATCCCAATTAGGTCCTAACCTTTAGAAAATATACCTAGATTAAATTCAATTAAATGATTTACCATCCTGAAACCCGAAATGTCTAACCCGGAGGTGGGAAAACAAATATCTCGAAAGCTCGATGCCTGGAAATCCAAGATTCTGGAAATTTGAATGAGGGGGGAAAAATTGAGGTTGGACCTGACCTAGTTAGGTTTGAGCTTGATCCTGACCTAATCAAGATCAACCTTGAATTTGACCCTGGGCCCAGATTCAGTCAGAGCCAGGTCAGGAGGTCTCGGGGATGCCCAGAAACCTATAAATGATATCAGATACGGACAAAATGTCAGGGATAGACATAAAATCCTATGATGACTATGATGAAATCCAAGAGGACCTATTTCTAAATCCTACCTAGAAAATAGAACCATGGAAGAGGGAAATTAAGGATAATTCTCGAGATCCTAACCCTAATTTCACCTAGAATGAAGAAATCAAGTGCAAGGAAGAAGTGGAAAGCCGGGAGAAAGCTAGATCCAAGCAAAGATCAATTCAAAGCGTTCACCATGACTCCAAACCACTTACTTGGAGGGCTAAATGCTCTTAACATGGGAATGCTTCCATTTTAAGATGATACAGGTTCTAATACCAACAAAGACATAATCAAACTTAAGCGAAAAAATGAGGATATTATTGTTAGTTGAAGACTAGTCACCTTATTAAATACATCATATAAAATAATTGAAAAAGTTATAGTTATCAAAATTAAACCCATTATTCAGGGTATTGTGAGATCTTAACGAACATTTCTTTATTAAAGGGAGATATATACTTTCCAATTTAATGTTAGCTTGGGAAACAATGGGATGGACTCAATAATAAGGCCAAAATTCCCTTGTGGTCAAGTTAGATTTTGATAAAGCATATGATAAAATTCGATTAAGTTTCATCTTCAAAATGCTTCAATGGTTAGGGTTGGTTCTAAAATTCAAAAGCATGTTCAAATGTTATTCAAAGATGATAATGTCCACCTTATCATTAATAAGGTTTATTGGCAAGTGATTCTTTAGAGTAGTATGAAACACTTGAGGGTTGTCATTTATGGCAACACATTTGATATGGCAATCGCATTAAGGTAAGTTTAATTTTGGAGATGCAACCTTCAAAATGACTAAGTATGGAGACAGATTTATAAAGTATAATAGTACTATTTTGGGATATCAAAGATAGTATATGATAGATGATGGCTTGAGAGCTTAGAGGATGACATTTTGGGATGTGTATGACCTTCAGTTAAGGTCTCTTGTGTTTTGGTGTTGTTATCAACACGTTACAATGATTTGGAGACATGTGAAGACAAAGGGACAATGAAACAGAGTATATGAACAGTCGCGATGATTAAGGGAATATAAGATGGAATCATAATGTGCTAAGTTAGATAAAGATTGTGGATTGCCGACACTTTGGTAATACAAGATCTTCAACTTAGTATTTACTCCTTGCATTGTTAATTATTCTATTTTGTATTGTATTTGGGAGCTGACTAAATTATAGCATACATATTTATATGAAGAAATTTTTGTAAAGTTCTTGGATGAAGATTGGAACAAGATTGGATGATAGGTAAATTAGTTATATGGTTGCCATTGATGTTAACTATTTGACTAAGTGTTTTGGCATGTTACCACATATTCATTAGAGCAAAGAATGAGTTTCATAAAGAATTAAGTGTTTCTATTATACAAAAAGGTTTAATGATGAGTTATAATGATATGTTATGTAAAGAATAAAGTTATGTATGATGGAATAAAATTGGGTAATAATGAAAGAAATAAGAGATAAGTAGTTAAATGAGTTGAATGTTTTTGATTAAGGTAAAAGCAAGTTTTGAATGGGCCCTGAAACCATTCACAAATAGTTTTTTGTGGGAACTATAACCCAGAGATTAAAAGTAGGAAGAATTAGCTCAAACCAAAGTGAAACAACTGGGGAACAAGATAAACCTTACAGTACCCCCCAGAACATACTGCCAGTAGAATAACTAGCAGAACAAACCCAACAATACAATAGTAGCTAGAAAAAAGATACTTAGAAAGGCTCAAGCTACCGAGACCTATAGTGTAAAGCCAATGCCTTACAAAATCACCAAATATCTAGGGTTTTCATGCTCCCTAAACTAAACATAAGGGTTTTGATGGCTCCCATAACTAGACTTAATGAAACAATAGCTCACATAATTGTGCATGTAGAGCTTCAGCTGCACCAAACCATTAGGGTTTTGAAAGGCTGCCCCAACCTTTTTGATGGCTCCCATAATCAGAATGGGATTTAATAACCAATAGAGCTGGTAGATAGACCAGTCCACCCTATCAGGACCATACCAAAGATGAAACAACAACTTAAGAATATGAGCTAGAAAATCTTCAGCTACACCATAGTATTTAGGGCTTTGAATGGCTCCCCCAACCATTAATAATGAAATGGGAATGAGGATGACTCCCCAAACCACCAAGTCATAATTTGCTAGAAAAAGGAAAAGACCATCAAGGATCTTTGGCAAAAACAAGACTCTCTAGCAAATGCCGAGCATAATAGGGTTTTGAAAGGCTCCCCCAACCTTTAACAAAGAGATGGAAAAGAGGAAGACTCCCCACACCACTAGATTACAACTTGCCAGGAAAAAGATAATACCATCAAAGATCTCTGGTAGAAATAGAACCCTCCAGCTATGGTCGAACTCACCAACAATACCCCAACCCACCTCTTCCATCCAGCTACTAGCCACTTCAATAGGTAGAGCCTCCACCTCAGAAGGAACTTCCACCTCTATAGAAAGCAGGAAAAAGGTGTTAAGAGGGAAATAAACCTTCACCTCAAAATGAGCTTCCACCTCAATAGGAAGCAAAGTAGAGGAATAATGAAGATGAGAATCCAAAAACTACCAAAGAGCATTTGTGTGCAACCCCACCTCAATAGGGAACCCACACAAGACCACACCAAACAAACCAACATCCCTCTCCCATGCAAATGAAAGAAGCGGTGGAACCTAAAAAGAGGCCCACCCATGAGGTTCCCAGGAACAGTCCAACACAACAGGATCCCAAAGAAGGACCCATATCATCCGATGACCATCACAAATGTTTTGATGAAATAAGGGCCACCTCCTCTCCAAAATAAAGAGGGAAAGAAATCCCCCCAAATCTTTACCATTGCAGGGAGCCCAAACCCTAACAACCTTATCAGGAGAAAGGTGGGAGTACCGAACGTGAATGCAGCAGCCCCCCACCAAATACTCCTGCAAATCCCCACTTGGGTCACCATCCTCATAATCTGATGTGCCCTCCTCCTCATTGTAGCCAAGGACCCCACCCGCTCTGCAACTGCTCCCGTTCATCATTCTTCATTAAAATGAGTTGAATGTTGATTCAAATATGTATAGAATTATCTAGAGTGGTCATGTAATATGATTTAGAATGATGTCAAGATGATATGATTAAGATCGCACCTTAAAATATTCAAAGATAAAGGTCATTTTATGATTTGGAAGTGATGCTAATAGAATAGGTAAACAAGGATAAATAGGTGAACTAGACAAACTGGTGAACTAGGAGAACATGTGAACAACAAATAATTTGTAAAGATTTTAGGAGTGATAATGAATGTTGGTTTTTTATTGGGATTGATGATGATTTTCAAAGAGTTAGGAGGTAATGCATGATTTGTGGAAAGTATTGAAAACACATTAATCAAGATTATACATTTAAGGAAGATTCTTCAAGAAGTTTCTATTTGGTCAAAATAGTTTATGGAGTTGGATCTGAGCTGATGTGGTCAGGAGACAATAAAGAATGTATGGTCAGATGTGATTTGTGATGAAAAAATTAATTTGGATCGTTGGATTTAGGTTTTTTAAGGCAGTGGAATGGATTTCTACTTAAAGGAAAAATAAAGAAGAAACTAACTGCTGAATGCCATAGGAATGAAAAGTTGCAGAAGGTTGCAATTGATCAGTAAGTGTTGGAATCAAATGTGATCAAGGAAAAGTGCAAAGTATGGTATGTTATTGAGTTTAAGAACTTAACTGGATATGATCTAGTAGAGGTAGTGCACATTATAGATCATTTTCTATATGTTTCTCTCTAACAATTGTAACAAGAAAATCCCTTAATCGGGTGGATCCTAACAGGTCCCATTGTAAAATAATCTAACCTGGTGACATTATAAAGAGTGTTTAAAGTCCTCTAAAAATGCTTCTCCTAACATGGCATAGATCCTAACAAGTCTAAAGGAAAATCCCTTAATCGAGTAGCATTTAAAAGTGATGTTGTAACCCTTAACCAGGAAAGCTCCTAACATAGCATATTATAAAAGAGTACACAATTTGTGAGCATCATTATTACACTGTGGTTTTCACTCTAATTGGTTTTCCATGAGATATATATAGTGTTAAATTTTTGTGGATCAGTTTTATGTGTTTGCATGTTATTTAAAGCCTACTTTACCTATTGTGATGAATGAATGTTTATAAGGTTAAATTGCTCATCAGTTTGATCAGTTTGAATTGGGTGAGTGCAAATTTGAATTGGTGATTAATGATTCATCCCCTCCCCCTCTTAGTAATCATTCCTACATTAACAATGGAATGTTTTTTTTAGCTATCAGAATTAGTGAGAAAAGTCATCTATAAATCATTTGATTTAATTGTAGAAGTGCATTAGTAATGGATCTTTTCTCTTTTATTATTCTTTATCTAGGTAGTGATCCCTTTGATAGTGATCCTTATTTTAGGTAGTGAGCATTTATTTGTAAAAAACACCTTAACAAGTGTCACCCTAATAGGTGTTCGGATATTTGAGAATTAAACTTATTTGTGGCTTTTCCCTTAGCAGGGTTTTCCATATAAATCTAGTGTTTCATTGTGCATGATGGTTTATTATTTTTACATTCTCTTTCATGTTTACATATTTCTATGGTCAAATATTAAGGATAAGATTTTATGGATATAATTCAAGGAATAGTTTATAAGATTTATTGATAATTGATTCACTCCCCTTTTAGTTGTCCTGTGCATTTAACAAATAATTCTAGCCCAACCAACATCTATGTCATATTTGAGCTTGAATTATCAATCTTTCTTATACCATAATCCATAATCTTAATTTCCCTTGAGATACCTAAAAATCCTTTTTACTACCTGAACATGCGATTCCTTCATATTAGCCTAAAATGTTGCAATCAAATAGATAGCTTGCATAATATTTGGTCTGGAAGTAGTAAAATATAATGGTCCACAAATCATAGATCTATACTTCTTTTGATATACATCCAAGGATTTATCATATTTTGTCAATTTACAAGAAGTAGTCATAGGAGTAGCAACAAATTTATTATTCTCCAAACTGAATTTCTTCAACATTTCTATGATATATTTATCTTGAGAAATAAACATTCCATATTTTAGCTAGCTTACTTTCAAACCAAGAAAATAAGAAATCTCACCTATCATTGACATTTTAAATTCTTTCTACATTTATTTTGCAAGCCTCTTACTTAGATCATTATCTCCTCCAAATATGATATCATCAACGTATACAAAAAGAATTAACAACTTATCATTTTTAATTTTAAAATACAATTTTCTATCAACAATACATTTTCTAACACCTTTCTATATTAAATATTTATCCAGCTGTGCATACCATGCCCTGGGGGCTCGCTTGAATCTATAAAGTTCCTTTTTAAACTTGCAAACCATATCTGAATCTTCTGACAAGTTGAACCCATTTGGATTCTCAATGTATACTTTCTTCTAGTTCTCCATTCAAAAAGGTAGATTTAACATCCATCTCATATATCTTAAAGTCTTTGTAGGTAGATAAGGCAAGAAAATTCCTTGTAGCTTCCAATCTTGATACTAAAGAAAACATTTCCTCAAACTAAATTCCTTTAACTTGACTGTATCCTTTTCATACCAAACTCATCTTGTTTCTTGTCACTTGCCAATCCTCATTCAGATTATTCCAGAATACCCACTTAGTTCCAATTAATTTTTTGTCCTTATATATAGGCACTAGTTATCATGTCTCAATTCTCCGTATCTGATTCAATTCTTCTTTTATCTTATTTATCATAGACTTTCACATTTGCATTCTCAAATAAATTATTTTTTATTTTGTTGTAGCATCGATAAGCCTTTCTATTTGTGGAATATCCCAGAAATATTCCATCACCATCTCTGTCCTCAAATTTTTCTAGATTATCCTCATCTCTTTTGATGTAACACTTGCTTCTAGAAATCCTAAAATATCTTATAGTGGGAGGTCTAACATTCCAAAGTTCATAGGGTATTTTGGTATATTTTTTTCTAATTTATACTCTATTAACAATGTGGACAATAATATACTCAATATCTTTCTAGTACACATAAGGTAAATCAACATCTTTCTATTAATATTATTTAGAACAACAGAGAGGGGGGTGAATCAGTTGTTCTGAGGTCCAGATGTACCAATTGAACTTTTAAACACTTCAACAATCTCAGATTTAATCACAAACACAACTCAATCTCTAAAGTATATATCAGAAACATATAACATGTAGTCCACTGTCCAAAATTAATTAACTTGCAAAATATAGAAACATTCACATCAAAACATTCACTCAAGTATAACACCAGGATTTATAGTGGAAACCCAACTTGAGAAAAACCACTTTGTAACATGTTACTGATATTTTCACTCTTTTGAAGTGAGCTCTGTGAAAAGCCAACCCTGTTAAAGGTTTACAAACACATTGCTAGGTGTGACCCTGTTAAAGGATTTAAACACTTTGTCAAAAGTGACATGGTTAAAGGATTTAAGTACATTCCATTAGAATTCCACCTTGATGAAAGATTTTAAACAATGACTGTTAGGTCAACCTTGATTAAAGGATTTAGACTGATACAATGGTTAGAAAGTAACATTAGTTTCTGATCCAAAAAACATACAACTCACTTTGCAAATAACAGATCCACTTCGCACATATATGTTGATTTACTGACTAAGCTCCATTTCCATCTCCATCACTGATCTTCTTAGAATTTGCTTCAAGTAATCACAACTCTAATCAACTCCTTCACAATTTCACCTTCAGCCTTCTGCTTAGACTTATCAGTCAATTGTAATACCCTAAAAATGGGCTATAAGCTCATTAAACCTCCTACATCTTCAAATTCGAACGAAATCGACATCAAAGTCCTAACCTAAGGCACATCTGCACATTATCGAATCCCAATTGATTTTATCCTAAATTCTGCATTGGGGAATATTCCTAGCAATATTCCTATTTATCATAATTATCTTTAATTTAATTATTATTTGGCAATAAATTCTATTTATCCTAAAGTTTGATTAATTGAATATTTTGAATATTTAATTAATCAGATTTAATACTGCCACTTAATTAATCTATTAAATCATTCCTAAATTATATTATTTAATTTTGACAATAAAATAAAAAATCTCATGACTAATTGATTAAATTCCTATTTTAATTGATTAATGTCAATTGCCAATTTTTAATAATATAGTTTTTGAATAAAGTTTGATTTAATAATTGATTAACCCATAAATCAATTGTTTTAATTTAAAAAATCAGTTAAGTTGAGAATAAATCATTTTATTTTTAATTAATTTATAATTAAATCATGCACAATCAGAAAAGTAGGCAACTAGAAATTAACAATCAATTTTAAAATTGAAACTCAACATTTGATGATGAGTTGAAATTTTATCTAAAACTCTATTTTGAGTTAAGCACTACTTTTGCATGATTTTTGTGAGTTAATCTTCTCTGATTTCTTGTTGACTCAAAAATCAACTTGAGTTTATCAAGAGTGATTTATGGCTTTTCTCTTGCACCTCCAAAGCCCTGGATTTCTATAAAATCAATGCTTCGACTCTTCTAAAAGGATCCACGAAATTGCATCCTCACATTGGCGAATTGGTAATCGAAGAATCTATCTTTGCGAATAAAAGTTGTTGTGAGATTCTCATTATTTTGAGCACTCATATCATTTAGCATATCAATTCTTAGATTAATTTCATATCATATCATTTTTTCATATAGAATAGATTCATATCAGTTTCCTTCATCTTATTGCATAGAAAACACAAAAATATAGATTAAATTTGCATTCATACAGTTTTCATTCTTTGCATTCAAATCCTTCGTTTAGGTGTTGCATTGTCACTGGTCTTGGTCTGATCTAAGAGTATCATACTCACACCTTCTAGAAGGCAGTAAATCGCTTGGTTAGTTTAGTTTCCATTTCACTGCACGATTTTGATTTTTGGCTAACCTCTAATGTTTTATTGAAGTGTTGTGTCTATAGCTAGGTACAAAATTTACACACACATTTTTGGCGCCCACCATGGGGCCCTAAAACGGGTTTCCATAATCTTTCTATCAATTTCTATCACTTTCTTGTCATTTTCTGGGTTAAAACTGTGATTTTTATTTTTTTGTCCGTACATTTTCATACGAATTTTGTCAAAAAGTCATTTTGTGAGGTACCCACTGTTGTACAATAGGTTCAAATTTTGAGGCTCGTATTAGAGAGTACACATTGTCATTTGGAAGCCTGATTGTTGTATGAATAGACACCCACAGTTGTACGAGTTTCCAGACTGTCATCTGGGAGGTAACCCACTGTTGTACGAGTTTTCACTCCAGAATTCAATTGTTGTTTCAATTTTTTTGACAGTTTTCTAGATTTGATTTTCAGATTTGGACTGACAGCTAACCTTAACAATTGAAATCTTCTATTTTTTACTGATACTTGTTGAATTTGATTGGGAAAAGTGCAACTAAATTGCTAAAATAGGTAAAAATCTACTAAGTGCGTTGCAAGGAATTTAAGTATTCTTCTCAAGCTGATAACATTTCAATTTGGATTAAAAACGAACTCTCACATTTCAAGCTTGTGTGATTTTCTTGCTTTCATATCACAGACTTCATTTTGGGCTATAAAATGAACATAGATTTGCTTTTTGCATATCTGTTACACATAGTAAATAGGCCCTATGAACACTATTTGTGGATGATCTTGAGAGACTGAGCTTCTTCCGCTTGTTTATTCATGTGAAGCTCCTCTTGACGAAGGATCCCCTTGTAGGTAGGGAAGGTATTGAGAGAGTCTCACATTCTACTAGATTTGTGTGTCTTCAACTTTTGATTGATACATTCTCTCTCCGAAGAGGTTGATAGATCATAAGCGATGGACGTCATAGATCTTTGTGAGATAATCTTGGTCTTAGCGTGTCAGATTAATCTGTCTGCTTTGTTTTGGTTAAAAGTGAAAAGGCTAGAGGATTGTGCTCTACTCCCTTTTTGGGTAGTATCAGAAACTTAGATCCTTGAATCTAGAACAAGTCTCCATGTGGTATCTTTTGTGAGTCACCTTTAGAGAGGGTTAACCATAGTGGACATTCCCTTAACTGGGTCAACCACGTGGACAGAACCTCAAGTGGTAATAGCCATTTTCACCGTGGTAGCAGCATCCGCTATATAAATGTCCTTGTGGATGAAATCTTCATAGGTGTGGTCTCTTGTTGGGCTGTTAGATCTCCCTAGCAGATCCTGATTGATTAATTTCTTGGATTGTGTCAAAACCCTGGCGCACTTGGATTGGAGTTCGCCCTCTTGAGATCACAAAACTTGCAGAGTCAGACCATTACTACAAACACTAGTGAGGCCAAATTTTCATTTTTCTAGGAATATGTGCATTATTGATTAACTTTTTAGAACATACACAATTAGCATTCCTAAGGATTAGCACATTCAGTCACTTGATTATTCATGCACAGGGTTGCTTTTCCCCTGTTCATTGTTTTTAGATGTGCTTGGAATCACTTGCTTGCTATTTTGCGTGCTTGTTTATCTATCTGACTATCAAAAATGAATGATCTCAGAATAATATTCAAACCTAGATAGAGAAATTTGTGAATGATTTGAACTTGAAAACCAAACTTTTGCAAAATCTGAAGTAAAAATCCTTTCTAGAGTCAAAAGTCATCCCATCATTGTCAGAAAGTTGTACGAGTTTTGGCAAGTGTCATTTCAGAACCCCTGTATTGTCATATGATAGCTTGTATAGTGTCATACGAGTTTTGCTGCCAGTTAGAAAAAAAAAGTAAAAAATATGCTATCAATTATTGTGCGAGTTTTGCAACTATCATACAAGTTTGTCAATTTCCATTTCACAGCATACCCAATGTCGTATGAGCCTGCAGAAAGTCATTTGAGAAAAATTGCTAGGGAGTGGTCAGAATTGTCAGAAACTTAGTTTTTACAGCCCATTTCCAGAATCTGCTGAACCAATCACTGTGTCAGGAACATAGTAGAAACTAGAATGAATCCATTCATTTTCCTCAAGTGAACCTTTGAGTCTAATCTTTCCTTTTGGGTTATTGATTTGAGTCTTTTTCATCTTGTGTCAAAACCTTGTCAACATTATCTTCAAATTCAATCTTTTTGTATAAATGGCTAAGTGTTGTGAGCTCATGCCCACCATCAGTTGGGCATCTACCCATACTACTGTGGCATAATATCCTTCATTTAGGTCTAATCTAATCCTTAATCACTTCAATCTTGATAGGATTGTGTCATTTGATCTTCTAGAATCAATTCATTCTTCAGTTGTCTTCATCTTATTCTTTGGCTTCACCCAAGGTTAATGGTGGAAACTAGAGCTTTGTCTCACAAGAAATCTAGAGAGGTATCCCATACAATACGTCTAAATACTGTCTAGGCCCCAACTCTTGAACAACTCTATAATTCTAGTCTTTACGAAGACGATGGTCTTGGCAATTTTTGATTGCAAATTGGTTACGTCCCCCCTCCATAAACTCACAGAGGTAATCAACAAACCCCTCCCCAATCTAATACAAGGAGCCCTAAAACTCCTAACATGTCTCATAGAGGGACACAACATGGGTCTCAAGGACACCAATCTCAACATGGTATGGATCAAGAACCTACCCCTTCTGAAATTGTTTGATATCAAAATGATGATGACTTTAAAAGAATGATGAAACATTTCTTGAAGGAAGATAGAGAAACATACTTTCTAGAATTGGCTCATTAAGGAGCTAAACTTCCTCCCAACTTTAATGTGGAAAATATCATTACACATGAGGAAAAACTCCTATCATGGCTATGATGAAATAGATGCATGTCATGCAAGTCAAACTTAACAAACTTGAGAAAGAAAAGGAACCTAAGGAGTTCTCCATGAAAGCTCTATGCCCTTTTCCATTCGATAAAGACTTGTACATGCCACCATTCCCTAAAAGAGTGGAGATGCCAAAATATGATAAGTATGATGGAAACTCTGACCCTCAAGATCATGTTAGAGAATTCTGTACTCAATCTATGGAGTTTAAGCATGAACCAACTTACTTAATGCATCTTTTCCCTCGATCTCTAGGAGGAGCAGCCATTCATTGGTTCTCTAGAATGCCTCCTACTATCAAAACTTTTGAGGAGTTATTCAAACTATTCTATCAATAATACTCCTACAATATTCAACATTTGGTCACTATGATTGACATCTGCAATCTAAAAAAATATCTAGGAGAATGATATTTATCAAGAGACGGAGGAAGAAATTCTCTCTATATGCTAGACCCATTCCTGAAACTGAGAAATTGGAAATCTTCATCAACAATCTTGTTCTAGAAATTAACTACCCTTTACAAATGCAAAATCATACATCTTTTGACAAGATGGTAGATAATGCGATCAAAATTGAGAAAGTACTTGTGCAAAAGGGAGACATCACACTTCAAAAAGACAAGTATGAATCTGGATCTAGTTCTAAGGACAAGAACAAAAATTGGAACAAGAATCAAAGGCATTGTCAAAGATGGCATTGTTGATAATATTTGTGCCCCATCTAAGGCACCTGTTTTCAATCTCACTGTTGGTACCCAAGCCATCAAAGCTTCTGAAGCTAAAGCCACAGAGTCCAACAAAAAGTCATTTGATTACAAACCTTGGGCTATTGATCCTAATCGCAAATTCACTCCTCTTGGAGAATCCTTGGAATCTTCCATGAAAACTCTATTGGAAAAAAAAATCATCTACTTGCTTGAGATGAAAGTCTTTGATCCTGAACCTAAACCAAAATGGTGGAGAGAACAATTTTTGTGAATTCCATCGCAATAAAGGTCATAAGAATAATAAATGCATTCACTTGAAGCACATTATACAAGACAAAATTGATAATGGTGACATCACAATTGACAATCATAAGAGTAATAATGATCATACAACATTCACAAAACCATTTCCTAAACATGGTAAAGAAGATTCTTCTTCTCAACCTAATATGGGTGCTAAAGTCAATTATGCCTACTCTAGAAACAATGTTGTTATCAATATGGTTGAACCATGTCTATCTAAGCGTTGCAATGTCATCACAATTGTAAGAAGAGATAGAGAAAATCAATCAGCTAATGTAGTTACTTGATCACAAGCTCAGGCACACCTACAAGGACAAATACCAGATTCATCAAGTGTCCATAAGGTTCCTTTCAATCTTTCATCTACTTCTAAACAAAAGGTTACATCTAAATCTTCAAATCCAAAAGACACAAGGCCTACTTCATACAGTATTGTCCAACAACTCTAGCACACAAATGCTAAAATCTCCATGTTAGAGTTGCTTTGGATATCTCCAGCTCATAGAGCTATTCTAGAAAAAGCTCTACTCGGATCCAATGTTCCCGATGACCTTGATTTAGATAGATTCCAGACTATGGTTGGTCATCTTACGTCTCCATAGTACATTTGCTTTTCAGAGGAAGATGATAACTCCTTGAGTCATCTGCATAACCAACCTTTTCATATTGAAGTCTTGATCCAAAACCGTTGTGTCAAATGTGTGTTGATAGATGGAGGCACTGGCCTAAACATTTGTTCTTTCAACTTGATTACACAATTGGGATTTTTAGAAATGGCCATTGATCCTAGGAATAAGATAACTATCAAAGCATATGATGAGAAAGAAAGATCTTCTAAGGGAACTATTTTCCTACCTATCAGAGTAGGTCTTGTCATCAGAGATACCATATGTCAAGTTCTTGATCTACCTTTGGCTTACAATATCCTCCTAGGAAGACCCTGGATACATGACATGAAATCCATTCCCTCTACATTCCATCAGTGTTTGAAATTTCCTTATGAAGGAGTTGAGGTGACGATTCTAGCTAATCTGTATACAACTTGCAATACCTTGAAAGAGAGTGCTGATAAACTTGTTCCCAATAATAGAGAATCTTCCACTAAGCAGCTAGATGTTGCTTCAACATCTAAGATGGAAGACATTTCTAAAGAGGTTAAGATCAAAGAAAATGGTATGGGAGAATATACTATAGAGCTAGTCTTATCTTTAACATCTCTCCCTATCTCTCCTAAGTCTTATGGGCAAACTTTGAAACAGTCTAAAACAGAGTCTAAAGAACCTCTTGAAACATATAAAGGAAATTTTTTTGTAGAAAAAATATCTAAACAGGAGTTTGAAGAGGATGAAGCTATGCTCACATGGCTATACAAAGATGAACCTAAATCTCAAGTTGTCCAAAAATGTGATGCTAAAATATCGAATATCCCGTCTAAGTCATATGGCCTAGGGGATAAATTGATTACAAAGATGGGATATAAAGGAAAAGGACCTCTAGGACTACAAGGTAAAGGTCTTTTTTCACCTCTTGATCATCATGGCTGAGCGAACAAGAATACAATAGGTCTAGGATACATGAAGAAACCTTTCTATCTTAGCAAGAACTCCTCACATGTATTAGAATAGATTGAGCCTTCTATAGCAAATAAACTAAAGGGAGAAATAATAAAACAATTTGATAGTGATGATTCAGACACCACTAATGAGCTCATTCCTTATGAGTGTTTACCTAAAGAAATAAAAGACCTCCTTGAAGCTAAAGATGATCCAATAAAAATAATTAATGTAGTAGAAACACAAGAACCTACTATAAAGCAAGAGATAGTTGCAACACAAGAACCAACTAATCTCAAAGGCAATCAAAGAGAGGAAGGTGGTAGCTTATATTCTGAGATAGATTCCCATGAGTATGAATTCAAATCAGAATCTGAGGGTAACCTTTCTTGGGGTATTCATCCCGACTTTACTCATGTTCTCAGATTTCCTAGAGGTCTAGATGAAGAAGATGAATCAAATGACTATGAATGGGGAGTCATTCCAGAACTAGATGAACTTATTACAAAAAATCATGTTGATGTTATTCAAAAATATGCACCTCAACCTAACCTAAGTCTAGAGCGAAATGATGAGCTTATTGAGTTTGATCCACCAATGGCTGAAGTGGATTTCCAAAATGACATTGAGCCTATTCATGAATTGAATGTCTTAAGTTGTAATATCCCCTTTGAACTTGAGCATCAGGTTAGGACCAATGATGATAGGTCCATATCCGTAAACACTCTTTCCCAATCTTTCACCACTTTGACTATCCAATGCCCTGACCTTCTTGACATAACATCCACCAACTTGAACCAAGGTATTTATACCTTTCCCAATGACTATTCCCTTGCTTGCTACCTCAATGCAGTTGAACCCATGAGGACTTCCATCAGTGAACCGAGTGTTAGAATGATGGAGTCAGACATCAAGTATCTTAGTCAGAAAAATAAGAATAAGAATAAAAAGAAAAGGAGTTCTGAGGGTGAAAACCACTTTGTGGCAGTCTCAAAACCTACAAAAGTAAAAATAAAAGATGTATCTAAGGGTGAAAACCTCTCTGAGGTACCTAAGGATGAGATATTTAATGTCCTTCCTAGTCATTTATAGGATAGATCTCCAATTCTAATTGAGCCCACTCAATCTATCAACTTGGGAACAACAACAGAACCATAGTTGATCCATGTAGCACAATCTTTATCAGAAGAAGAGAAGCAAAAATTTACCACATTCTTAACAGAAAAGAAGATCAACTTTGCATGGAAATACTTAGATATGTCAGGGTTGGATCCTGATCTTATAATGCATCATTTATCTATAGCTCCAAACGTTAAACCTGTTAAGAAAAAATTGAGAAAGATGCATCCACATGTTGCACTCTTGGTAAAGGCTGAATTAGAGAAGCTCCTAAAAGCTAGATTTATCTAAGTTATTGATTATGCAGAATGGATCTCTAATATTGTACCTATTTCTAAACTAGACAAATCAATAAGAGTATGCACAGATTTCAAAGATGTAAATAAGGCATGACCTAAGGATGATTTTCTACTACCTAACATTGATATGATAGTGTACATGATTGCAGGCTTTGAGATGTATTCTTTAATGGATGGTTTTTCTAGATATAATCAAATAAAAATTTCTCTAGAGGATCAAGAGAAAACTGCTTTCACATGTGCATGGGGTACCTTCTGTTGGAATGTCATGCCATTTGGGCTTAAGAATGCTGGTGCTAGATATTAGAGAGCTATGACTTCTATTTTTCATGACATGATGCATAGGACTATGGAGGATTATGTTGATGATACTTTAGAAAAATATATGATTAGACCTGAACATCTAAATGACTTGAGAAAGATACTAGACAAAATGGAAAAATTTAGTCTTAGACTAAATCCTAAGAAGTGTGCTTTTGGTGTCACTTCTGGAAAGCTCTTAGGATACATTATTTCAAAGAAAGGAATTGAAGTAGATCCAACTAAAGTTAAAGCTATCATGGAGATGCAACCTCCCAAGAACATCAGTCAAATGAGAACATTACAAGGGAGAGTTCAGTCTATTAGATGCTTCATATCTTAGCTAGTGGACATCTCACAACCTTTTACAAAGACATTACATAAAGGTGTGACTTTTGCATGGAGCGAAGAATGTGAAAATAATTTTAATCATATCAAGACATATCTATCAAATCCTCCTATCTTGATGCCTCCTATTCAAGGGAAGCCATTGATATTATATGTCTCCACAACAGATACATCACTGGGGGCATTGCTCTCACAACATGATGAGAATAAAAAGGAAAGAGCTATATACTATATCAGTAGAACATTGGTGGCATACGAAAATAATTATTCTATGATTGAAAAGGATTGTCTAGCTATGATCTTTGCATCACAAAAATTGAGACATTATATGTTGGCTCATACCATGCATTTAGTAGCTAAGATTGATCCACTAAAGTACCTATTAAGAAAAGCTACCCTCATAGGAAGATTAGCCAAATGGGTCATGCTCTTAATTGAATTTGACATTGAATATGTTGAAAGAAAAGCTATTAAAGACCAAGTTATTGCTGATCAATTAGCAGATGCACCTTTGTTTGATGACACACCAATGCAAATGTAATTTCCAGATTCCTCTATCATGAATCTTTCTTCTAGAGAATGGTAATTTTTCTTTGATGGCTCCTATACATAGAATGGATCCGGAGTAGGCATCTTATTTATCACTCCTCAAGGATACTCCATCCCTAAAGCATTTAGATTAAAGTTCCCTTGTACAAACAATATTGCTGAGTATGAAGCCCTTTTGAATGGTATGAAAATAGTAATTGAGTGGAGAGTAACATAATTACACATTCATGGAGACTCACAACTTGTAATCCATCAAGTCAATGATGTGTACCAAACTAAGGATGAAAAACTCATTCCATACAAGAGAATGGTAGATGATCTCAAGAAATATTTCATCTCTATAACATTTGAGCAAATACCTAGAACAAAGAATAAGGCTGGTGATGCAATGGCAACATTATCTACTTTATTACAACAGCCTGAACATGAGCTATGCTATGAGTTCCTGGTGGAAGCACTATCTTACCCTACATATGACTCCCCTAATACCCATATGATTTGCACTATTGTGGGTCATGGTTCCTCCCACTATAAAAACCTATTCTCCTATCTCAAAGACCAAATCATTCCCGATACCTTTAACTGCCATGAAAAGAGATACCTTATCTGTAATGCCTCTCGATATGTCATCATTGGTCATGATCTGTACAAACAAAGTCTAGATGATACACTACTTAGATGTTTAGAACAAGAAGAGTCTTAACGCGCGTTAGAGGAAGTCCATGATGGTATTTGTGGGTCACACTCAAACGGTTTAACACTAGCTTGAAAACTTGTTAAGGTTGGGTACTATTGGCCAGAAATGGAGAAAGAGTCTATCAAGTTTGCTAAAAACTATCAAAAGTGCCAAGTGCATGGCAACTTAATTCATGCTCTAGGAAGAGATCTAATTCCCTTCACTACACAATGGCCTTTTCACCAATGGGCAATTGATCTTATAGGAGCCATACATCCTCATTCTTCTAATGGACATACCCATATAATCACAGCTACAGATTATTTTACAAAATGGGTGGAAGCAGTCCCTTTGACACAAGCAACTGGAAAACAAATATCTATGTTCATCTTGAACTACATCATATGCCGATATGGTATTCCACATTCTATAGTCATAGATAATGGTGGACAATTTAAGAACAAAGACTTGGATGATTTATGTGCCAAATTCAAGATTACACAACATTGGCCATCTATCTACTATCCTCAAGGGAATGGACAAGAAGAGGCTTCTAATAAGAATCTATTGAAAATATTGCACTAAATAGTTAATAAAACAGGAAGAGACTGGCATCTTATGATCAATCTAGCTCTTTGGGCCTACAAAACAAGTATCAGAGTGCCTAGTGGGGCTACACCATTCACTTTAGTTTATGGGTCTAAAGCGGTACTACCTATTGAGGTTGAAATCCCATCACTAAGAATTAGAATGCATGGTCTAGTAACTGATGATGACTATAGAGTGTCTAGGTTGCAAGAACTTGAACTACTAGATGAACACAGACAAGTAGTGTATGATCATCTTAGAGTATAATAGAAGTGAATGTCTAGAGGCTACAACAAGAAAGTTAGACATAGAGAATTTTAGGTTGGTGATCTAGTCTTGAGAGAGAATCCTAAAAATCAATCACATCAAGAACGCAAGGGGAAGTTTGAACCCAAATGGCTGGGTCCCTTTGTTATCACTACAACTTTTGGCTCTGGTGCCTATCAACTCTCAATGATTGAAGGAGAACAGCTTTGAGAACCAATCAACATTCTCCATCTGAAGAAATTCTACACCTAAGGCATTTAGTCTATGGTAAAATATCCTGAAAAAATCTTAATAATTGGAAAAAGTCCTGAAAAAATGAACATCTTGGTGAAAACCTAGCAATTGGTGCCTTGATGATTCACAAAAAAAAGTAAAAAATATCAAAAGTACAAAAAAAATTGGAAACAAGAAAAATACAAAAAAAAAAAAAGAAAAAAAGAAAAAGTGCCTTGGCGAAAACCTGGAAACAGGCGCCTTGGTAGAAAAAATAGAATCTCTGCCAAGATGGTGAAAACCCAGCAAACAGGCGCCACTTGTTCAAAATGCTTCATCTATTAGCACAATCTTGGTCTTTCCCAGCTTTTAGTCTTACTTTAGTTTGTACATATTTCCCGGTTTGGTCCTGCTATCCTATTTTCAATAAAGTCAATCTGTACACCAATCAGCTCAAGCATCTGTATCCTATCAATGTTTCAAACTTGGGGGCAATCACAGTCATATCCTATGGCCTCCAATGTATCTTTAGATGTGTCATATCTAGTCAGAGTCCTTCAAAGCTTCATCTGAGTTAGTCAATCATTCTCCTCTCCAGAAATGATTTTGAGTCTAGAACAATGCAATCAAACACAAACTGAAAACAATCTATGCTTTTTACATGCTTTTATCTCCTTGTATGCTTGTTGGTTCGCATTGAGATTTTTGCATATTGTGTCCCTTCGAGCTCTTCGATAATGTCTTTTATAGGATTTAGAGAGTGATGACTGGGGGCATAATCTTTTCTTTGTTTTTTTCTTGTATGTGAAAATCTAACAACTTTGGAAATTTTAGATTGAAATGTTGTCCATCTGTAAGAGCCTCTATCTCATATTGGATGGCCATGAGTACCTCGACCATGGATACCCAAAAAATTCAAGGAATTTTGATCTAACTATTGTCATTTTGAGTGAGTTCTTACTCCTATAAAACATGATCTTGCCTAAGGATGTGAATGATAGAGGGTCACTACAGGTAATTCACACTGGATTTAGAATGATCTCTTGACTGCTTGATGTGTTTGTTTTAGCAAGGCGTATTCTGGTCATCACAATGTTTATGTTTTGATGCTTATACAAATTGCTATATTAAAATGGACATGATATTTAGGTCATCCTGGCATTTATGCCTTGATGCTTATATCTAATCCGACATTCTGAAAATACAATCAATATTCATATGTTCATGGTTATATAACCAGTGGGCATTGTGTTGATTATTGTACATACAAATCAGTATTCATATGTCTATGGTTTTATAAACTAGGGGGCATTGTATTGACTTATCCAATTACCTAAAAAAACTCAATGATGACAAATGACTGACACATGATCAGTGACTAGGTCCTAGGTCTTAGGTTGCATTTCATTTTGTATGTCATTTTGCACTTTGTATGATTGCATGATCTCACAACTTGCTTGACAATCTTTAACAATTCTTCTAACACTATACTTAAACTGCACACGAAGAGCTGAATCTTATACGAAGGTCTTCTCACAAAAACACAAGTAGTCACAATCCTGAGTTACACATCCTTTTTGACATAAGACTGACTAGTCTTCATCAATACCTACAAAACATATCATGTGTATCATTGCATTTTCATTACATATTCATAATCATTCATTCCATCTATTGCATTACATACATTTCCATAATCAAATACATTTGCATAACATTCATACATATGAAAGAAAATCATTGCATTGCATGAATTCATACATACATTCTACTCTACTCATAGCATTTACATCACATGATATCATCATACATAAAAAAAACATGACAAGTACAAATGAAGTCACAACCAAAAGTCTCAATCTCATATATATATCATAAAACTTGAAATAGTCAGGGGTGCACTATTGGCACAATGTAAAAAAGAATGAGCTCATGTGAGCTATCAAAATAGTATCAATATCAAAAGAGCAACAAAAATATCAGAATATCATGACAGATCAGCTGTCAGCCTGATCCTCTTCATCTAGTGGAGGTGGTGGTGGTGCATCTAGTACTACCTCGGCCCTAGGTGCTCTCACTCCCTCTGATGATATCATATACTAAGAGTATGAAGGACCTCTCTAAGAAAGGGGTACTACCACATAGTATGCAGAAACATAATACACAGATCTAGAGGTCTGATGGATAACCTCTGCCTGTAATCTCTGAACCTCACCACGAAGCTCAGTGCGCTATCTATCTACCACTAGATATCTCTCCTCCCATCGAGCACTATACACTTTCAGGTCCCGAACCTATAATCTAAGCCTTCTCATGACCTCCTGTATAGACAATGGAAGAGTAGGATCAATGTCTACCACCGACATGTCAGTATCCTTAGCAGGTTGCTCTGTAGTCTCCACTCTCTGCACCTTATAGCGTCTAACCTCTGCACCCATATCAAAATTGGTATCCTCCTGTATAGGATCAATATCACTGCCTACAACCTTCTCAGCTGCAAGTACCTCCTCGACACTACCCACACCCCCTAAAGTACTACCCTCTCCCCTAGTCCCTCTCTATGAACCTATATATCTACTTGCTATGGAACTAGTGGGACAAGGGGGCCTCATCTATCCTGATGGTCTCTGTGGAGGAGCCATCACTCTCGGTCTCAAAGGTGTGGGGTGTACAATTGGAACCTGTGTAGGTCTAAGACCCTATCCCATCAAAGCACCTGTAACATCCATCACCTCCTCCATGGAGGGTATCAACTTAGTAGGGTTAGAAAATCTCTGAACAGGATGATCAACAAGCCATGCAATGAATCCATCTATAACACCTGCATCAATGACCTGTGGCCTATACTCCCAATCTCTACCAATGATAGCACTGTACTCTTGTGAACACAAGGCATAAGAAAGCCTTGGGGTCCATCCAAGTTCGAGCTCATGAGATATCTGGGCATAAGTGGTGTAATCCTATGGTGCATCCTGCACTCATCCATACTGACACCATACCCTGGTGATAAGAAATCTCTCTAGTATAGTGGATGACCATCCTATTAGCACTTGACTATGAAAGAAGAAACTAAACCACTCTCATGCAGTAGGCCAAGGCTCAATCTCTAAGTAGGGCCTCCATTGTACAAAGGTCATATCATCGAGACATCGTCTCCAATACTCTACGTGGCCCATACACCCCTGCATGACATATCTAGCATATATATATATATATATATATATATATATATATAACGGGCTCTTGTGGTTGCCTTTGTGAGGTACACACTGGTCTCAAAATAGGGATATGCTCCCACACCCAGATCTATAAAACAAGAGCTCCGACAACAAAAGTTTTGCTCTCATGATACACTACCTCATGCATCTCAGAGAACATGTGAGCCAAAAGATACTAACTCCAAGCTAACTCAGAAGGAGTCACCATCAAATGTGCAATCTTAGGGGCCCAACCCATCAGAAGATCGTTCTATTGATGGTCAGACATGATGATACCGCTGATCATCTTGGCTATAATACACTCTAGTTTGTGCAACTGTCCATACCGCTGCACCAAGGTCTCCCATGAAATGGAACCAGCCAACTGAGTATCATCTCCGAAGAGACGTCTGAAAGCTAATAATCCAGAGTTCCCTGAACTCACATATGCTAGATGCTGACTACTATGAAATGGAATTCGGAGAATCCTATACACATCCTCTGGAGTTGCAGTGAGCTCTCTAGTAGGAAGATGAAACGTCTGTGTCTCTGAATGGAATCTCTCTATCGGTGTCATCAATAGACCATGGTTTACCCTAATCTTAGGTATATGGATCAAATACTCGAAACCACAAGCAGCAAGATGCACTCTCATTGGATCCAGTAAGGAAACACAGAGCCTCTGAGTGGCTAGATGTGAGATACAGACATGCACATCAGGATATATGACCTACACAACATAGAAATAGGGAGCCCTATCAGTATTTTGGTTGGAAAAAAGGTTACACACAGAGGAATGGAATTGTTTTCTATTTCAGAAGGTAGGTCAAAGACTCAGGAATCAATCTCAAAGTTCAGAAAATTCAAAATTTGGCCCTAGAAATGAGTTTTGGACTCACTTTTTTTCATACGACAAAGCAGACTGGCAGAAAAACTCGTACGAGTTTTCCCTGGTTACTATACGATAAAGCATGATGATATGACACTGCATCTCTCCTCGTATGAGTTATGAGGGACCCGATGAAATGTCATACGACTCTTGGGTCCCTCTCATACAAGTCTTGGGGGTTAATGAGATGACAATCTAACTAAGGTTGAAAAGTTGTACGAGTCTAGACGGACAGTCGTACAAGTTTTCGTGCATGCAAAAATTAAAAAATTGAAAACATATGAAACAAAAGTTCAGATGCTATAAACAAGGAAAAATTGACTTTTCAGAGAAGCAAAGAGGTCCACCTATCGGATGTCCATACTGTCGAGGTCTCTGATGCCTCTAGCTACACTCAAAATAATGAGAAGACACAGGTACCTTCATTTTTTCCATTTTCTCGCTCAAAGGGCTCCACAAGGTTTTCAAAAGTCAACAGTGAAAATGATTTGAAAATGACCCTTTTGGCCTTTATATAACTTTTGACCTAATTTTCAAAAGTGCTCCGTTTTTCATAAAAATTGCACCCCTAGCTAATTTCGACATTCTGAACCCATTTTAGGGATCAAAATTGAAATCTAAGATTATTTATTATGTCAAAATCATGATTTAACATTTTCGGACCCAGGATGTCTGACTACTTGTACAATCAACCTTGAATCATCACAGAAATCCATTATTCAACTTAACTAACTATCTTACATCAAATTATCAAAATTTCAACTTGGTCAACCATGGTCAACTCATGGTCAAACCTAGTCAAACTTGGTCTCTAGGACCTCTAAAATGATGTAGAACACGTTCTTGGATGTGTATAACTACTTCTCAAATCAATTGACATGCTTCTAAACTATAAATGCTGACTTCTCTTGTCATATTTCAATTTTCATCCCGAAGGGGGCATGATATTGCACATCATTCAAAGTTTGTAACTCCAAATCTGTAATCAAATCTTTCCTCATTAATCAAGACAACAACCACGTCTAGTTATTGATTCATCAAAAGTCCTCGTCGCTTGGGGCAAATATTTCATCTCTTGGGGCATATCAGATTCATATACTATTTTAAATCTATCTTGTAAATTGTATTAGCTTTTCATAACCAATGGTTCATTAGTGTTATTTCCTTGGTTCTTCATAACTGATGGGTTTAGGATGTGATAGCAATATGATTCATACAAGGACATTGAGGTCTGGAATCAGTCACTCACTTCTTCACAATCATAAGGTTCAGAATCAAGTGTTTTGGCACTTTTTCATAATCACCGGTTCATTATTGATATAGCTAGCAACATCTCGATTCCTAGTCATTCTAGGCCTAGGTCAATATCTCTTTTTCCAATCTTTCAACCAGTTTCTGTCTTGGAATTGGTTCATCTTTCAGATCAAATCTCAAATATCTTTATCATACACAGACTATTCTTTGAACCACCATGCTTTGCATAGTGATTCAAAGAGGGGCAAAATGTAATACCCCAAAAATGGGCTATAAGTTCATTAAACCTCCTACATCTTCAAATTCGAATGAAATCAACATCAAAGTCCTAACCTAAGGCACATCTGCACATTATCGAATCCTAATTGATTTTATCCTAAATTCTGCATTAGAGAATATTCCTAACAATATTCCTATTTATCATAATTATCTTTAATTTAATTATTATTTGGCAATAAATTTTATTTATCCTAAAGTTTGATTAATTGAATATTCTGAATATTTAATTAATCAGATTTAATACTGCCACTTAATTAATTTATTAAATCATTCCTAAATTGTATTATTTAATTTTGACAATAAAATAAAAAAATCTCATGACTAATTGATTAAATTCCTATTTTAATTGATTAATGTCAATTGTCAATTTTTAATAATATAGTTTTTGAATAAAGTTTGATTTAATAATTGACTAACCCATAAATCAATTGTTTTAATTTCAAAAATTAGTTAAGTTGAGAATAAATCACTTTATTTTTAATTAATTTATAATTAAATCATGCACAATCAGAAAAGCAGGCAACTAGACATTAATAATCAATTTTAAAATTGAAACTCAACATCTACTGATGAGTTGAAATTTTATCTAAAACTCTATTTTGAGTTAAACACTGCTTTTGCATGATTTTTGTGAGTTAATCTTCTCTGATTTCTTGTTGACTCAAAAATCAACCTAAGTTTATCAAGAGTGATTTATGGCTTTTCTCTTGCACCTCCAAAGCCCTAGATTTCTATAAAATCAAGGCTTCAACTCTTCTAAAAGGATCCATGAAATTGCATCCTCACACTGGTGAATTGGTGATCGAAGAATCTATGTTTGCGAATCAAAACTGTTGTGAAATTTTCATTATTTTGAGCACTCATATCATTTAGCATATCAATTCTTAGATTAATTGCATATCATATCAGTTTTTCATATAGAATAGATTGATATCAGTTTCCTTCATCTTATTGCATAGAAAACACAAAAATATAGATTAAATTTACATTCATACAGTTTTCATTCTTTGCATTCAAATCCTTCATTTAGGTGTTGCATTGTCACTGGTCTCGGTCTGATATGAGAGTATCATAATCGCACCTTCTAGAAGGTAGTAAATTGCCTGGTTAGTTTAGTTTCCATTTCACTGCACGATTTTGGTTTTTGGCTAACCTCTAATATTTTATTGAAGTGTTGTGTCTATAGCTAGGTACAAAATTCACACACACATCAATAACATCAACAACTTCAGCCCATGCTGTAACCTCACAATTAGGTTTTCCTTTATACCTCTTCAATTAGGTAGATCCATCTTTTGCCACTTAATCTCCTTCGTAGATATTAGGTTTAGGTCAGATTCATCGAATCCTTCCATCATTTAAGTTCTTCATCCTTCCTTCTAGATACATCTTCAAACTTCTCATTGAATTCATAATAAAATGATTTACCATGCACTAAATTCTCCATACAATCAATTAATAAAGTCAACACAATTTACATATCCAAAGAATTCAATAATGTCGCATGGGAATCTCAATTCTTTCTCCAAATGTAAATTACTGACAATCTATCAATACTGTGTTCATCTCCTCAGTCATCACTGCATAACTCGGTCATCTCTACAAACTGTCTTCCTCAGCTAACACTGTCTTGCTTGGTAATTTCCTGTCGCTCAACATAAACTAATGTTCAGTCAATACTAAATTTACTCGACATATAATAGTGCTCGATTGACACTAACATCACTCAGCTTAAAATATATTTCTTCACTTTTGCTCGGTTAAGCCTACTTCTCCAGTCTTTCTTCTTAGTTAGATAAATAATACATTATCTTATCAATGTGCCAAATAATCAAGTACCCATTGAAGCATCAAATAACTCAACCTTTCCTTAGGTTCTCTTGTTATCTCCCTTTCCCTAATCATTTTCATCAATAAATAGATACGGTACTCTCTTAGATAGAAACTATCTTATCGGTTAAGGTTTGACATCAATGACAATACAACAATTGTTTCAATTGTAGTTTCCAACAATCTCCCTCTTTGGCATTGATGGAAACACCACATGAATAACACATGACTTACCAACCAATCCAAAAACTTTGTCTGTGCATCATAAATATTTATAATATCCTTAGCTTCATTTTGGTTCACAACAACTTAGTCTTTCTTGACTGTTCACACAATTACTCCCTCTGAATCTTTTCTGTATCTCTCTAAATGTCTTCCTCTGACTTCTCTGAATCTCAAATCATATACCTCAGTGTTTTCTATTCCTATTTGGTTTTCATCTGAATCTCTCCCTCTTTGACAATAATGCCAAAGAAGAATCTAGCACTTACATCTTCCACAAGAAAATGTCATCTTGTCAGTTCAGTATTAGTATTTCTCCCTCTGTCATCTTTCTTATGACAAATTATCAGCTTTTTTGTACTTTTCACAACTCTAGGAAGCTCCTAAAGTGTGACCTTTTCTGCATCAATTTGTCAGATATTCTATGTAGCACATTTGATGCAATGCTCCTAGTTGACTAGGAAAGCTCAGTTAGGGGAAGCACCCCTAGTTTAACTCTAAGATATTCATGAGCATCCTTAGGTAAAGCTTTTGTGAATATGTTTGCTAATTATTCCTTTGTATTCACATATTCTATTCGGTAAAAACACAATAAGCTGTCACCCTTTTACAAAGGAAGAGGCTAACAACACCAAAACTAAAAAACTTCAAGGGCATAAAAGTCATATTTCTATTTAGAATTTGAAGATGATGTAAACTAATGAAATGTGTGAAATAAGATGAATTTTATGCCTATAATTTTTAAAAATTATTTTGGACATAAATTAATATATATTTTTAATTTTTAAGGTCTATTTTTCATGTCCTGAAAATACAGCAAATCAGGGGGTTTACCTCCTGTCAAATAATTATAAGTAAAACATTGTTTTTTCCTCCAATTTCAAAATATGTTTTAGATGACATGTATACCTAGTGCAAGAAAAAGGAGAGAAGTGTTTTTGATCTATAATTTGCCTGTTATAAGTATTCAAAGTACAACTTACATGAAATCAATAATTTTTGTCTCCCACCACTTTTCACCTATCAAAACTATTCCAAAATCCAAATAAATTATATATTCTTGAAGAAGATTCTCTTCTCTAGTGCCTCATATAATTTTGATTTTTTTTAATTGATTTACTATTTTTTTTAATTTATCGAATCGGTGACTTCTCAAAGCTTTATATACCTACATGTATTTTTTACAAATTTGTTTAACATTTTCTAATTGAAATTATATAAAATTTATATGTCCAGAATTGTAGTTCCAAGATCTAGAAAAGGGTAGTTTTATTTTTTTGAAAATTTTAATTTGCAGAAGAGAAAAAAATACCAAAAGTGCAAATTGTGCATTTTTTGTGTTTTTAAAGTTTTGGCTGCCAAGTTGGCATGCCACTTAGGATTGTGTGTGTGAATTTTGTACTTAGCTATAGACACAAAACTTCAATAAAACATTAGAGGTTAGCTGAAATCAAAATCATGCAATGAAAGGAAAACTAATCTAACTAGACAATTTACTGCCTTCTAGTAGATGTGAGTATGTATTTTCAGATTGGACCGAGATCAGTGACATTGTCAACACCTAAATGAAAGATTTGAATGGAGAATCTAGATATGAATTAGATGAAAATTAATCTATTTTTTTGGTATTTTAGATGCAATAATATGAAAAACTGATATGCAATGATTCTAAGAATTGATATGAAAAACAAAATTGATCTCACAAACGTGGTTGATTCGTAAAGAAGCTTCAAATACCAATTCACCAGCATAAGTTTGCAAATTATGAGATTATTTGTGAAGAGCTGAAGCCTTGATTTTATAGAAATCCAGGGCTTTGGAGGTGCATGGGAAAAGCCATAAATCACTCCAGTTGATTTTTGAGTCAACAAGGAATCAAAGATAGTTAACTCACAAAAAATCATGCAAAAATAACTTTTTGATTTAAATCAGAAGTTGAGATCAATTTTTAACTCAAAAGAGAGTTGGGTTTATTTTTAAAACAACTTAAATTGATTTTTTGATTTATAGTTTAACTATTTTTTGGATGTGCACAATTAATCATGAATTAAATAAATAAATAAAGTGATTTATCCTCAACTTAATTGATTTTAAAAATAAAACAATTGATTTATGGGTTGATCAATTATTAAATCAAAATTTTATTCCAATTACATCATTAAATATGACAACTTGCTTTAATTAATTAAATAAGAATTTAATCAATTAATGATAGAAATTTTGATTTATTGTCAAAATGAAATAATACAATTTAGGAATAAATGTAATTAAATTTAATTAAATAATTAAATGACAATATTAAATCTAATTAATTAAATATTCAGAATATTTAATTAATCAAACTTTAGGATAAATAAGATTTATCACCAAATAATTATTAAATTAAAGATAATTAAGATGATTAGGAATATTACTAGGAATATTCTCCGATGCAGAATTTAGGATAATCAATTAGGATTCGATGATGTTTAGATGTGCCTTACGTTAGGACTTTGATATTGATTTCGTTCAATGTGTCAATATAAGAGGTTAATGAACCTATAGCCCATTTTTGGGGTATTACATTTTGCCCCTCTTTGAATTGTTGTGTGAAGCGCAGTGGTTCAAAGATAGTCTGTGTATTATGTTGAAATTGATGTTTGAAATTGAAATTGATATGAGATAGAAATTGATTGAAAGATATGAAGATAATAGGTCCTGAATGACCAAAGATAATGTTAACTATAACAGTAATGAACCGATGATTGTGAAAAAGTGTCAAAACACCTGATTTTGAACCTTATGATTGCGAAGAAGTGAGTGACTGATTCCATACCCGATTGTCGATAAGAATCATATTGGTATCACATCTGAACCCTTCAGTTTCTGAAGAACCAAGAAAATAACACAATTGAACCGATAGTTACAAAAATTGATACAATTTACAAGATTAAGAGAGAATACCAGATTGATATGGATCTCGATGAATCTGATATGCCTCGAGCGATGATTGATTTGCCCCAAGCAATGAGGTCTTTTTGATGAATCAACAACTAGACGTGGTTGTTGTCTTGATTACTGAGGAAAGATATGATTTCAAAATTTAGATTACAGACTTTGAATGATGTGCAATACCATGCCCCCTTCGGAATTAAAATTGAAATTTGACAAGAAAAGTCAGTGTTGAATAGTTCAGAAGCATGTTAATTGATTTGACAAGTGGTTAAATACGTTTGAAAATGTATTCTGCATCATTTAGAGGTCCTGGAGACCAAGTTTGACTAGGTTAAACCATGAGTTGACCATGGGTGACCAAGTTGAAATTTTGATAGTTTGATGTAAGATAATCAGTTAAGTTGAATACTAGATTTTTGTGATGATAGAAGGTGATTATGCAAGTAGGGAATAATATAAATGATCTTAGATTTTGATTTTGATCCCGAAAAAAGATTCTACTTGCTATTTCGTTGGATGGACCTTCGTGTAAGATTCAGCTCTTGTTAGATTTAAAGAGGCATTTTAAGAATTGTCTAAGCATTGAAGTTTATCCAACCATTGTGAGATCATGCAAACATGCAAAATGCAAAGAAACAAGCAAAATGAAATGCAACCTAAGACCTAGGACCTAGTCACTGATCATGTGTCGGTCATTCTCATAATTGAATTTTTAAGTAACTGGATAAATCAATACAATGCCCACTAGTTATGAAACCATAGACATATGAATATCGATTTGCATGCACAGGAATCAATACAAAACCTACTGATTAGGAAACCATGGATATATGAATATTGATTTTGCTTTTGGAATGTCAGATTAGATATAAGCACCAAGGCACAAACGCCAGGATGACCTAAATATCATGTCCATTTTGATATAGCAATTTGTATAAGCATCAAAACATAAATATCATGATGACCTGAATACACCTTGCATTCAAACACATCAAGTAGTCAAGAGATCATTCTAAATCCAGTGTGAACAACCCGCAGTGACCCTTTATCATTCACATCCTTAGGTAAGATCCCATTTCATTGTAGGAAAAAAAACTCACTCAAAAAGACAATAGTTAGATCAAACTTCCTTGAATTTTCCAGGTATCAATGGTTGAGGTACGCATGGCCATCCAATTCGAGATAGAAGCTCTTACAGTCGGACACCATTTCAATCCAGAATTTTCAAAGTTGTTAGATTTTCACATACAAGCAGACGTCAAAGAAAAGATTATGCCCCTAGTCATCACTCTCTAAATCCTATAAAGAACATCATTGAAGAGCTCGAAAGGACATAATATGCAAAAATCTCAATGCGAATCAGTAAGCATACAAGGAGATAAAAGCATGTAAAAACCATAGATTGTTTTAAGTTTGTGTTTAATGTTTGATTGCGTTGTTGTAGATGCAAAATCCTTTCTGGAGACAAGACAGACCAACTGACTCAAATGAAGCTTCAAAGGACCTTGACTAGATATGACTCATCTAAGATACATTGGAGGCCATAGGATATGACATTCATTGCCCCCAAGTTTTAACATTGATAGGATACAGACACTTGAGCTGATTGGTGTACAAATAGACTTATTGAAAATAGGAATGCAGAAATGAACCAAGAGATATGTACAAACTAAAATAAGACTAAAAGCTAGGAAAGACCAAGATTGTGCTGATAGATGGAGTGTTTTGAAACAAGTGGCACCCGTTTGCCAGGTTTTCACCATCTTGGTAGAGATTCTATTTTTGCTACCAAGGTGCCTACTTCTAGGTTTTCACCAAGGCACTTTTTCTTTTTCTCATTTTTTTGTATTTTTCATCATTTTTACTTTTTTTGTGAATCATCAAGGTGCCTATTGCTAGGTTTTCACCAAGATGTTCATTTTTTAAAGACTTTTTTAGATTTTTAAGATTTTTTCAGGACATTTTACCATAGAATGAATGCCTTAGGCATAGAATTTCTTCAGATGGAGAATGTTGATTGGTTCTCAGAGCTGTTATACTTTAGTCATTGAGAGTTGATAGGCACTAGAGCCAAAAGTAGCAGTGATTACAAAGGGACCCAGCCAGTTGGGTTCAAACTTCCCCTTGCGTTCTTGATGTGATTGATTTTTAGGATTCTCTCTCAAGACTAGATCACCAACTTGAAATTCTCTGTGTCTGACTTTCTTGTTATAGCTCTAGAAATTCTCTTCTGATATACTCTGAGATGATCATATGCTACTTATCTACGCTCATCTAGTAGTTAAAATTCTTGCAACCTAGACACTCTATAGTCATCATCAGTTACTAGACCATGCATTTTGATTCTTAGTGATGGGATTTCAACCTCAATAGGCAGTACCACTTCAGACCCATAAACTAAAGCAAAAGGTGTAGCCCCAGTGAGCATTATGATACTTGTTCTGTAGGCCCAAAGAGTTGGATTGATCATGAGATGCTAGTCTCTTCCTATTTTATTAACTGTACGGTGCAAGATTTTCAATAGATTCTTGTTAGAAGCTTCTGCTTGACCATTCCCTTGAGGATAGTAGATAGATGACCAATGTTGTGTAATCTTGAATTTAGCACATAAATCATCCAAGTCTTTATTCTTAAATTGTCCACCATTATCTGTGATTATGGAATGAGGTATCCCATATCTGTATATGATATAGTTTAAGATGAACATAGATATTTATTTTCCAGTTGCTTGTGTCAAAGGGACTGCTTCTACCCATTTTGTAAAATAATCTGTAGCTATGATTATATGGGTATGTCCATTAGAAGAATGAGGATGTATAACTCCTATAAGATCAAATTCCCATTGGTGAAAAGGCCATTGTGTAGTAAAGGGAATTAGATCTCTCCTTGGAGCATGAATTAAGTTTCCATGCACTTGGCACTTTTGACAGTTCTTAGCAAACTTGATAGACTCTTTCTCTATTTCAGGCCAATAGGACCCTGCCCTAATAAGTTTTTGAGCTAGTGTTAAACAGTTTGAGTGTGACCCATAAATACCATCATGGAATTCCTCTAACACACATTGAGACTCTTCCCATTTTAAACATCTAAGTAGTGTACCATCTAGACCTTGTTTGTACAAATTGTGACCAATGATGATATGTCAGGAGGCATTACGGATAAGGTATCTCTTTTCATGACGGTTGAAGGTATTGGGAATGATTTGGTCTTGGAGATAGGAAAATAGGTTTTTGTATCTTGATGAATCATGACCAACAATAGTGCATATCATGTGGGTTTCAGGGGAATCATATGAAAGATAAGATAGTGCTTCCACTAGGAACTCATAGCATAGCTCATGTTCAGGCTGCTGTAATAAAGTAGATAATGTTGCCATTGCATCAACAACCTTATTCTCCATTCTAGGTATTTTCTCAAATGTGATAGATATGAAATACTTCTTTAGATCATCTACCATTCTCTTGTAAGGAATGAGCTTTTCATCTTTAGTTTGGTACACATCATTGACTTGATAGATAACAAGTTGAGAGTCTCCATGAATGTGTAGCTCTGTTACTCTCCATTCAATTGCTATTTTCATACCATTCAAAGGGGCTTCATATTCTGAAATATTGTTTGTGCAAGGGAACTTTAATCTGAATGATTTTGGGATTGAGTATAGTTGAGTTATCAAAAATATGCTAGCTCCTAATCCATTTTGTGTATAGGAGCCATCAAAGAATAACTGCCATTCTCTAGAAGAAAGAGTCATGATAGAGGAATTTAGAAATTCCATTTGCATTGGTGTATCATCAATCATAGGTGCATCTGCTAATTGATCAGCAATAACCTATCCTTTAATAGCTTTTCTTTCCACATATTCAATGTCAAATTCACTTAAGAGCATGACCCATTTAGCTAATCTACCTGTGAGGGCAGTTTTTCTTAGTAGGTACTTGAGTGGATCAATCTTGACTACCAAATGTGTGGTATGAGATAACATGTAATGTATCATTTTATGTGATGCAAAGATCATAGCTAGACAAGATTTCTCAATCATTGAATATTTCTTCTCATATGCAACCAATGTTCTACTGATATAGTATATAGCTCTTTCCTTTTTGTTCTCATCATGTTGTGCTAGCAATGCCCCCAGTGATGTATCTATAGTAGAGACATATAAGATCAAAGGCTTCCCTAGAATGAGAGGCATCAAGATAGGAGGATTTGATAGATACTTCTTGATATGGTTAAAGTTGTTCTCACATTCTTCATTCCAAGCAAATGTCGCACCTTTATGTATTTTTTTTGTAAAAGGTTGTGATATGTCTGGTAACTGTGATATAAATCTTCTAATAGATTGAAATCTTCCTTGCAATATCCTCATTTGACTAATATTCTTTGGAGGTTTCATTTCCATGATGGCCTTTACTTTAGCTGGATCAACTTCAATGCCCTTCTTTGAAACTATGTATCCTAAGAGCTTTCTAGAAGTGACACCAAAAGCACACTTCTTAGGATTTAGTCTAAGACTAAATTTTTCCATTCTGTCTAGAATCTTGCTCAAGTCATTTAGATGTTTAGCTCAAATCATAGATTTTGCTAAAGTATCATCAACATAATCTTCCATAGTCCTATGCATCATGTCATGAAAAATAGATGTCATGGCTCTTTGATATGTAGCACCAGCATTTTTAAGCCCAAATGGCATGACGTTCCAACAGAAGGTGCCCCATGCACATATGAAAGTAGTTTTCTCTTGGTCCTTTGGAGAAATTTTTATTTGATTATATCTAGAAAAAACCATCCATTAAAGAATACATCTCAAAGCCCGCAGTCATGTCCACTATCATATCAATGTTAGGTAATGGAAGATCATCCTTAGGGCATTCTCTATTTACATCTCTAAAGTCTGTGCACACTCTGATTGATTTATCTAGTTTTGAAATAGGTACAATATTAGAAATCCACTCTACATAGTCAATAACTTGGATGAATCCAACTTTCAGGAGCTTCTCTAATTCAGCTTTTACCAAGAGTGCAACATGAGGATGCATCTTTCTCAATTTTTGCTTGACAGGTTTGACATTTGGAGCTATAGATAAATGATGCATTATAAGATTAGGATCCAACCCTGGCATATCTGAATATTTCCATGCAAAGTTGATCTTCTTTTCTATTAGGAATGTAGTAAATTTTTGCTTCTCTTCTTCTGATAAAGATTATGCTACATGAATCAACTGTGGTTCTTTTGTTGTTCCCAAGTTGATGGATTGAGTGGGCTCAATTAGAATTGGAGATCTGTCCTGTAAATGACTCAGAAGGACATCAAATATCTCATCCTTAGGCACCTCAAAGAGATTTTCACCTTTGGATATGTATTTTATTTTTACTTTTGTAGGTTCTAAGACTGCCACAAAGTGGTTTTCACCGTCATAATTCCTTTTCTTTTTATTCTTATTCTTATTTGTCTGACTAAGATACTTGATGTCCGACTCCATCATACTAATGCTCGGTTCAATGATGGAAGTCCTCATAGGCTCAACTACATTGAGGTAGCAAGCAAGAGCATAGTCATTCAGGAAGGTATAAATATCATGGCTTAGATTTGTGGAGGTTTGATCAAGAAGTTTAGGATGTTGGATAGTCAAAATGGGGAAAGATTGAGAGATAGTGTTTACGAATATGGATCTGTCATCATTGGTCCTAACCTGATACTCAAGTTCAAAGGTGATATTACAACTTAAGACATTCAATTTGTGAATAGGCTCAATGTCATTGTGGGAATCCAATTCAGCCATCAATGGATCAGATTCGATAAGTTCATCATTTCACTCTAGAATTATGTTGGGTTTAGGTGCATATTGGTGAATAACATCAACATGTTTCTTTGTAATAAGCTCATCTTATTCTAGAATGCCTCCCCATTCATAGTCATTAGATTCTTCATCTATGCCTCTAGGAAATCTAAGAACATGAGTAAAGTCAGGATGAATACCCCAAGAAGGGTTACCCTTAGATTCTGATTTGAATTCATACTCATGAGAATCTATCTCAGAATAACTACCACCTTCCTCTTTTTGATTGTCTTCAAGATTAGTCAGTTCTTGTGTGGCAACTATCTCTTGATTGATAGTAGGTTCTTGTGTTTCTACTACATTAATTCTTTTGATTGGATTATCTTTAGCTTCAAGGAGGTCTTTGATTTCCATAGGAAAATGCTCATAAGGAACGAGTTCTAAGCTATCTAAATCACTATCTAATGGTTCAGTTTCTTCCTTCTTAAGAAGGGGTTCCCCTGGTGTGATCTACTCTATGACATGAGAACAATTACCTTTGAGGTGGAAGGGTTTCTTTTTAAAGCCTAAGCCCACATAATCTTTGTTTTCCCTACTTGTATGTGAAATAGGTGTCACAAGACCTTCTCCTTTGACTCCCAGAGGTCCTTTAACTAAATATCCCAACTTGGCTATCAGTTTATCTCTTGGACCATATGCCTTAGAAGGGATTTTGGATACTGTAGAGTCACTAGTTTGAACAACTTGAGATTCAGGTTCATCTTTGTATAGCCATGCAAGCACAGCTTCATCCTCTTCAAATTCCTGCTTGGAGACTTGTTCTGCTACAAAATTTTTTTTATATGCCTCAAGAGGTTCTTTAGAGTCTGGTTTGGACTATTTTAAAGATTTTCCATAAGACTTAGGTGAGATAGGGAGAGATGTCAAAGATAAGACTGGCTCTATAGTATATTCTCCCATACCATTTTCTTTGATATTGACCTCTTTTACAAGGTCTTCCATTTTAGATGTGGATGCTTCTTTTGTTGGCTCAATGGAAGATTCTTTGTTATTAGGCACAAGTTTATCGACACTCTTCCTCAATGTATTGCAAGTGGTGGATATATCTACTAGAATAGTGACCTCTACTCCTTCATAAGGAAATTTCAAGCATTGGTGAAATGTAGAAGGAATAGCCTTCATCTCATGTATCCATGGTCTCCCTAGAAGAATGTTGTAAGCCAAAGGTAGATCAAGAACTCGACATATAGTATCTCTGATAACCGGACCTACTCTGATAGGTAAGAAAATGGTTCCTTTGGAAGATCTTTCTTGTTCATCATAGGCTTTTATAGTTATTTTCTTTCTAGGATCAATAGACAATTCTAAAAATCCCAATTGTGTGACCAAGCTATAAGAACAAATGTTTAGGCCAGTGCCCCCATCTATCAACACACGTTTGACCCTATGGTTTTGGATCAAGACTTCTATATGCAAGGGTTGGTTATGCGGGTGACTCAAGGAGTCGACATCTTCCTCTAAAAAGGATATATACTATGGAGACGTAAGATGTCCAACCATAGTCTGGAACCTGTCTAAATCAAGGTCATCAAGAACATTAGATCCAAGAAAAGCTTTGTCTAGAATAGCTCTATGAGCGGGAGATATCTGAAGCAACTCAAACATGGAGATTTTTGCATCAGTGTGTTGGAGTTGTTGAACAATGCTATACGATGTTGACCTCATATCTTTAGGATTGGAAGATTTAGAAGCAACCTTTTGTTTGGAAGTGGAAGAAAGATTGAAGGGCATCTTAGGGACATTTGATGAATCTAGGATTTGTCCATTCAGATGTGCCTGATCTTGTGATCGAGTAATTGTGTTAGCTAAAGTATGATCTTTATCTCTTCACACAATTGTGATGAAATTGTAATGCTCAGAGGGACAAGGTTCAACCATATTGATAACAACATTATTTCTAGGGTATGCATAATTGACCTTTGCCCCCATATTAGGCTGAGAAGATGAAACTTCTTGACCATGTTTTGAAAATGGTTCTGTGAATGTTGTATGATCATTATTGCTCTTATGATTGTTAATCGTGATGTCTCCCTTATTAATCAGATCTTGAATAGTATGTTTCAAGCGTAAGTAGTTATTAGTTTTGTGACCTTTACCCTGATGGAAATCATAGAATTCATTCTCTCTCCACCATCTTGGTTTAGGATTAGGATCAGATTATCGGATCTCAGGAAAAGAGATGATGTTATTAGCCAACAAATTTCTCATAGTTGATTCTAAAGATTCTCCCAGAGAAGTGAACTTTCATTTATTATCAACAGACCAAGATTTGTATTCTGGCTTCTTTTGAGATGGTTCGGACACCTTTTACTCTAAAGCTTTGATGGCTTGGGTGCTAATAGTTAGATTGAAAGCTGGTGCCTTTGATGGGGCACAGATAGTATCAATGACACCATTTGTGACAATGCCTTTATTTTTGTTCTTGTCTTTAGAACTGGATCCTGATTTGTACTTGTCCTTTTAAAGTGTGATGTCTCCTTTTTTCACAAGTACCTTTACAATTTTGGTTGCATTGTCTACCATCTTATCAAAAGATGTATGATCTTGCATTTGTAAAGGGTAGTTGATCTCTGGGACAAGATTATTGATGAAGATTTATAGTTTCTTCATTTCTGGGATAGGCCTAGCATATAAAGAGAATTTCTTCCTCCATCTTTTGAAAAATGTTAGGAATGGTTCTCTTGGATATTGTTTGAGATTGTAGATATCAATCATGGTGACTAGATGTTGAATGTTGTAGGAGTATTACTGATAGAACAATTTGACCAACTCCTCAAAAGTTTTGATAGTAGAAGGCAATCTAGAGAACCAATGAATGGTTGATCCTCTTAGAGATCAAGGAAAGAGATGCATCAGATAGGTTGGTTCATGCATGAACTCCATAGATTGTGTACATAATTCTCTGACATGATCTTGAGGATCAGAGTGTCCATCATACTTATCATATCTAGGCATCTCCACTCTTTTTGGGAATGGTGACATGTACAAGTCTTTGTCAAATGAAAAAGGACATAGGGCCTCAATGGAGAACTCCTTGGGTTCCTTTTCTTTCTCAAGTTTATTAAGTTTGACTTGCATGGCATGCATCTGCTTCATCATAGCTGTGAGTGGAGTTTCTTCCTCATGCATAATGATATCTTCAACATTAAAGTTGGGAGGAAGTTTAGCTCCTTGATGAGCTAATTGTAAAAAGTATGCTTCTCTATCTTCTTTCAAGAAATGCTTCATCATTCTTTTGAAGTTATCATCATTTTGATATTGAGCAATTTCTTCAGGTGTGGGTTCCTGATCTGCACCATGTTGAGATTAAGCTCTTTGAGAGCCAAAGTTTGTCCCTACTTGAGACATGGTAGGAGTTCTCCTTGGGATAGATTGAGGAGGAGTTTGTTGATTACCTCCTTGAGTTGATGAAGGAGGAATGTAACCAGATTTTAATCAAAAATTGCCAAGACTATTGTCTTCGTAAAGACTAGAATTGTAGAGTTGCTCAAGAGTTGGACCCTTGATAGTGGTTATAGGTAAGGTATGGGATGCTTCTCTAGATTTCTTGTGAGAGGAAGCTCTAGTTTCCACCATTAACCTTGGGTGAAGCAAAAGAACAAGATGAAGACAACTGAAGAAAGATCTGATTCAAGAAGATCAAATGACGCAACCTTGTCAAGGTTTGATTGATTGAAGCTTGGATTAGACATAGATGAAGGAGACTGTGCCCTGGATGTATAGGTAGATTCCCAAAAGATAGCGGACACGAGTTCACAACACTTAGCCATTTTGATGGTTGATTGAAGATTGATAGTTATGACAAGGTTTTGACACAAGATGATAAAGACTCAAATCAATTAAACAGAAGGCTAAATCAAATTCCAAAGGCCACTTTAGGAAAATTATTGGATTCTCAGTAGTTGTTTCTCTATTCTTGACACACTGATTTTCTTGACAGCCTTTGGAAATAGGCTGGAAAAGCTGGGCCTCTGACAGTTCTGACAACTTTCTAGCAATTTTTCAAAAATTCTCAAATGACTTTCTATAGGCTCGTACAATAGTGGGTATAACATGAAACAACAATTGAAAAACTCATACAATAGTTGTCAAACTTGCATGACAATTGATTGTAGGAATTTTGAATTTTGAATTGACTGGCAGAAACACTCGTACGACAATGTACCATATACCATACGACAATCTAGGGGTTCTGAAATGACAATAGCCAAAATTCATACAACTTTCTAACTTTACAAAATGACTGTTGACTCTAGAAAGGTGTTTGACATCAAAATTTGCAATTTTTTAGATTTTTAGTTTCAAATTGTTCACAAAATTGTTTGTCCAGATTTGAAGATTGTAGCAGATTGATTCATTCTCAGTAACCAGATAGATAAACAAGCATGCAAAATAGCAAGCAAGTGATTTCAAGCACGTCTAAAAACAATGAACAAGGGACAAAGCAACCCTATGCATGAACAATCAAGTGACTGAATTGTACTAATCCCTAGGAGTGCTAATAGTGTATGTTCCAAAAAGTTTTGCAATAACACACATATTCCTAGAAAATGAAAATTTGGCCTCACTAGGGTTTTTAGTAATGGTCTAACTCTGCAACTTTTGTGATCTCAAGAGGGCGAACTCCAATCCAAGTGCACCGGGGTTTTGACATAGTCTGAGAACTTAATCTTCAGGATCTGCTAGGGAGATCTAATAGCCCAACAAGAGACCACACCTATGAAGATTTCCTCCATAAGGACATTTATATAGTGGTTGTCACTACCACAATGAAAATGGCTATTACCGCTTGAGGTTCCGTCAACGTGGTTGACCCAAGTAAGGGAATGTCCACTACGGTTAACCCTCTCTAAAGGTGACTCACAAAATATACCACATGGAGACTGGTTCCAGATTCAAGGATCTGAGTTTTTGGTACTACCCAAAAAGGGAGTAGAGCATAGTCCTCTAGCCTTTTCACTTTTAACCCAAATAAATTAGATAGATTAATCTGACATGCTAAGACCAAGATTATCTCACAAAGATCTATGATGTCAACCACTCATGATCTATCAACCTCTCCAAAGAGAATGTATCAATCAGAAGCTGAAGACGCACAAATCTAGTAGAACGTGAGACTCTCTTAGTAACCTCCCCACCTACAAGGGTTCCTTCGTTGAGAAGAGTTTCCCTGGAAACCCACTCTCTCAAGAACCATGAATAGTGTTCATAGGGCCTATTTACTATGTGTAACAAAGATGTTGAAAAGCAAATCTATGTTCATTTTTATAGCCCAAAATGAAATATGTGATATGAAAGCAATAAAGGTCACACAAGAGTTCTTTTTAATCCAAATTGAAATTTTATCAGCTGAAAAGATTACCTGAATTCCTCGCAACACGCTTAGTAGATTCTTACCTATTTTTAGCAATTCTCACACTTTTTTCCAATCAAAATCAGCAGAAATCAATCAGAAATAGTAGATGTCAATTGTTAATGTTAGTTGTTAGTCCAAATCAGAAAAACAAATCTAGAAAACTACTTGGAAAAGTGAAAAAAAAATTGAAACCTAGCACTAAAACTCGTATGACAGTGGGTCACCCACCAGATGACAATCCAGAAACTTGTACGACACTGGGTACCAGATCATACAACAATCTAGATTCCAAATGACACTGTGATTCTGATTCTACGATCCTTGATCAAATAAACTATCATACGATAGTGGGTATCCTTTGATACGAGTTTCTGACAAAACTCATACGGACAAAAATTAAAAATCATAGCTTGGAACAGAAAATGACAAGAAGATGATAGAAATTGAATGGAAACCCATTTTAGGGCCCCATGGTGGGCGCTAGAAATGCGTGTGAATTTTTTACCTAGCTGTAAACACAACACTTCAGTAAAACATTAGAGGTTAGCTGAAATCAAAATCATGCAATAAAATGAAAACTAATTTAACCAGGTGATTTACTACCTTCTACTAGATGCGAGTATGTATTCTCAGATTGGACCGAGATCAGTGACCTTAACGACACCTAAATGAAGGATTTGAATGCAGAATCTAGATATGAATTAGATGCAAATTAATCTATTTTTTTGGTATTTTAGATGCAATAATATGAAAAATATGATATGAAATCTATTCTAGATGAAAAACTGATATGTAATGATTCTAAGAATTGATATGAAAAACAAAATTGATCTCACAAACATGGTTGATTCACAAAGAAGCTTTATATACCAATTCACCAGCATAAGTTTGCAAATTATGAGATTATTTGTGAAGAGCTGAAGCCTTGATTTTATAGAAATCCAGGGCTTTGGAGGTGCATGGGAAAAGCCATAAATCACTCCAGTTGATTTTTGAGTCAACAAGGAATCAAAGATAGTTAACTCACAAAAAATCATGCAAAAACAACTTTTTGATTTAAATCAGAAGTTGAGATCAACTTTTAACTCAAAAGAGAGTTGGGTTTATTTTTAAAACAACTTGAATTGATTTTCTGATTTATAGTTTAACTATTTTTTGGATGTGCACAATTAATCATGAATTAAATAAATAAATAAAGTGATTTATCCTCAACTTAATTGATTTTAAAAATAAAACAATTGATTTATGGGTTGATCAATTATTAAATCAAACTTTTATTCCAATTACATCATTAAATATGACAACTTGCTTTAATTAATTAAATAAGAATTTAATCGATTAATGATAGGAATTTTGATTTATTGTCAAAATGAAATAATACAATTTAGGAATAAATGTAATTAAATTCAATTAAATAATTAAATGGCAGTATTAAATCTAAGTAATTAAATATTCAGAATATTCAATTAATCAAACTTTAGGATAAATAAGATTTATCGCCAAATAATCATTAAATTAAAGATAATTAAGATGATTAGGAATATTACTAGGAATATTCCCCGATGTAGAATTTAGGATAATCAATTAGGATTCAATGATGTTTAGATGTGCCTTAGGTTAGGACTTTGATGTTGATTTCATTCGATGTGTTGATATAAGAGGTTAGTGAACCTATAGCCCATTTTTGGGGTATTACAAGGATGACTCAGCCGAGTAGGACTCGACCAAGTCCCCTAAGAGGTCAGCCCCTCATGATTGGTCGCGTGGGTGACCCGTCCTTTCAATATGAAGGGTATATATATGTGTGATATTTTAAAAAATATATATATCAATTGTGAATTTGTATCTTATTTTAGGATATAAGGATATTTTGTAGCAAGGAGTCATTTTTTTGGGGAAGTTACAAAGAAATTTTGATTTCGAAGGAGTTTGAAGACAAGTTTTTTAGTGACGAGATAGTAAAATAATAAAAAAATTCTTGTTTAGATATTTGAGCAATGGGAAATAAAAGGACTAGAACAAGGAAGTATGATCATAAAAGGGATGACCAAATGAAAGGTCATACGAAACATGTCCAAGAGCAATCGGTCGATGTTGAAGAAGAACCTATCACTATAGAAGGTGTAACTCAACTAGGGGAGGATATTGGTAGTAGTCGAAGTATACATTTTTTTCCTACAATGCAGAATTTGATAGACATGAATGAGGAATCACTTATTAGTCAAATTGAACCGGAACACTTGGTACCTGAAAGCACTATTAAATTGCATCTCAAAAACATGTGGATGGAATATTTTGAGAGTAAATCTTTGGTGGGAAAAGCACAATTATTTGCAAAGTTATTCAAGAAAAAAGAAATGACTCTGGTTTTGGAGTTGTTGGGTATTGATAATAGGAAAGTTGGAGGAGGTAAAGTAAAAGAGATAATAATTCAAAATTTACAAGATGCACTGAACATTGTTAATAGGGAAGATCATAAAGGACCAGATTCAAATGCAGCTAGAAGAGCCTTGATGACTATGATAACTAGTAAGAAATTGACACATAGGAATCAAGTTCGAGCAATTTTTGATTTACTCAACGTATCTTGAAGAACTATACAGAGATATATTAGGAAGAGAAATATGTTGGATATAGATATTGAAAAGAATTGGGTACAAATTTGTAGACTTCCCTGTAAAGATAGAATTTCTGAATATGTAAGAAGATGAGTCATTGATTTTTGGACCAACCACTCTCTTGTTTCTTCCAATACAAGGGACACTATACAAATGGACGATGAAGAGACCGGTATGAAGATTTCACATCCAAAACATTTTGTCGATACTACACAAAGTGAATTGTTTGAAGCATTCAAGCATGAATTTTCAAATGTGAAAATAGGTCAAAGAATGTTTGAGATGTTGCGTCCTTGCTTTGTATGAATAAATAAGGTTCATGAAACATGTTGTCGAAATCATGTTGAGTTTCACTTATACTTGCAATCATATAAAAGGGTTATGACAATACTTAATCTAGGTATGGTTATTGGAAGTACAACAAAATTTGTAAAGTCCATTTTATATGATAAATCAGAAGATTCAGATGAATTCAATGTCCAGTGTATAAAAAATGAATGCAATAATTGTGGAAATTTGCAGCAACTTCCTTTACAATTTTATAAAATTGATGTTACAACACCAGTCCAGTGGAAGAGATTTGAATATGAGATATACCAAACGAAGACAGGAGGTGAATAAAAAAAAATTACATTAAAGGAGAGTGAATTACCGTACCTTCAGTTCATGGACAGATTTCGATCTATGATTTATCCACATATCCAACATTGTCATGGTGCACGATGGCAAGCTAAACAGTTTCGTGATTCCAAAAATTGTTTCCCACCTGGTTGTATTCTTTCAGTTGTAGATTTTGTGGAGAACTATACATTTTCCCCTCAAAAGGAGCTCTAGGCTCAATATTATCATTCTGATCAAGTTGCAATATTTGTGCATGTGACCTATAGACATGCACAATATGATTTGGATGAGATAGAATTTGGTATAGATCAAAATGAACACATTATCATCAAGGAGGTTCATTTCTATATTAGTGATGATAGGGTTCATGATAGGAGCTATGTGGCTCATTGTTTCAACATGTTTTTCAACAATCTTGTGAGCCGTGGGATAAATGCTTCACAACATTGGATTTGGTCTGATGGGTGTGCAGGTAAGTATGTACATGCATTATAAATTTTCTTTTAAATTTTCTCAATTCTAGATATATTTATGTGTCACATTTAAATACATTTTTGTATTTATTTGAATTGTAAGTCAATTTAAGTCTGTAAAATTCTTTAATTGGTTAGCCATGCAACATGCTAGACACAACGTTAAGTTATTTTGGAACTTCTTTGAAAGTGGCCATGGAAAAGGAGAGCATGATGGAGCAGAAGCATGTATGAAGCGTGCACTCCGACAACATGAACTTCAAGGTATGTGTACATACATTTGATATTCAACTTGTTTACTTGACTAGACTATTTAAAACTTTACATTACATGTACACATGTATATATATATATGCTAAATTGTTAAAAATATATCTCTCTAGGTAACATGATAGAGAATTCAAAGAAAATTGTTGGATGGTGTCAAAATCATTTCGCTGCTCAAGACACAAAATACAACAAATGTTACTTTTGGGAAGTGATAGGTATTTATTTAATTTAGTTTTATTTTTCAAACTCAAATTCAAAAAACTATATATAGGTTTGTCACTTGTGTTTTAACTTGTTGTATATATATATGTGTGTATGTATATATATATATATATGTATGTATATATATATATATATATGTATGTATATACATACATACATACATACATACATACATACATACATACATACATACATACATACATACATACATACATACATACATATATATATATATATATATATATATATATATATATATATATATATATATATATATATATATATATATATATATATATTTCATGTGAACTACACAATGTATGAATGCATATATATTGCATTTCACATTTTTCATGTTTTCAAACTAAAATCTATATATCAATCCATCCAATCCAGATATCGATTGATCGAATCCCTACAATTGTCAATCAATTGTTGGAATTAGAAGTTTGCATCAAGTGATGACTACGGGACAACACAAGCCTCCATTGATTCAACTAAGAGATAAATCATGCTTTTGTGAAGATTGTCTTAACAACAACACAATGAGTCAATGTGTTAATATTGCAAATGGATATGTTTCAAAATGGGATCATAAATTGTTAATTAGAATGCCTCCTTATGAAGATGATGACAATGTCATAGACATCCATGATCCTATATATTCAGCTGACTATGAACGTGTTTCTGATTTAGTTGTTACAGGTGTGTATTTTTGATTTCTAGGTATATTTGTGATATATATTATATTCTTGAGGTTTAAATTTAACATTTACTTGTACACATAAATATAAATTGTGCAAGTGATATTTTTGTTGTGGTTGTGGATCCTGAGAATATAGAAGGTGTAGATTATTATCTACTAAGATGCACCAAGGAAAAACACAAGTTGCTTGAAGAATTTGTCAATGATGATGGACAAAAATATCCGACCGGTTCAGTTGTTATTGAAGGCACCTATTATCAACAAACTAAGATCGACAAAAATGGAATTAAATTTGTTGAATACATGTGTGGAGAGAGAGTTCTACATTATAGTCACTTGGTTATAGCGATGAAATTGCAGTTTGAAACTGTGTTAAAAAAGGGGTCTAAAAATCAAAAGTGGAAGTTTCCTATTGAAGAGCATGAAAAACTTTTGGAGATAATAAAGGATAGAGAGGATCCAGACTACATGTATCAGGAGCTTTAGGTTGAAGGATTTTAATTTGTGCATACTTAATTTAAATCCTATTTGAAACTTATATGTAGACTTTATATTTGATTTGAAATTTATGATTAGATTGAATTTATGGATCGAGATTAAACCTGAATTGAATTTTAATTGATGGACTCTCTCTCTCTCTCTCTCTCTCTGTCTCTCTCTCTGTCCCCTTCCCCTTCCCCTTCCTCTCTCTCTCTCTCTCTCTTCTAGAACTTTCAATTTACTTTCTACTTGATTAGATTGATTATCTATAGGTTTAAACTAAATTTAAAAATGATTCTAGAACTTTCAATTTACTTTCTACTTGAATTTTAATTTCAATTTATTGATTAGATTGATTAGATAGGTCTATATTTCTATTTTTTGTTTAGATTGATTAGATTGATTAGATAGGTCTATATTTAAATTGAATTTAAATTTAAATTAGATTGATTCTTTTTTCAATTGATTAGAATAGATTGATTTCCTAAATTGAATACCTTTCTAGTCTATAAATTTCTATTTATTGATTAGATTGATTAGATAGGTAAATTGAATTTTAATTGATTAGATAGAACTTTCAATTTACTTTCTACTTGAATTTTAGGTCTTAATCTATATCATGTATCAGGTCTTTTTAATAGATGAATGTTAGGTCTTAAGGGGTCCTATTAGGTCATGTGTTAGGGCTTAAGGGGTCCTATTAGGTCATATTAGGTCTTTTAGGTCTTATAAGGTCTTAAGGGGTCATATTAGGTCATGTTAAGTCTTATTAGGTCATGTTAGGTCTTCAAGGGTCCTATTAGGTCATGTGAGGTCATATTTGGTCTTAAGGGGTCATGTTAGGTCTTTTAGGGCTTAAGGGGTCATATTAGGTCTTAAGGGGTCATGGCTTAAGGGGTTAAGGGGTCATGGCTTAAGGTCTTAAGGGGTTAGGGCTTAAGGGCTTAAGGGGTCATGTTCAGTCCTTAAGGGCTTAAGGGGTCATGTTAGGTCATGTTAGGTCATGCTAGGTCATATTAGGTCTTATTAGGTCATATTAGGTCATGTTCGGTCCTTAAGGGCTCATGTGAGGTCATGCTAGGTCATATTAGGTCATATTAGGTCATATTAGGTCTTATTAGGTCATATTAGGTCATGTTAGGGCTTAAGGGGTCATTTTAGGTCTTAAGGGATCATTTTAGGTCTTAAGGGGTCATGTTAGGGCTTAAGGGGTCATGTTAGGTCTTATTAGATCATATTAGGTCTTTTTAGGTCCTATTAGGTCTTTTAGGTCATATTAGGTCTTAAGGGGTCATATTAGGTCATGTTAGGTCATGTTAGGTCTTAAGGGGTCATATTAGGTCATATTAGATCATATTAGGTCTTTTTAGGTCTTATTAGGTCTTTTAGGTCATATTAGGTCTTAAGGGGTCATATTAGGTCATGTTAGGTCATATTAGGTCATGTTAGGGCTTAAGGGGTCATGTTAGGTATTTTTAGGTCTTAAGGGGTCATGTTAGGTCATGTTAGGGCTTAAGGGGTCATGTTAGGTCTTTTTAGGTCTTTTAGGTCATATTAGGTCTTAAGGGGTCATATTAGGTCATGTTAGGTCATATTAGGTCATGTTAGATCATGTTAGGTCATGTTAGGTCTTAAGGGGTCATATTAGGTCATATTAGATCATATTAGGTCTTAAGGGGTCATATTAGGTCTTAAGGTCTTATTAGGTACCGCTAGGTCATGTTAGGGCTTAAGGGGTCATGTTAGGTCTCAAGGGGCAATATTAGGTCATGTCAGGTCTTAAGGGGCAATATTAGGTCATGCTAGGTCATATTAGGTCATATAAGGTCATGTTAGGTCTTTGTCATATTAGGTCATGTTAGGTCTTATTAGATTATATTAGGTCTTTTTAGGTCTTAAGGGGTCATGTTAGATCTTTTTAGGTCTTTTAGGTCATATTAGGTCTTAAGGGGTCATATTAGGTCATGTTAGGGCTTAAAGGGTCATGTTAGGTCTTTTTAGGTCTTAAGGGGTCATGTTAGGTCATGTTAGCTCTTAAGGGGTCATATTAGGTCATATTAGATCATATTAGGTCTTAAGGGGTCATATTAGGTCTTAAGGTCTTATTAGGTACTGTTAGGTCATGTTAGGGCTTAAGGGGTCTTGTTAGGTACTTAAGGGCTTAAGGGGTCATGTTAGGGCTTAAGGGGTCATATTAGGTCTTAAGGGGTCATATTAGGTACTTAAGGGCTTAATGGGTCATATTAGGTACTTAAGGGCTTAAGGGGTCATGTTAGGTACTTAAGGGCTTAAGGGGTCATGTTAGGGACTGTTAGGTCATGTTAGGGCTTAAGGGGTCATGTTAGGTCTTTTTAGGTCTTAAGAGGTCATGTTAGGTCTTTTTAGATTATATTAGGTCTTAAGGGGTCATGTTAGGTCATGTTAGGTCTTAAGGGGTCATGTTAGGTCATATTAGGTCTTGTTAGGTCTTATTAGGTCTTGTTAGGTCATATTAGGTCATGTTAGGGCTTAAGGGGTCATGTTAGGTCTTATTAGATTATATTAGGACTTTTTAGGTCTTAAGGGGTCATGTAAGGTACTTAAGGGCTTAAGGGGTCATGCTAGGTCTTATTAGATTATTTTAGGTCTTAAGGGGTCGAGTTAGGTACTATTAGGGCTTAAGGGGTCATGTTAGGTACTATTAGGGCTTAAGGGGTCATGTTAAGGGGTCATGTTAGGGCTTAAGGGGTCATGTTAGGTCTTAAGAGGTTATGTTAGGTCTTTTTAGGTCTAAAGGGGTCATGTTAGGTACTTAAGGGCTTAAGGGGTCATGTCAGGTCTTTTTAGGTCTTAAGGGGTCATGTTAGGTACTTAAGGGCTTAAGGGGTCATGTTAGGGCTTAAGGGGTCATGCTAGATACTTAAGGGCTTAAGGGGTCATGTTAGGTTGAACATTGAAATTAAAGATTAATTTTAAAGTTAGATTTTAAAGATTGATTTAAAATTTCAATTCATTAAAGATTTTTTAGTAAGATTGATTAACTAGTTTTCAATTAATTGATCTAGATAGGGCTTAAGGGTGCATAATAGGGCTTAAGGGGTCTTATTAAATGAATTGATTATATTGATTCTACCTATAGATTGAATTTCTAAGATTGATTAAAGATTGAACATTGAAATTAAAGATTAATTTTAAACTTAGATTTTAAAGATTCATTTAAAATTTCAATTGATTAAAGATTTTTTAGTAAGATTGATTAATTATATTGATGAAAGATTGAACATAAATTAAAGATTAATTTTAAAGATCAATTAATTTTTGGCTTCAATTAAAAAATCCAAATATGTATCAATGTACAAATAGATCAACATACAAAACATGCACGTACATATCAATGTAAATGTATATATATATATATCTCAAAAATCAAACACGTACATCAATGTTTAAATGTCTATATATATCACAAAATCCAAACATGTATCAATGTACAAATAGATCAATATACAAAACATGCACACCTACATATCAATGTAAATGTACATATATATATCTCAAAAATCAAACATGTATATCAATGTTTAAATGTCTATATATATATATCACAAAATCCAAACATGTATCAATGAACAAATAGATCAACGTACAAAACATGTGCACGTACATATCAATGTAAATGTCTAGAGATATATCGTGCAAAAAGATCAAACATGTGTACATCAATATAAATGTCTATATCACAAAATCAAAACATGTATCTATCAATGTAAATGTCTAGATATCACAAAATCCAAACATGTATCGATGTAAATAGATCAATGTACAAATGGACCTATATATATCAATGTACAAATGTCTACATATATCAATGTAAAGCATATATTTAGGTCAATGTAAAACATATCTAGAGATCAATGTAACTTAAATAATCTCTAGTACATGTGTGTACTCTAGATCAAAATCAATGCCATAGATCTAAATCTATGAACACATCAACTACATTGATGATTACCATCACGTGCTAGATGTTTGGGCCTATGTGGATCCTCATCTTGCTGGACCTGAGTCTGTAAATGTAAACATACATACATACATACATACATACATACATACATACATACATACATACATACATACATACATACATACATACATACATACATACATACATACATACATACATACATACATACATATATATATATATATATATATATATATATATATATATATATATATATATATATATATATATATATATAAGAACTTGAAATGTAAATAAATTATAATTTAATTTAATTTTTAAATTATTTTGTGTACCTCTATATCATGATGAATCAGATCAACGAGCTCCTCTAAATCTCCATATGCAGCACGCATCGCAATGTCCTGTACCACGTTTAAATAAATTTAAATTTAAATATAGAACTATATGTACGTGCATGTATATCTATATAAATTGAAATTAAATCCAGATTCTTGTACCTACTGTAATGCACGTCCAAGGTTGGATAACTCAAAAGAGTGCAAGGACACTACATCAGGATCAATGGCCTCATCCATAAGCAAATATGAGAATCTACTATGAACTCGTGAGGTCGTAGCCTGTGTCTGTTGTGTGGGAGCTTGTGTATGCTGTGGAGGCAGTGTAAGATCATCCACACTCTATCTAGAGGAAACCACCTCTACATCTGAGCCTTGTCCTTGAGTGCTACCTGTGGAGGATCTGCGACACTATCCTCCTCCAATGAAAGTAGGCATATCGTGCGGCTTAATCCCATGCAACGTAGAAATCCTTTTGTAGGAAGCCAGATCACTCACTAACATACCACTAATCTCACGCATGTGATCCTCTGGTAGTCATCCTATCTCATCTGGAGTAGGAAGATCAAATCTGATGTATGAGTCATAAAATGGACTAGATGGTGATACACCTACACTCGTCCATGATCGAAGCATGTACCTACCCACACGATCAGATGAAAACTACTCGACCTGAGTCATGATGGTGGCAATGCTAGAATACATATTTAAACGTGTGTCCTCAGCTAGAACCTGCCTAGCTCTAGTGTAGGTCTCCAAACCTTTTGGAAGAACCAAAAGGTTTTGACCCACCAATGCCCTCTTACTAGGGGGCTGTGGTATATCGAGTCATCTACACTTATCCTGATATCTCCCCTGACCCTGACCAACATGTGGAGGTAGATCTATGTAGTCAACATCGTAGCCCAAATGAAACTCTACAAACAATTGTTTGCAGAAATATAGTGGCACCTCATCCTTTTGGGGCCACATATGATGTGCTGCTAACCATATAGGATATATAAAAGGGGCCACTATGTCATCTATACATTTTGTGACCCTATATGCTCGAACCACCCTCTTCTCAATGTAATGGGTGCCAAACATGTTCTTAACCTGAGTGATTGAAACATCTGAATCAACTATCCTCCAACCTATTGTCCCTGTGACAGTGCTAGATAGGCTATAATAAAAAGCATCAATCGATACATCATCATATGGATTGTATGATTGAGCCTTTTGAATCATACTCACGAGATCAGTGTGTATAGATGCCAATTTCTCCCTATTAGGGAGAGTAGTACTATTCTGCAGTGTCCGCTCTAACGCAGTCAGAGTGACCTGCATCCTAGAGATAGTCTCATCTCTACGATTATCTCTACTAGGTGGGGCCTACGTACTATCATGGTCTGAGGGAGCTCGTGATCCCTGACTATTATGGACACTCTAATCTGAACCACTAGAAGCCATGAATGATGTGCACACAAAGGTAATATATATATCTAGATCTAGATAGATAAAAAATGCTCACTACAAGTAGGCACATGCACATATACATACATCCATTAGAAAATCAATTGATATATATATATATATATATTAAAAATAAATTAAAAATGTCTAACTTTCAATTCACATACATGTGTCCATACTTCAAGTAAACATGAAATTTTTTTTAAAACTTCAAACAAACACACATGAACTAATTTTCAAATGCATTTGTACATAATATAAATTAAATATTAAATTAAACATTTAAATTCATGCATTTACATATGTACATGTAATTTTTTTAAATATTTAAAAATATAATTTAAACTCAAGCATTTACACATGTATTCAATCATGGTGTACTAGAACAAATTCATGCACACATATTTGCTAGGTCTTAATTAGGTCTTATTGGTTCTTAAGGGTGAACTATTTTGACCTATTAAATTCTATTAGGTATTAAGTGGTCCTGTTAGGTCTTAAGGGTCCTAATAGGTCCTATTCAGTGGATAATAAGTCTTAAGTGGTACAATTAAGTCTTAAGTGGTCGTATTAGGTCAGTAAGAGTAGATAGTCCAATATGTTTTAATTGGTACTATTAAGTCAAGTATTGGGTCTTATAATTGGGTCCATCCTATTAAGTTTTAATGGTCTTATTAAATTTGTCTTAGGGGTAGGTCCTATTACATGTTTTAAAAAGTTTTAGTTTATGTTTTACTTGAATTATATACATGTTTTTAAAAGTTTCAGTTTACGTTTAAGTTTTATGTGTTGATTTTGTACATTTTAAAAGGTAAATACATTAAAAAAAAATTAAACAATATATGCAAAAAAAATAAATTAAAAAACACACACTAAAAAAAAAAAAAAAAAAAACTTACCTAAAACTTGGCCGAGTTGCACTATTGCTCCTTCTAGGTCACCTCCTTAGCCCCTCAATGTTCAAATGAGGGGCTTTGGGTGTTCACAGGGCTACTTATGGGGAGGGGTAGACTTGACCGAGTCCTACTTGGCCAAGTAGGACTCGGATGAGTCTACCCCACCACGTAGGTGGCACTCGGTGCCACATGGCACCTCCCTGTCTTCGGCCGAATAGGACTCGACTGAGTTCTACTCGGTTGAGTCGACCAAGTTAGCTTAAAGGGTGACACACAATCATGCTTTTACCCTATTCTTACTTCTTTATCTTGTACTAGCTCTCTCAAGTAATGATACTTGATAGCAATATGTTTAGTCTTTGTGTGCATCATTGGATTCTTTGATATGTTGATAGCACTTGTGTTATCATAGAAAATAACAACCAGCTTAGTGATTTCCTCTTTCATTCCTTTCAACAATTTCTTGATCCATACCAAATTTGAACAATTCACTGTAGTTGCTACATACTCAGCTTCTGCTGTAGATTGGGAAATGCAATTCTATTTCTTGCTTGTCCAGGAGACTAATCTCTTTCCAAGAAGAATGCTCCACCACTTGTACTTTTCATGTCATTAACATTTCCTGACCAATCTGCATCAGTGTAAACTCTCAGTTCAAATTTCTCATTCTTCTTATAGTACAATCCATAATCTTCTGTCCCTTTTAGATATCTTAGTACTCTCTTCACTGCCATCATATGATTTTCCTTAGGATTTGTAGAGAATCTTGCCACAATCCCAACTGCTAGGGCTATATCTAGTCTATTGTGGACAACATATTGTAACTTTCCAATCATGGATCTATATAGGGTTTGATTCACTTCAGTAGTATCATCGGTTTTAGATAGTTTCTATCCAGTAGCCATATGAGTACTTACTAGTCTAGAATCCCCCATACCAAAAGTTTTTAGTATCTCTTTGACATATTTAGATTGTGTGATAAAGATACCTTTCTCCATCTGATATAATTGAAATCCAACAAAGAATTTTATCTCACCAAACATAGACATCTCAAACTCAATTTGCATCTCATTTGAAAATTTCTGACATAAGGCATCTTGTCCTCTAAATATGATATCATCCACAAAAATTTTAGCTAACAAAATCCCTTTACCTTCTTCATCTTTCATATACAGATTATTGTTGTCATTTGTCCTTGTAAATCCGATCTTTATCAAATAATTGTGCAGCCTCTCATACGATGCTCTAGGGGCTTGTTTCAATCCATACAGTGCCTTGTTCAATTTTCAAACCATATTTTTCTTGCTTGGGTCAACAAATCCTTTTAGTTGTTCAATGTATACTTCTTATTCTAATATACCATCCAGAAATGTAGATTTAACATCCATCTGATATACTTTAAAATATTTGTATGCATCATATGAAAGTAGAGTTGTCACTCCTTCTAATCTTGCTACAGGGGAAAATGTTTCCACATAGACTATTCCTTCTTCTTGTACATAACCCTTTCATACCAATCTTGCCTTGTTCCTTGTGACTTGTCCATGTTCATTAAGCTTGTTTCTGAATACCCATTTTGTTCCAATAACATTCTTGTCTTCTGGTCTTGGTACCAGAGTCTAGGTATCATTCTTTTCTATCTGATCTATTTTTTTATTCATAGCTTGAATCCAGTCTTCATTCTCTAAAGCATCTTTTACTATCTTAGGCTCAAACTCACATAATAAATATGTAGGTTCTTTCAATTTAAATCTGGTCAAGACTCCAGATTCCTTATCTCCAATAATTTTCTCAGGCTTGTGATGTCTTCTCACATACTGTGCCAATGTAGGTTCAGATTTCTTTTCTTCTTAATCTTCAAGTTCATCATGCAAATTTTTAGTTTCTGCTTCTGATTGCTTGGTAGCATCCTCCTGATGCTCGGAAACATCCTCCTGATGCTCGATAACATCCTCCTGATGCTCGACATTGCTTACTCATGATGTTGTATCTGGTGTAAGTGTGTTACTTGCCTCTCCTTCTTCCATGTACACAAAAGATCCATACTCTTCAGGTTCTTGTTTTACTTCCAATTCATTCTTCTCTACGTATTCATCAACTCTCACATTTTCACTTTCCACAACTTTGTTAGTGTTAGAATTCAAACACTTATAAGCTTTTCTCTTAGTGGAATAACCTAGGAATATGCCTTCATCACTTTTTGTATCAAATTTCCCATTCATGTTATCTTTCAATATATAGAATTTACTCCCAAAGATGCTAAAATATTTCACATTAGGTGCATATCCATGCCATAATTCATAAGGTGTATCATTTGTATCTTTCTTGATTTGTACTTGGTTTAAGGTATAAATAGTTGTACTTAAAATTTCTCTCCATTATTTTGTGCAACATTCTTCTCAATCATTAGTGTTCTTGTACAATCCATAATTGACATGTTTCTTCTCTCAACTATACCATTATGTGGAGGTGTTCTTGGTGTAGACATATGTCTCTTGATTCCTCTATCATTTCAGCATAGATTGAACTCATTTGATATAAACTCTCCACCTCAGTCAGATCTTAGACATTTCAGGATTCTACCTGTTTCTTTATCAACTTTTTCCAAATACCACTTAAACAATTGAAATGCATCATATTCTTCTTTCAAAAACATTACAATCATCATCCTAGTGTAGTCATTAACAAATAGAATAAGGTACTTAGCACCACAATAACTTTGTACACCCATAGGTCCACAAAGGTCAGTATGAACCAAATCCAAAACATTTTCAGAAGTAAATGTCTTGCTCTTGAAACTAGACTGTCATTTTTCCCAATTGACACTATTTACACATCACATTATCAAGTTTCTTCAATCTCGGCACGCCTCTAACTTTCTTCTTTTTACTATTATTTACCAAATTTTCAAAGTTTACATGACACAACCTCTTATGCCATAACCATACATCATCAAATTGTGCAAACAAACATGTCTCTTCAGATAGATCTAGATAGAACAAGTTACCTCTAGTCTGTTCTCCACTTCCAATTAGTTCACCAGTGGCATAAAATATTTTAGCCTTTTTGTGATGAAACTCCACTCGGTAACCAGTGATGTTCATATGTGCAACACTCAACAAATTGTAGTTAAGACCTTCAACCCAATAGGCATTTTCACATGTGGTCTTATCAGTTAGCTTAATTGATCCTTTACCTCTCATAGGACATGGTGCATCATTACCAAACTTAACACTTCTACCTTTTTAATGATCTAGGGTTTCAAATTTACTTAAATCACCAGTCATATGATGTGAGAAACCACTATCAATAATCCATTTATCACCTTTACTCACATAAGAAATAAATGCAGTTTTCTCATCTTCATTAGAATCATCTTTCATAGCAACATAAACTACTTCAATATCAAAATTATTAGTGTCATTGTCAGTTTCCTCTTCGGCAATATAACAGGATTTCTTACCTTTGTCCTTGTAGTCTATGTACCTTTGGTGATCTTTGTTATCTCTCTTATCCTTGTACTTGCTTTCTCTTTCCTCATCCTTGTCATTTCTGTCAGGACATCTTGCTGCAATATGGCCAACTTTGTTACATGAAAAAAATATTATCAGAAGTTTACCTTTATATTTTCCCTTTCCTCTTTTAATCTTCTAGCCACAAGTGCTTCAAGATCATCTAGTTCCTGATCAGAAGTGTCACTATAACTTTCACTATCACTTTCACTTTTCACACATTTTTCTTTTTCCCTCTTAGACTTATGCAAAACCATTTGTGACTTGAATGCGGACTCAACATTAGGAAAAATGTAGTTATCATAGTTAGATAGCTCAAAATTAGTAAGCTTACCAACAAGACTTTCCAGAGTTAGAACATTACCAGGGTTACATCTTGATTCTTCAATTGCAAAAAATTTGATAGCATAGATAGGGAGAAAAGTTCTTAATACCTTACCAATAACAGTCTCATCATCAATGATTCCATTAGCTCCTCTAATAGCATTCACTATCTCCTTAATTCTACCATAATACTGAGAAATATTTTCACCTTCTTGCATTTTCATTTCATCAAACTTACCTCTCAGGATTTCAACTTTTGCTCTCAGTACATTTGTATCACCACCATAGATAGTTGCAAGAGTATCCCACATTTTATTTGCAATAGTGCAATCTTTGATATCTTCAAATTCAGGATAGCTTAAGGCAGATGCAATCTCCAACATTTCTTGATTGTGTTCTATTTTTCTTTCATCTCCTTGGTAGTCAAAGGTGTAGCAAGTATAACATAGTCATGTTCTACATAGTACTTCACCGAATCACTAATACCAACTAGATGCAATTTCATCAAACTCTTCCATGTAGGGAAGTTCTCTTTGTTCAACTTCAGTACCTCCTTTTTTATACATCTTGATCATTAGCTTCAAGTAACTTTAAAATTTTCTCTATAAGCATCAACAACTCTAATACCGATTGCTAATATTATATAGAACAACAAAGAGGGGTGGTGAATCAGTTGTTTTTAGGTCCATATGTACCAATTGAACTTTTAAACACTTCAAAAATCTCAGATCTAATCACCAACACAACTTGATCTCTAAAGTATATATCAGAAACATATAATATGCAATCCATCATCCAAAAGTAATTAACTTGCAGAATATAGCAACATTCACATCAAAACATTCACACAATTATAACACTAGGATTTATAGTGGAAACCCAACTTGGGAAAAACCATTTTGTAACATGTTACTGATATTTTCACTCTTCTGAAGTGAGCTCTATGAAAATCCAACCCTGTTAAAGGTTTACAAACACATTGCTGGGTGTGACCCTATTAAAGGATTTAAAAACTTTGTCAAAAGTGACCTGGTTAAAGGATTTAAGTACATTCCATTATAATGCCACCTTGATTAAAGGTTTTAAACAATGACTATTAGGTCAACCTTGATTAAAGGATTTAGATCGATACAATGGTTATAAAGTAACTGTAGCTTCTGATCTAAAAAATAGACAACTCACTTTACAAATAATAGATTCACTTCTCACATATATGCTGATTTACTGACTGAGCTCATTTCCATATCCATCACTGATCTTCTCAGAATTCGCTTCAAGCAATCACAACTCTAATAAAATCCTTCACAAATTCACCTTCAACCTTCTTCTTAGACTTATCAGTCAATAACATCAACAACTTTAGCCCATGATGTAACCTCACAATTAGGTTTTCATTTATACCTCTTCAAGTAGGTAGATCCATATTTTGTCACTTAATCTCCTATGTAGCTCTTAGGTTTAGGTAAGGTTCATTGAATCCTTCCATCATTTAAGTTCTTCATCCTTCCTTCTAGATACATCTTCAAACTTCTCATTGAATTCATAATAAAGTGATTTACCATGCATTAAATTCTCCATACAATTAGTTAATAAAGTCAACATGATTTACATAGCCCAATAATTCAATTATGTCAGCTAGGAATCTCAATTCTTTCTCCAAATGTAAATTATTGACACTCAATCAATACTATGTTCATCTCCTTGGTCATCATAGCGTAACTTGGTCATCTCTACAAACCGTCTTCCCCGGCTAACACTATCTTGCTCGGTAATTTCCTATCACTTGACATAAATTGATGTTCGATCAACACTAAATTTATTCAGCATATACTGGTGCTCAGTCGACGCTAACATCACTCGACTTAAACAAGATTTCTTCACTTTTTCTCAGTTAAACCTACTTCTCTAGTCTTTCTTCTTACTTAGATAAATAATACATTATCTTATCAATGTGCCAAATAATCAAGTACCCATTGAAGTATCAAATAAATCAACCTTTCCTTAGGTTCTCTTGTTATCTCCCTTGCCCTAATCCTTTTCATCAATCAATAGATATGGTACTCTCTTAGATAGCAACTGTCTTACCAGTTAAGGTTTGACATCAATGATGATACAACAATTGTTTCAATTGCAGTTTCCAAAATTTTCAACATTTTTCTAGCCATTTCAACTATAGTTTTGTTCTTTCTTTCAACCAATCCATTCTATTTTGGAGACCTAAGTGTTAAAAAGTGTCTTCTAATTCCATTCTCTTCACAAAAATCAATGAATTCATTTGAATTAAATTCACCTCCTCGATCAGACCTCAAACATTTGATTTTTGTATCTACTTAATTTTTAATCAATGACTTGAATGCTTTAAAATTTTCAAAAGCTTTAGACTTTTCTTTTAAGAAAGTAACACAAACCAATATTCTAGATTAATCATCAATAAGAAACATAGAGTACCTTTATCCATTGAGTCCTTTTTTCCTAGTAGGTTTTCATAGATATGTATGAATCATCTCTATAGATATTGATGTCTAATATTTTTTATCCTTGAATATTCCTTTTGTTTGCTTCCCAAGTTAACATTCCCTACATTTTGTGTCATTTGGTTTAATGATCCTTAAAAACTCTCTCACAACTTTGGTAGTACTAATTTTTACCATATTATCAAAGTTGACATGTCATAGTCTCTTATGCCATAGTCAAATTTCATTAATATGAGCTATCAAACACCTGATCTCATTCCTTCCTTTTATATAATATGCATTCCCATCATTTTGATACATATAGCCACTAGTTTCTTAATGTTTCTTTTTTTGATTTCACATCTAGATTTACTAAAGGTAACTTCGACATAACCTTTATTGTACACCTGTCTCACACTTAGAAAGTTATTTCATATTCCTTTTACATAATAGACATCATTATTTTTATGCTTAGCATTAATTGAGATACTTCCTATCCCACATATAGAGGTAGCTTCTTCTCCTATAAAAATATCATAGATCCTCCTTCATACTTGACAAGCTTCATAAACTTCTCTTTATCTCGAGTCATATGGTTTGAGCATCTAGAATCAATAATCCATTTAGTATGTTCCACTTTAGCATGTAATGTAGTCCTATTCACTTCTTGTCTTCTAGATCTTTTTTGTCACCTTCCTTTATGGCTAGGAAATCTGACTCCCTTTTTGAGTTATTGTCTTCCTCATCCTCTGAAGAGTGTTCCTCCATTGCACATAGGCTTCTCTTTTCTTTGTCTTTTTTATAAAACTTTATTTTTTCATCATCATACCCTTCAAATTTTTCTCAATAAGGACACTTAGAAGAAAAATGACCAATTATACTACAATTAAAGCATTTTAAAGCTAACTTACCTTTGTATTTTCTAGTTCCTCTCAACATTCTTCTTACAAAGTTTGCTTCAATCTCATCCATGTCTTCCTCAACTCCATCTCTAGATTTGACCGATGCTTTGAATGTTTCTTCCTCTTTTTCTTGATTTCATCCATTTCAACCATCTCAAAAACAAAAAGTGAACTAAGAATTTGATCCAAGGTGTAGGAATTCAAATCACGACTTTCTTTAATTTGATGTTTCTTTGACTTTTAGGGTTTAGGAAAAGTCATCAATACTTTTCTTAGAACTTCCTTTTCTTCTATTTTTCCATTAGCACTCTTAATGACATTCACAATCTCATTTACCTTGTGAATATATGCTTTAATGAACTCTTCATCACTTACATTCACATTTTCAAACTTGTGCATCAGATTAGTTACTTTGGCTTTTTTTTACTGGATATCCTTCAAAGACATTTCTTAGTTTATCACATATCTCTTTTTTTTTCTAAAATATGCTGACTTCCCTAAACACTTCATCACTTAGGCAACTAGCAATAACAACCCTACCTTTCAAATTGTTTTCTTAAGCTTTTATGTAATTTAGAGTTTGTAGTCCACCTTGAGGTGTAGTATAATCATTTTCAATACTTTCCCCAATCCTTTTGGTAGAGACTCTAAAAGAATCTTCATTCTTTCCTTCCAATAGACATAATTTGTACCTTCAAACTTCAAAGCCTTGAAACTCAAATCTTGCACTATACCAGATCTCCCTTGAGCAGCTAAGCTCCACAAAAAGGGACAAAGCTCTCATAATAATTCTTGAACACACAAAAAAACTAAAAGGGGGGTTGAATCAATCTAAACCATAATAATAACTTTAATTTAGATATTGATAAACTTAAAATTACCATAAATAATTATTTTTTATGAAACAGTAAAGTATAAAGTAGGATCAAGACAAGAATACTATATTTACTTGGAAAACCCAAAGAAAACCATAATGAGAATCACACACACAAATAGAGATAATCTAAAATTACAATGTTTAGGCTCACTTCCAAAACTTGCACAACTAGAGCTCACTTCTTTATGGAAAGATATGAAGGAATTATACAACTAAAAATCACTATCCTAGGACAAGAGACAAAAAAAGGTCTTCCAGAAAACTCACTATCATCTAGAAACATGAAGCTTAGAAATGAAAGAGAAATATCCAAAACATGAATCAGGTACACATGACTGTCACAAAATATATTTCTTTTTGGTTCTAATTTTTTCATATTTGCATCTCTTCTTTACATATTTAACTCTTCTAAAACTCCTTTATTTTCTCTTTCCACTCTCACACCCCTCCATCCTTGAATGCATTCCTTAAGTATAACATAAATATTTAAGTGCTTTACTATAGGTTGGCCACAACAAGATAAAACATTATTACATAAAATAGGTCATCCAGACCGAAGATACATGAAACACTCCACTCTAGGAGAAAGAGAGGACCCAGATATATCATAACACGTTATCCTAAGATAGAGATCTAATGGTCTGCACATCAACCACGACCATCTCCAAAATTTAATGTGTGAATAGGAAATTAAATCTTGTAGAACATCTGGCCATAAAACATCTTTCAAACTAATCTTGAAGCATGTGGATCTCCATGCACCAAGGTGAGACCCAAATTAACATTCCAACATTAATTTTGAAGTGTGTGTGATCAAAAGTGTGACACACTTCTATGAACCATTACACTTGAGAAAATCCATCGAAGAGGAAATCTCAAGAAGTGACTCATAACTTCCTAGTTGAAGTGAGTTTAATCCTTCTCATGATGCTCATCAAATTGGAATAGAGGATTAATGACTTGAATACTCCAAAGTGGAAGATTCAAAGCTAGAGAATGAAGCTAAGATGGAAGATTTAAGCTAGCATGAGGGATTGAGCTAAGAATGTATGCAAAACAATTAGTATTCTAGAATGAATATGCAAGGGCTATACTATTGAAGCAATCCAAGAAAGGAAACTAGATTAACAATGCAAGATTAAGATATAAATGAAGATAAGCTAAGAGCAACTAAGAATTCAAATAACAAGATTATTTTAAGAATGCAAGAGCTTAAGATGATCTAGATAGGATCCCTTGATCTAAGGAAGTGCTTCCTTTTAAAGGATTTGCCTCAATAATGGATGGTGGATACTAAAAGGCAAAAGAATGAGTGATTGAGATGAAGAGGAAAAATGAGATGCAAGGTTAGGTAGATATGAGTGGTGAGGATTAATAGGCAAAATGGAGATATTATGTAGAATAAGAAAAAATAGCAATTTTGAAAGCACAAATCCCTTTTAATTTGATAATTAATCAAGATTAAGTATGTGCACACATGTGAATGTGTTCTTTTAATAAAAGTGTAGGAACTTTATATTAAAAGTAATGTTTTAACAATTAAATAAATATGAGAGCTCTAGAAATTAGACCATATTATAAGATTTATATAATATTTTTTATTTAATTATGAAAAGAGGATTTTAAAGGGTTACTTTTCATAATTATGTCTAGTAAAGATGCCTTTGAGATTTAGGATTTTTATTTGAGGCAATTTCATTGAAAAGGGGGCTCAAGTTCTACTAGACCAATTTTAGGTGATTACATTTTCCCCTCTTTGACTAATGTGTGAGAGATCTAGGAACACATTGAGTCAAAGAATGATGATGTCAAGGTAGCTGATAAATATCTATCTCCAAAGCTAATTGAACAAGGACCGATAAGTAAGACGAGAGTATCTAGCCTAATATGAAGCGACGAGACTAAATATCTCAATGCAGGAGCATCTTAGGTCCTTAGCAATCCTATGTCACCAAAAAGATGTTTGAAGTTTTATGTGTTGCTTGGTTCCTTCTTTGATCAAGTTGGTTTAGTTTTTCTCTATTTCCTTTATTCACCGGTGTTTTACGATTATCTCTTTGACACTTGGTTAATTTCCCTAGTGCTCGGTGATGCTTGTCTGGCACTTGGTTATCCTTGCTTACTGAGTTGTTTATTTTTGGATTTCTTTTGAGGCCGACCCTTGTAATTAATTTTGGTCATAGATTTAATGCTAGTATCCATCATTGGGAAGCATGTGGACCTAGATCTGGTCATTCCTTCCATTGATTATGGATCTGAAGGCCGACTTGGCTTGGTAGCCTCTTGTATAAATATAGTTGTTTGGTTAGAGTTTAGGAGTTAGTTTTGGAGATAAAAGATAGAAGATAGAAAATTAGAGATTGTTGGTAGATCCTCACATGTTGGAGGACTTCTATACTTGATTGTAATATCTGGCCTAAATCAGGAAGGCCTTACAGCCTGACATGTATGAATCAATTGAAGCAAATATATGAAAGTTTCCGCATTCTCTCTCTCACTATTGTGTGTTGTTGCTTTTGCATGTGATCTTTGCAAGGTGGATCTAGTTAGGGTGTGCCTTTGGCCCCTCTCCCCATCCTCCCTTGAGTCATATCTATCCAAGGAGATTGAGATAGCTAATCATCTGAGAGACATTACTAGATTGATACAGGTCTTTATGAACCTAATATGCCCCAAGAGATCAAAAAGATGTCTATCCGAGTGATCTGATATGAAGCGATGAGAACACTCTTTTAAAAAAAGATGTGGAGAATCTCAACTTGATATGAAGCGATGAAGCTCAAATGCCCCGAGTGATGATTTTTAGTCCAAATTGACTTGATCAATTTAAAATTTGGTTTAATTACTAGATTTATAGATTAGAAGATCTGATTGACAAAAAAAATTTCTATGTTGTCATGCCCCCTCAGGATCAAAATTGAAATGAGGTACAAGGGGTGAAGATGAGCCTCGAAGTCCAAGAAATGAAGGTGAAAGTGAGCAAGAAATGACAACATTAGAAATCATCTATGATTTGACTATGTCACAAAGGATTTTGATTTTGATCCTGAAAATAGGATAAAAAATAAGGATGTGTAGTTGAATACCTTGGTGGAGAGAAAGGAAGGATAGCTCAAGGGAACCAAAAATGCAAAGCTAAACGTAGCCCTAGAATGATATGCAACCTAAGAAATGAGATTAGTCAATTCACTGATCCTACAACCATTGTTTTCCATCATTTGAGCATTTGGAACATCAGAGGTTAGTACAACTTTCACCAGTGCAAGATCAATTGTGAAAATATGAATACAACCTTATCGGAGAAGATGTAGGAAACACCTAAGCATCGAGACATAGGAATCAAGATGACTAGAACATGGTTTACAAGTTAATATTGTCAGAAAACACCCGTACCAAAGAAAAATCTTCTAAGATAACTGAGAGTGTTATCATACGTGCTACACACAAGAAATAGACAAGGAGATAATTCAAACCTCACCTAAGTGTCCAAATAAAGAGGGTCGAGGTATGTGTGGAATTTCAATCATGATGGAGGCTCTTACCATAGACCCCTAGTTTATTAGACAACTTAGGATCATTGAAATCACACCACAAGCAAGAATCAAAGATAAAGATGTTATACCCCCAGTCATGAAGCTCTAGTCAAGTAGACATCGTTGAGTGACCTTAGAAGACATAGCAAGAAAAAATCAATGATAATAGACAACACACAAGAAAATAGCTCAACATATCTCAGGTGTTTTCAATTCTCTAGGATGTAATTTGTGCTGGGTGTTAAAGAACACCTTTGTGCTACTGTCAAAGTGTAAGTGCGCATTGAATAGTGCAAGATCCAATATGTGTTGAGAAACAGAATGATGCCCAGATTGTTAGTGTTAAGAAACACTGGAGATTGGGGTGTTGATAAATAACAAGTAGTGTCAATGAAAAAGTGTCCATCAGAAAGAACTAATAAACTAACTCAAATTAAGCTCAAAAAATCAACCAAGTGATAAAGCACTCACAAATTAGATAGGAATACGATTGCCTCTAGAGAATAGATAAGAACTGAGGACAAGACTAATACTAGTTCTAACCCATGATAATGCAAGGAAACAAAAAGTGAGTTGGACGTAGGGAGACAAGAGCTCAACCACACCTTGATAGATGGAGCACTGATTACAAGTGACACTTGTTTGCAAAGTTTTCACCACTTGAGGGATTATTTATTTTTTCTACCAACGCGCCTGTTTCCAAGTTTTCACCAATGCACATTTTTTCTCTTTTTCAAAATTTTTGTCCTTTTCATTTTTTTTTTACTTTTTTGATATTTGATATTTGTTTTTGATAGATGCATCAAAGCACCTATTTCTAGGTTTTCACTAGGATGATAATTGTTTCAAGACATTTTACAATTTTTAGAATTTTTTAGGACTTTATATGATTTTTAGAATTTTTTCAGGATCATAGATTGTTGTACAAGGAAGCAGAATGTCTAGCTATAGAGTCACTTCAGGTGAAGAGCATTGAGAGGCTCTATGAGAAATTCTCCATTTGTAGTAGACAACTGCTAAGCTTCAAAAAAAATGCTACAGTGATGATAAAAGGATCCACCTGGTAGTGGCCAACTGTCAAGAGTTTCATAGTCAGGGAAAGACCATTCAAGTGAGATCCAAAAATACCCTCATAGACTTCTCTTAACACTTTCTTAGATTCCTCACATTCTAGAAACCTAAGGAGAGTACGATCTAGACTTCTCTTAAACAAGTCATTGGTGATGAGTAGATACTAGTATGTACTTTTTAGAAGGTTATGATATATTTGAGAGTAGCAGGATATATTGGAGGTAGTGATGGTGTAGATGATCTGATAATTAGGTGAGTTATTGGTAGGAAATGGGAGTTCTTCCACTAGGAAGTCATAGCAGAGTTGATGTTCTTCAAGTTGTAGCATTGAGGCTAAGATAGCCATAGCACCTACTATTATATCTTCTGCATATAATAACCATTGGAAAGTGATGAATACAAATTTATCAACTAGACATTTATATAGAAATAGTTTGTTATCTCTAGTATAGTATTCATCATTAACTTGATTGATTATTATTTGAAAGTAGACATGAAGTTACATGATTATCCATTCAATAGCCAGTTTAAATCTTTCATATTTAGCCATATTGTTTGTGAAGGAAAAGATTATCTTGTATGCTCATGGAGCTTTATAGCTTTGTAGAGATATGAACATAATATCAACATCAACACCTTGCTGTATAGATGAGCCATTAAAGTATATCTTCAAGGAGTTTTGAATTAAGATAGATTTATCAAGTATCCTGTTATCCTGCATATCTATGCTAATTTGAAATTTTTAAAATTTGGGTCCCCTCCATGTCTTTCCTTTCAAAAAAAATATTTGATATATCATACACATGACTGGAATATCATTTCATTCAGTACAAGTAGTTCGAAGAAGTTCAGTTGTTTAGGTAGGTTCAAATGAGTTCAAATTTGAAGATCAAGTTTAGTGACTCAATGGGCATGATGCAGTTTATCTAGTTCATACATGATTCACAGGGTCACATTGATTTCAATAAGTACAGTGGTCCGAATGCATATATAAACTTGGAGGTTCAAGTTCGCTGGTGCCTCAATTTTAGCAAGATATTTGATTTGACAATAAATGTTGAGTGAAGCATCCCAAGAATGGTTTTTGAACCACTAAAGTGACATCAATGATTTACACACATATCTATTAGTTGGGGGAGCTACCTCATACCTCTTTTCACCAATATTATGGAAAAGCCCATTCTCACCCAATTATTCTCTTTTTCATACTTATCTAATGAGTATGATGATTGGTGCAGATGAACATATTTGAAGGGTGCAGAGGAAGAAGAATTAAGAAATCCTGTGTGCATTTCACAAATTCAAAATATACAGATACATACTCTCATCAACATATGAAATGTGTAAATGGATCATGAAACTAACCCTCAAGAAAGGAGCGGATAAAAATAAAGGCATCCTCAGTTGAAACATATGTATTAGTAACAAACGATGCTGGCTGTATGAATCTATTCTCACAATTGACTTATGTAATTCCATACTAATGGGTAATGCATCCTCCATTCAGACCTATGGCATGGTCAATCTAAATGTAAGCCATTGCCAAGAGAAGTGTGTGAAAGATTTAACCAAAACACTGGTCTCCCACATTCCAGCTATCAGTTCACAAAGTTCATGGGAGTCGACATCAACATAAAAGAAGAATTATATTGACCAGGCTGTTAGCTGCCATATGTGGATTCATAAATGAAGACATGCATAAAATCCACAAGTTCAATGAGTGATCCTGAGGGAGGAAATTTATATACCAGTACCTGAAGGAAATCATTAAACAAGTCCAAGACCAATAGTAAAATGACATCTTCAAAAGGCTATATCTAAGGTTGAAACGTGATGAACTCGAGCCTTTAAGTTGGGGTTGTAAAAATATTCATATGGGAGATCAAGAGGTCAAAATCTTTACAATACTTAGTAATCAAATGCATCGGTAATGGAAAAAGAATCCAATGTGTATGCAGTGATATTGCTTCTTTAGCAGGATAAGAAATTGGAAATGTTTTTAAGTGTGTAGTTGTTGGAAACTCAGGAGATTTGCTAAAGAATGAGTTTGATCCAGGCTATTTTTCAAGTCCATGAAAAGGTCATAATCCATTGGAGGGATGGGACTATTACCAGCTCCTTGAATGCCTCGGGATTATCATAATCCATTCTCCAATGCGAGAAGAGAGGAAACAAGATTGGTGAGTGATTCCTAGTTGAGCAATGATAAACAGGGTACTTACTACCGCAATGAGGTTAAATGGGTTAAAAAATGAACATCCAGATAGTGTTGGACCATTTAGTTCATGCAAGGTTTGCACAACTATGTCTTCTAATATTGTTCCCATCTCAGGGTCACCAAACATGAGTCCTGTACGTAGGAGCTCCAACTACAACAAATGGGGGTTGCTAAATTTTAGGGACTTGCACAATGAAGCATGTGCACACTACAGAGCTATGGAAGGTGTTACAATGTACAAGCATTATGTTTATAATGTTGGGGCTATAGTATTATGGAAGGGAATTAGTGGGAGAACCTTATTTTCCAAGATTCAGTTATTAAAACTGAATCGTATTCTACGGAGAATGGGTTCATGATAAAAAGATAGAGAGAAGAGTCATGAGGGGTTCTAGTTTTGGGCGCTTGGAGAAGCAAACTTCATGCTGCAAAGAGAGCCTGAAATAACAGAAAGATAGAGAAAGGTGGAGTGTATTTTTCTGTAGACCTTGCGCTATAGGAGGGGAAATATTTTTATGAATAGTAATTTGTGTGTGCCAGACATCAAATCTTTTTTCGTGTTTTGTTGCTTTTAGAGAAGGAAAGTTTTAGTGTCTCAAAACTTTTCATGTTAAAAGCATTATAAATTATAGTTTAGTTGATTCATTATAAATCCTACATGGGGAGTTGTACCCGTATAATTCAGAGGGTGCTTACACTTTTCAATAGAGAAGTGACCCAACTATTGGTGCTGGTTGATTCTTCTTGTTCGGGATTTTTAGGGTCATTTTGTAGGTGTTTTCTTGGAAGACAAATCTGTTCACCAATAGATTTTTGGTGACTCTATTGGGGAAACTGGAATTGAAGATTAGTGCTAAATTTATTTCCTCAGTTTGTATAGTTTATATGTATATGCAAGCTTGGTGACTCTACTAATTCATCATGCATATTAGAAAGATCGTGATCAAGAAAAGGCCTGATCCTACTCTTATGGAGATTTATCCAATGCATGACAAAGTGTTGAGCGAGTTCTTGCACAGTTTCAAGGAAAGTATCTCTCGGACTGTCAGAGAAAATATTAGTCTGAAAGATGATCATGCAAGCACTCTTTTGTGGAGAAGTCTTTGTGCACGATTCCACAAACTCAAGGATCTGAAGGAGTATGAAGAAAAGGTGGCAAGGCTGAAAGCAGAGCTAACAGTTGATGATGAAGAACCTCCAGTAGTATCATCTTATTTTATCTCTAGCAGCTATGTAGTCTTTAATGAACATGATGGCACTCAAGAAATCATGGATAAAGATGATAAAAGTGCATCTAAATCTTTATTTCCTCCTGATTTATAAATTTTTAGATTAAAAAATAATGATGGTCATCTTGCTTCAAAAGTTCCTATTTATGAAAAACTTGACAGTAACATATTACTAGAGTTTGAATGTTTTGTTTTTAATGAGAAGGCTGAAAGTAACCTGTCCCTTTGTGAAATCGGTGGTCAACCCATTGAAAAATCTTGTCAATCTAAAAATGAAATTTGTGGTTGTAATGAAGTAAGGATATCTTTGGCTCAAGCATCTCATTTTGAATTTTTTTTTGAGAAAAGGAGGTATGAAGCTGACTTCCAATCTATTGGTGACTCAGCTAGTGTGTTGAAGGATGCTCCTCTCAATGAAGAAGAAGACATTATACAAAAATTTCTATCATCGCTCAAACCAAATCATTTCTCTCAAAATGACTCAGGTATCCATCCAAATCAAGTTGAAAATGAAACACTGATAAATGATCTCTCTTTTCATTCCTCTATATGTAGTTTTGCTGATTTGGGTTGTGGAAGTAATACTAGAAAATGTGATGACACTCTGGGAGAGAAAAAAGATAGAATGCAAAGGGTGAGTCTTCATGACAACATTTCCAGATATCGTGCACCATTTCTTGGTGAGGTTTCTGCACTTTATTTTTTTCAGTTTGAAATGGAATCTCACTCGATGAATGTTAAAGATCCATCCTTGAATGAAAAATAATGCTATAATGAATTATGGTTCTTTGGGAAGGAGTGTTTGGTCAATATTTTTATATGTACCTTTAGCTTGAGGTTCGGCTTTGAATAAGTCACTAGTAGGCACTAGTTTGGAGCTGCTCGAGTGAGACATGACTTGCTACTACGAAAAGGCTCCTATTTCTCCCAGCTAGTAAATGGATTCATGTGACTTTCTTCTTACTTCTGGTTCTTGTGGTAGGCTCTCTTCCTACCTTTGTATATATTGTGAATATTCTTTTGGTGTGCATAGTTTTAGTTTGAATAATGTGCAAGCTTCGAGCTTGCTGGTAGTTTAGGTGCCCTATTGTTTTGCCCTGTTCCCCTCCACCCGCATTGCAAGAAACTCTCGATTTTTCTTTTCTTAGTGACTTTGTTTGCCCAATGGATAAGGTGCTTGTCTTTTCCCAGAGATTGCTGGAGTTCTCTATTATTGTGCCAAAAATAGCCCCATAGTTAGAGCCCATGTTAGCCTGCATATATACACTAATTTGAACATTTTAAAATTTGGGTCCCCTCCATGTCTTTCCTTTCAAAAAAAATATTTGATATGTCATACACATGACTGGAATATCATTTCAGTCAGTACAAGTAGTTTGAAGAAGTTCAATTGTTCAGGCAGGTTCAAATGAGTTTAAATTCAAAGATCAAGTTTAGTGATTCAATGGGCATGATGTAGTTTATCTAGTTCAGACATGATTCACAGGGTCACATTGATTTCAATAAGTATAGTGGTCTGAATGCAGATATAAACTTGGAGGTTCAAGTTCGCTGGTGGCTCAATTTCAGCAAGATATTTGATTTGACAATATATGTTGAGTGAAGCATCCCAAGAATGGTTTCTAAACCACTCAAGTGACATCAATGATTTACACACATATCTATTAGTTGGGGGAGCTACCTCATACCTCTTTTCACCAATATTATGGAAAAGCCCGTTCTCACCCGATTATTTGCTTTTTCATACTTATCTAATGAGTATGATGATTGGTGTAGATGAACATATTTAAAGGGTGCAGAGGAAGAAGAATTAAGAAACACCATGTGCATTTCACAAACTCAAAATATATGGATATATACTCTCATAAACATATAGAATGTGTAAATGGATCATGAAACTAACCCTCAAGAAAGGAGTGGATAAAAATAAAGGCATCCTCAGTTGAAACATATGTATTAGTAACAAACGATGTTGGTTTTATGAATTTGTTTGCACAGTTAACTTATGTAATTCCATACTGATGGGTAATGCATCCTCCGTTCAGACCTATGGCATGGTCAGTTTGAATGTAAGCCACTAAAAAGAGAAGTGTGTGAAAGATTTAACCAAAACACTAGTCTCCCACATTCCAGCTATCAGCTCACAAAGTTCATGGGAGTCGACATCAACATAAAAGAAGAATTATATTGACCAGGCTGTTAGCTGCCATATGTGGATTCATAAATGAAGATGCGTATAAACTCCACAAGTTTAATGAGTGATCCCGAGGGAGGAAATTTATATGCCAGTACTTGAAGGCAAGCATTAAACAAGTCCAAGATCAACAGTAAAATGACATCTTCAAAAGGCTATATCTAAGGTTGAAACGTGATGAACCCGAGCCTTTGAGTTGGGGTTGTAAAAATATTCATATGGGAGATCAAGAGGTCAAAGTCTTTACAATACTTAGTAATCAAATGCATTGGTAATGGAAAAAGAATCCAATGTGTATGCAGTGAGATCTCTTCTTTAACAGGATAAGAAATTGGAAATGTTTTTAAGTGTGTAGTTGTTGGAAACTTGAGAGATTTGCTAAAGAATGAGTTTGATCCAGGATATTTTTCAAGTCCATGAAAAGGTCATAATCCATTGCAAGGATGGGCCTATTACTAGCTCCTTGAATGCCTTAGGATTATCATAATCCATTCTCCAATGTGAGAAGAGAGGAAACAAGATTGGTGAGTGATTCCTAGTTGAGCAATGATAAACAGGGTACTTACTGCCACAATGAGGTTAAATGGGTTAAAAAATGAACATCCAGATAGTGTTGGACCATTTAGTTCATGCAAGGTTTGCACAACTGTGTCTTCTAATATTGTTCCCATCTCAGGGTCACCAAACATGAGTCATGTACATAGGAGCTCCAACTACAGCAAATGGGAGTTGCTAAATTTTAGGGACTTCCACGATGAAGCACGTGCACACTACAAAGCTATGCAAGGTGTTACAATGTACAAGAATTATGTTTATAATGTTGGGGCTATAATATTATGGAAGGGAATTAGTGGGAGAACCTTCTTTTCCAAGATTCAGTTATTAAAACTAAATCATATTCTATGGAGAATGGGTTCATGATAAAAAGACAGAGAGAAGAGTCACAAGGGGTTCCAATTTTGGGCACTTGGAGAAGCAGACTTCGTGCTACGAAGAGAGCCTGAAATAATAGAAAGATAGAGAAAGGTGGAGTGTATTTTTTTGTAGACTTTGTGCTATAGGAGGGGAAATATTTTTCTAAATAGTAATTTGTGTGTGCTAGACAACAAATCTTTTTTCGTGTTTTGTTGTTTTTAGAGAAGGAAAGTTTTAGTGTCTCAAAACTTTGAGTTTGTGTGTTAGTTTTCTGATCAATGTCAACCTTTGAGTTATCTTGATTGTCTCTAAATATAGTTTTTACATATATAATTATTACCATTACTATCATTTGGACTTTGAGATTTTGTTATTCATGGATTTGGAAAGAGTAATTTGTCCTTCTTTCTGCATTCTTTCTGTAATGTAATGATTGGATAAATGGACTTTGTGCCATTTATTTTCTATTTCCTTTTAATTAGTGAGCTCCTTCGCATCTATGTCATGTTTACAGATAGATGTTTGTAAACCTTTTTTTTCTTTCAGGTTAAAAGCATTATCAATTATAGTTTAGTTGATTCATTGTAAATCCTACACGGGGAGCTGTACTCAAATAATTCAAAGGGTGCTTATGCTTTTCAATAGTGAAGTGAACTAACTATTGGTGCTGGTTGAGTCTTCTTTTTTAGGCTTTTTAGGGTCATTTTGTAGGTGTTTTCTTGGAAGAAAAATCTATTCACCAACATATCCCATCTGTAGGCACCTCGGAGAAGTTTTCACAGTTGGATATGCCTTTTATTTTTGCTTTTCTAGAATCTGATACTGCCACAGAGTAGTTTTCACCATCAAACCATGCTTTCTTTTTTCTTTTTATTTTTTGATTGAGATATTTGATATCTTCCCTATCATATATCCACCTGTTGCATTGGTGGAAGAAGGGAAAGGTTCAACATCATTTAGGTAAAAGGCTAGTTCAGGATCAGTGTCACAAGATATGAGTTAGATAGAGTTGGAAGGAGTCCAGTCAATTATCTCAAGATGGATGAGGGATACAGGATCAATGAGTTTGAGTGCAAAGAAACTAGTATTTTCCTCATCATTCATGAATGAATCTGAGAGATCAAGAAAGTTATCTTCCATAGGTATTGGTCGATCACGAATTGTCTTTGAAGTATTAGAGGAGTTTAGAGAAATATTACGTGAATCTAACTGGGATGGCCCATACTAAGAAGTAAGTCCCTCTTGTTGTTCCAGAAGTGTGCAAACATGAACCATCTCAATCCTAGACCTTCCTAAGTTTCATGTGGTTGTCGTAGGATGAGGTCTTACATACCCATGATTTTCCCGATTAGCTAGAGTGTTATTTTGATTATAAACAGATGGCCTAGGAGCCACAGGGATGATTTCCATAGGAGGATGGAAAGGATCTTCATCATTTCCTTGGTTTTGAGAATTTGAGCTTTCTCCTCTTTCAAAATTCATAGCAGTAGCATATCTGTGTATGACATTAACTTAAATTTCTATTGTAGCATCTGATAACAAGTCCCACTCATATTCATGCAAGTCTACTTCACTTTTATGACACTATCTGATGTAATCAGCTAGATTTATTGTAGGAGGTATATTCTCTTCATCACTTTCTTCTATCAAAGGAGGTATATTTTCAGTAGAAAGAGCTTGTTTAGTAGAATTATAAGTAGAGTAGTCTAGAATAGGCATAAATCGAGGCATATCCAAGATATGTGAGACATCATGTAGTTTCCCCCAATCAGTATGCATGTGATTAGAGTCAACGATGTGCTCAATAATAACAAGAGTAGTAGTATTAGTACCATCAGTAGTAGTAGGAATTTTCTCAGGAGACTGAGTGATATTTTCTTGATTACTTAACCATTTTTTGCTGGATCCACAGGTTCAGTCTCTTGAGGAGCATGAGATGATAAATAGGAATCTCCTTGATAGTTTGGATTAGAGTTTTGGATATGTAAGATCCTTTCATATGTCATCGTGAATATTTATACTTCTTCTTCATCATCAGAGTCCTCATATGTGGGAGTGCTACTGCTAGGTTTGTCAAACTTATGTTCATGATAGCCAATACTAGTCTTGTCTTTAGGATTTCTGAATTCAACATTTAGAGGTTCAAGAAGGCCTTTTCCTTTGCCAAGAGGAATTTTTATAGCATATCCCATCTTCTGCATGAGTTGGTAATCCACACCATACTTCTTAGGTGAAATGTCAACATGTTTTAGTTCTTGTTTAGATTCTTCTCTCTTGTAGAGTATTTGTAGGACAACACTTTCTTCCCTCTCTAGCTCTAGCTCTAGGGGAATTTCAGCTTTAACCATCCCAGTACTTTCATGTATAAAAGGTATTGTTTTAATTGTAGGAATGAATGAGAGAGATGATTTTCCATAAGATTTTGAAGAGATGGGAAGAGTGTCCACTCGATATTATCCCATACTAGTAGGTCTGACTAGTATTTGTTTCACATAGTCTTATAGAGTTTCTTTTTCTTTTTCTTCTTCTTTAGGATTTGACCCTTTTATTATGAGGAACCATTAGGTCTTCTTGTTTAGGATTTCTATAGATATATGCTGAGTCTGCAGGAATAGTAACCTCAATTCTATCATGAGGGAATTTAATGCATCAATGGTATGTAGAAGGAACTGATTGGATTGCATGGATCCAAGGATGACCCAGAAGTATGCTATATGCCAAAGGAATATCTAAGAACTGATAAATGATGTCCCATTGAATAGGACCCACCCAAATGGGAAAGACTACCATGTCTTTAGAAGAACGTTCCTCTTCATCATATGCTTTGATCATTATTTTGCGTTGGGGATCAATAGAATGCTATGAGAAATCAAGATCTTTAACCAAATTGAAAGTGAAAATTTTCAAACCTGCGCCTCCATCTATCAAAACGTGCTTAACTCTATACTTATGGATAGAAACTTCAATATGGTGAGGCTGATTATGTGGATGGTTGATAGATTTGTGTAAGAATTTTCCTAAGGCAAAGAATGAACACCAAGATCAAGAAGCTCAAGAGATAGCACAAGAGAGATAGGCAAAATGATCAAATAATTGATTATAGCCAATTGAATTGAATACAAAGTAGGAGCGCCTAAATATATAAGCAATGCATGATAACTAGAAGATATGCAAGTGATAAGCTATCAACTAGACATGGTGGAATCACATGTCCACCAAAGGTGGATCATCCTCCATTGTACATGTATGTGCAACATGTGCAACAATGAGAGGATGATAATGTGATAAGAGCACTAAAGGTGGATCTCACACACAAAGAGGTATGTGATGACAACTATCACACCTAAAGTGGAAATTATCCTAACCATGTGCTAAAATGAAATGCAAACTCCTAGGTGTCACAATGACAACTAATATGCAAATGCATTATCCTAAGTAAACTTAAGTAAAGTGTAATTAGTGAATATTTAATTACACCAAAATCCCCCCTTAAGTGAAATTTAGGGGACTACACTTAAGCTCACAATGCAAGATGGGTCCCAGCTACTAGGCCATGTTAGGTACCCATGTACAATATGTAAGAACAATGCAATCTCTCATAAAGTGGAGAAAGAGGGAAAACCTCATGGGAAAAGCCCTCCCCCAAAAAGAGAGATGAATACAATAATAGAATATGAGAGAGAAGACCTCATGTGAGGATAATATCCTCCCTATAAGAGAGAAGTAGTGGAAGAGAGACCAAATAGCCCCCCCTCAATGTAGAATGAACACCAATGTTAGATGCTCTAGGCTTGATGTAGAAACTACTCCATGAGTGTAGAACAAAATTCCTCCCCTTAGGAAGAAACAAGACCAAAGGTGTATACGTGAAGCTTCCTCCCCAATCTATAGGAAGAAACCTCAAAGTGTATGGTATCTCTGAAACCTACTTAGGTGTCCCCATGTCAAATCTGAAAGGTGCCTCCTCCAAATCATGTGTACTAAGCCACTCTTCTGAAAAAGAAAAATTAGGATCAACTGAGGATGAATGTAGAACATGTACCAAAGACCCAAGTATCTCCTTTGAAGATAAAGTGACCTCTTGCAACTGCTGTATCAAAGTATCCACAATCATGTCACCCTCGAAATAATGATCAAGTAGAGAATGAAGATAAGGGTCAACATGGTCCCTCGCAACAACTAAAGAAGGATCATCTTCAACAAAGAGAAGATGAATGTCATCAATGAAGTCTCCCAAATCTGAAATGTAGGACTCCCCAAACAAACCTGCAATGTCTGTCAAGTAGTCATCCCATGGAACCAAGTCTGGAAGACAATGCATATCATGCTGCACTGAATCACCTGAACCCATGGTTGTGTGAATGCAAGCATCATCAGGAGCAAGAGTAGAAGTAGTCTCAATAGGAGGAGATGAAATGGAAGGCTCAAGATCTTGATCATGAGTGAGAATACCCAAGTTCAAGTAGCCAAAACTCTCCTCAAAATCTGAATCATCACTGTAATCATCATATGCTAAAGAATAATTGTTTGAAGAATCATTGTCATCAAGAGGAACAAAATCTACAAAGAAGTACAATCGAGAATAGTGTTCCACTATCCCAGTAGCAATAACTGCTCCACTCTCCAAGTCCTTGATGAAAATTGAATCAAGTGTAAGTTCCATAGTCTTCTTTGTAGCACCATTTGTGATTTGATAGATAGAAAGAATGTTATTGGTCAAGTGTGGAACACACAACACATCATTGAAGTGTCCCTCCCTAACATCAATATTTCCTTTCCCAATCACATTCATGTAAGTGTGATTGCCCATAAAAATAGGTGGACCTTTGCAAGGCTCAAATGATGAAAACATGGACTGTGAAGAAGCCATATGATGAGAAGCCCCTGAATCTAGAAGCCATCTACTTGAATCGGGACTTGAAGAAGCATATAAAGCTTGTCCTTTTTGAGTGACAAATGTGTGACCCTTTCCTTTATCTTTTTCTGTATTTGGTGAAGAAGAGGTTGAGGTAGACATCCTGGAAGGTAAATTGATGTTGTTCTTGGCAAGAAGATTCTTCAATTCATCAATGTCCTTATAACAAAAGTGTTCTTCATGTCCATCCTTTTTGCAATCTGCACAAAACTGCTTCTCCTTCTTTGAAGATTCACCCTTTTGAGGTGATGTAGAAGTGTCATGTTGTGTGGAAGTTGATTTTGTACCTTCTTGTTGAGATTTAGACTTCCAATCCTTCTTCTTCTTTTGACTTTGATTTCCTTGACTCTCATGATTAGCCACCAATGCCTTGGAAGTTGAAGACTTGAGAATCACCATACTCATCAATTTTTCTTGTTCTAATACCAACATTTCTAAAAATGACTCAAATGAAGGCTTAATGAAGGCACTACCCATGGTCAACTTGTGAGTATTATAACTTGAAACAAAAGCTACATATTCAGGAGGAAGATGTTTCAACAAGTGACTAACCAACTTCACATCCTTCATGGGATTACCACAATCATCAAGTGGTGCTCTATAATCATTGACTTTGTTGAGATAATCTTGGATTGTGTCAAAGTTCCTGGGCTCTAATTTGAGGAGATCAATCTCAATTGTGAATCCCATTTCTTCATCCACTTTACCAAACAATTCTGCAAGTTTATCCCAAGCATCTCTAGCATCATTTATGGTTTTGATGTGATACATGACAGCTTCAGAAATATTCTCTCTCAAGACTCCTAAAGCTTTTAAATTTTTGCATGACCAATTATCTATTGCAACAGTATCATCACCAATGGGTTTTTTAATTATACCATCCACATAAGGATTTAAACCTCTAACCATTAACTTGCTCCATACATTATCTTTCCATGTAGCATAGTTATGTGGAGTTAATTTTGTAATAGAACCCATGATGCAAAATGAAAATAACATAAGAAAGAGAGAGACACCAACACACAAGACACCCCCCAATTCACTCAATCAAAGAACCCCCCCAAAATGATGATTTTGGCACTTTATAGCTAGTGCGTGTACAATTGCCACTTGTCAAAATGGATCAAAGTGGACTTCTGATTTTGATAATTACAATAGAAAATATGAAGCTATAGCAGATTCAAGGAGATAAGATACAAGATCCCTCAAAGATCTAATCAATTACAAGTGCCAAAATAGGCCAATATGGACCATATTATGAAAGTACTATGTCCACTTAGAATTTCTCCAAATTGATACCAAATTTGGAAAGTAGACAAAAAATTATGCACTTTAAAAAAAAATTGCACCTGAAAATGTGTCCGTATGAGCCCGAATGAAGCCTCTGAAGTTGCAAAAATAGGGATCAGATAGGTACAGTCACCAAAAACTACAATTTCTACAAAATCCATGATCCAAAACCAAAAAAGAACACCGCCACTGAAAATTTCAAGAAATTCTAGCCAAAATAAAAAAAAATTGGACTCAATTTGGAGTCTAGATGACCAAGTTATGGCCTCCCAAAGTCAGATTGTCAAATGAAAACTGCATATGGTGAGGGCTCAAAAATTTTGAAATCTACTGATGTCACCAATTTATTATCTTTAATTTGATGGTCAAATGACCATCATGACAGTGCAAATGCGCCTAGATTTGATGGTCAAATGACTGACAAAATTAACCCTATGGAATGATGACGCAACCAGTGTCTTAAAATTGAGGTCTTGGAGACCGTCACAGAAATGCAAAAAATGTCTGATTTGATGGCTGCATGACCATCAAATTATACACTATGAAGCAACCAAAAAATGAAGAAAAATAATTAAAAAATACCCATTTATGTCTACATGCCACATGTTTGATTTGGGTTGGATCGAGCTGGTGTGTTGTGCCACGACGGTTGCGCAGGATCCCTATGGTATGTGTCCACTGAGCAGGCTACATGTCATTGAGATGGCCTATGTGGTGCTAGGCTCAATGGAAAGCTTTCCCACATGGCATTGGGTGTGGTGGCATCTACCGAGCGGAGGGCTGGCGGTGGTGTTTGGCGCGGGGAGCAGCAGAGGTGCTGACCACTGGTGGAGGCTCGAGTGACACGGGTGGAGGAGGTGGCCCGCGTAGAAGAGGGCTCCAAGCAGAGGGTGTGTGGGGGGGAATGTGGACCAATACTCCCACATTCACCATGGTGTTATGTGGGTCTTTAAAATCTGCAACACCCACGTCTAAAACAAAATGAGCGTGGGCTCCCTTAAATGACCTATGATCACTACTCTGATCTGTCTTCTGTCCCATTTGGCTTGATTGTTGTGTCGGTTGCCCTATTCGGTATGCTATGTACAGACTGGTCTTCTACTGTAGTGGGGTTGTTGATTTGACTTGTATTATCTGTCCGACACCACAAGCCTGATAGGCCAACTTTTTGCAAAAAAAACAAATATATATATATATATATTATTACTTGAAGAAGACAGAAAAATAGCAGATCCCAAAATTTGATAAATATTTCAGATCCAAAATAATTGATGGAAATGGAAATAAATTCAGATCTGAAGTAAAAATTGTGAAAATAATTACCCAATTTGCAGATTGGGCCTTAGAGGTCCAATTTGCAAAAAAATTTTGCCTCAAATTTGACTTTTACCCAAGGTAGGCAAATTTTTAATCAAAATTTATGGAAACAGCCACCCTGATGCAATGGTGAGGTCTGATCTTTCTCAAAACACTCCCACAAAATGCTGATCCTGAATTTGGTTCATGGCCCTCCAAAAATTGAAGCAATCAATGGCTCTCCAACGACTATGCAATGAAGACTCCTATGGCTCTGATACCATGTAAGAATTCGCCGAAGGCAAATAATGAATGCCAAGATCTAGAAGCTCAAGAGATAGCACAAGAGAGATAGGCAAAATGATCAAATAATTGATTATAGCCAATTGAATTGAATACAAAGTAGGAGTGCCTAAATATATAGGCAATGCATGATAACTAGAAGATATGCAAGTGATAAGCTATCAACTAGACATGGTGGAATCACATGTCCACCCAAGGTGGATCATCCTCCATTGTACATCAAAGTATGTGCAACAATGAGAGGATGATAATGTGCTAAGAGCACTAAAGGTGGATCTCACACACAAAGAGGTATGTGATGACAACTATCACACCTAAAGTGGAAATTCTCCTAACCATGTGCTAAAATGAAATGCAAACTCCTAGGTGTCTCAATGATAACTAATATGCAAATGCATTATCCTAAGTAAACTTAAGTAAAGTGTAATTAGTGAATATTTAATTACAGCAACAATCTATCATCTATTTTAGAGAAAGTTAGATAGTGAGGTGAAGCGAGATGATTGACCATGGACTGGAACTTATCAATGTCTAGGTTCTTGGGTAAGTTAGATGCAATAAGGGCTTGATCAAGAATCTCCCTATCATCATGAGAGATTTTGAATAGCTCAAGTATTGAGATATGAGCTGAAGTATGCTGCAGTTGGACAACCAGACTGTAGTCTTGTGTAGCTGACAAGATAGCTGGTTTGGAGGCTAAGGTTGTTATTTTATAATGAGAAAAGGAGGAGGATGAATCTTCTCCCAATAGAGTGACTTTCACTTGAGAGCGAGTTACCGCATTAGATGATTCAGTTTTAGCTTTGTCCTTAGCTTTGATAGTATGTTTGGAGGACTCAAGCATGTTGATCTTATTGTCAATATTAGACTAGGTGTAACCAACTTTATTATCCTTTTTCTTATAAGACTCTCCTTTGTCAAATTTAGGAAAAGGCTCCTTGAAAGCCTTATGATCATTATTTTCTTGTGGGAGGTCAACCAAAATAGTCTCATTATCAATTAAGTTTTGGATGAGATTTTTAAGCTTCATGCATTCGTTAATCTTGTGGCCCTTGTTGTGATGATAATAAAAATAGTGGTTGTCATTCCACCATTTAGGATTTATCTTAGGATCAAATGGTCTTGAGTTATCAGGAAAAGTAATGATCTTATTAGTCAAAAGCATCCTCAAAGCATTTTCAAGCGATTCTCTGAGAGGAGTGAAGTTTCTCTTAGGCTTAGAGATCCAAGGCCTATCAGTTCTAGAACTTGTTGAATCATTCTTATTAGCTTTCACAATAGTAGATAAATTGAAAGCTGGCTCTTTAGCAGTGGTGGAAACTGAAGTTGTACCCACGATTCTATCATTGACAACATCTTTAGTTTTGTTCTAGAATTTGTTCTTATCCTTGTTATGTTGGTTGTTAGAAGAGGATTTATGTTCTTTAGATTGAAGATTGATTTCACCCTTACGAACAAGGACATCCTCTATGAAAATAGATGATTCAACCAATTTATCAAATGAAGAATGGGTTTGCATTTTCATTGCATAATTCATTTCAGGAACTGAAGCATTGATGAATATATCAATTTTTTTAGTCTCGGGAATTTTCCAAGGATAACATGAGTAGATATTTCACTATTGCTAAAGGAAAACCACAAAGGATTCACCTTGGCATTGTTTGATATTGCAAAGATCAAGTGCCATGGTGATAGCATGTTGGATATTATAGGAGTATTTCTGAATAAATCTATGCACTAGCTGGTCAAATGATTTAAGAGGAGGAGATAGTTTAGTGAACCAATCCATAGCTTGACTACTAAGACTCCTAGGAAAGAGTCTCATAAGATATGTGGGTTCATGCAAGAATTCCATGCTTATTTTTCAAAATTATCTAATATGATCATGAGGATATCTACGACCATCATACTTTTCATACTTATGAAATTCAACCTTGCAAGGAAAAGGATGCATGTATAGATCTTTGTCAAAAGGAATCGAGCATAAAGCCTCGAGAGAAAAAGATGTGCTTGGTTGTTCCTTTTCCTTTTCCAAATGTATCATTTGTTTCATCATTTATTCCATCTATTTCTTCATGATCTCCATTTCAGATGGTTCCTCTTTCTTTATCAGGTTGTCAACATCAAAGTTGTGAGGTAGTTTGACTCATTGCGAAGCAAAGTGCAAGAAGTCTTGGTCTTTTTTTTGGCTCAAGGTCAACTTCATAAGTCTTTACAAGCGTTCATCTTGTTGAAATTGCAAGATATGTTCCTCAGTTATTTTTTTATCCAAATCACCACTTTGTGAGCCATAGATCCAGGTCTAGTATGTTGCGATCCATGTCTAGAGTTGTGATTATCGTGGTCTTTATCCAAGTGTCCTTGGTTTTCTTGTCCAAAATTCTTGTCACCCAATTGTTTTAGAAATTCCTCAATCCTTTTATTGTGTTCTTCCATGATTGGAGTTTAAGAAACACTATGTGCCAACCTAGGAGAGGATAAGGTAGATTCATTAGAGATATTAGAAAAGGGTTTAAAATCCCAAGGTATAGGATCTTTGTTAGATGATTTGTCAAAGGTAGCTTTATGTTGCTTTCCTTCATGGATTTGAGATCTAGTTGTGATCGACATGAAAGAAGATTGTCAAAAGACAAATAGGATGACTTAGGATGACTTGATTTTCAAGCTAGGTAAGGAAAAGTGTTCACTTGTCCAAAGTGTAAAATTGTAAAAGAGACAACAAAGATAACTTGCCACGAGATGTCCAAGTTGCAGGTAGATCCCTATGTATGACACTTGTGAACAATCAAAGATAGGATAGAGAATATAAGAGAGATCATCAATAAGATGATGGACAAGTGGACATTCTAGCCAAGAGTGTAGTCAAGAGATCGAAGTAATATTTTATAGCTAGAGGAAATTCCTAACATGCTAGAATATAAAAAATAACAAGATGAGCTACGGATAACAAAGGAAAAGAAATGTTGACAACATTTGAGCTTAGTCCAAAAGTTTGATTTCAAAGGATTGAAAGGGTTGATTGAAAATATTAGAGTACTTCCTAGATCAAGTTTGATTTGAAAATAAGTAGTGTGAACAAGAAATAGTCTTCAAACAATACAACAAGTGACAAAGAAACCTTGTGGATACAAGCATAAGTGTGGTCTTGCAAGGTATAACAGTATGTCCAGTTTATCAAGTGTATGTTCCACAAATGTTTCCATAGGTCTTAACACATTAAATCACATCAAGAAAAACTACCTAAGGTCAAGAGGGAAGTGTTTCAATCTTTTCCCACAACTTGATGTTCTTAGCCCCATGATTAAGTGGTTGAATGACTTTTCCTAGGACTATGCAAGTTATGGATCAATTGGAAGAGAACAATGCTCGGATCGTGTGTCTTTCCATATTTCCATATTCAAGCTTTGCATCCAAGGGAACACATATGGTGAGTATCTTGGGGTGATCCAAGTAAGTCCACTTTGATAAATCCTTTCACAAAGGAAGTCACACACCAAAAGGTTATCCTCTAAGTCATAAGGTGTTTAATGAGAATACCCGTTCATGACTACACCTTGTAGTTTCGCAAGAAAAATTAAGGCCTATAGCCCTATAAGAACCCAAAATGTATAGTCTCATAAGAAAGATTTAGACCTCTCGGCCCTATACAAAGTGAATGTACTCCCCTTGTAGTCTTGTAAACAAGATTGAGACCAAGAAGGCCCTACAAGCGCCCAATCAAGTGTAGTCTTTCTTAGAAAGATTAAGGCAACTGGGCCCTACACATGAAGAAGCATTAGAAGTAGAAAATATCCAAGTCTTCCCTCTCTTTAGATTGAAGGAAGCTTTTGATTATATTGGGATGGAGTAAGCCAGGTTCGCTCATTTCCCACTTGGGTCGTTCCCAAAAGATTTCTCTCTTGGCTAACCCTCTAAAGGTAAATGCAAGAAAGGAAATGGATAGCTAGTGGAGGTCTAGATTTCTGATTTTCCATGAGGAAAAGAGCATACTCTCCTACTCCATAGTGTCTCCCAAACACATTGAGCACATGTTCATTTACCAAAAGATAACTAATTAAGCTAGGTGCCTAGAAAATCAAGTATATGCAAGCACAATGTTTATTTGTATCTCCAAGGAAACCTACAAAATCATAAGTTAGTAATCTTAGCAATGCAACTTCTTCGATAAGACATTCCTACAAAACCACAAGTTAGATCACAAAAAGTATGCAAAATTAAAGCAATAACCATACAAGATCACTTGTTAGTTTCTATTAGGAAACTAGAAAATCTGAAAAATGCAAGAAAGAAGAAGAAAACTCATCTAAAAACTTAGACTGTGACATAAATTAAATCTGGACAACACTTCATAGTTTGGGCTAAATCTATATGATGCACCATAAAGAAGCCAGATGATATTTCAGTTCAAAACAATATATCTCAGAGAAGAAGAATGATATTTCTATAGAGAGGAAATGATATTTCTTAGAGAAGTAGAATGATATTCCAGAAATTGAGAAAGTTTGCTTGGTAGTATACTGAAATGTCACCTAGGTATGATTTGGAATGTCGTATGATTCTTTGACCTCCAAAAATAAAATAACGAACCTGTGACACCAAAAAGGCAAAAGTACAAGAAATGGAGCTAAATATGAATGTCCATCCCCACGGTGGGTGCCAAATATGTGTGATCAAAAGTGTGACACACTTCTATGAAGCATGACACTTGAGAGAATCCATGGAAGAAAAAAATCTCAAGAAGCGACTCATAGCTTCCTAGTTGAAGTGAGTTTAATCCTTCTTATGATGCTCAAAAAATTGGCATAGAGGATTAGTGACTTGACTACTCCAAAATGAAAGATTCTGAGCTAGAGAATGAAGCTAAGATGGAAGATTTAAGCTAGCATGAGGGATTAAACTATGAATGTATGCAAAACAACTAGTATTCTAGAATGAATATGCAAGAGCCATAGTATTGAAGAAATTCAAGAAAGGAAACTAGATTAACAATGCAATATTAAGTTAGAAATGAAGCTAAGCTAAGAGAAACTAAGAATTCAAATAACAAGATTATTCTAAGAATGCAAATGCAAGAGCTTAAGATAATCTAGATAGTAACCCTTGAGCTAAGGAGGAGCTTCCTTTTAAAGAAATTGCCTCAAGAATAGAGGGTGGAGATTAAGACCTGCAAAATAATGAGTGATTGAGATGAAGAGGCAAAAGGAGATTGCAAGGATATGCAAGGCAAGGTAGAGATGCGTGGTGAGGATTAAGAGGCAAAAGAGAGATGTTAGGTAGGATAAGGTAAAATAGCAATTTTGAAAGCACAAATCCCTTTTAATTGCTAATTAATCAAGATTAAGTATGTGCACACACGTGAATGTGTTCTTTTAATAAAAGTGTAGGAACTTTATATTAAAAGTAATGTTTTAGCAATTAAATAAATATGCAAGCTCTAGAAATTAGATTGTAGTATAAACTTGATATAAGATTTTTGATCTAATTATGCAAAGGGGATTTTAAAGGGGGACTCTACACAATTATGTCTAGTAAAGATGCCTTTGAGATTTAGGATTTTGATTTGAGACAATTTGATCGAAACGGGGGATCAAGTTCTACTAGACAAATTTTAGGTCATTACAAAGTGTACTTGAACCAAAAGAATGATCACAGATAAGGTAGCACATCTAGATACACAAAAAACATAACACAATTGAACATATTGAATATAGATCATAAAAAATCACACGTGAACAAAAAATATAATCATAAAACATATTGTATGATCAATCATGAGTAATATCATCATTTAGCAACACTGTACATCATATTTGGAGGATACCGAGGATATTATAGATTAATTTGACAAAAATTCTCTGCTTATCACCCTCAGCAAAAACAACAACTTTAAGATCAAATTTGTATACATCCAAACCTAACACAACCAAAAAACCAACATGTCTGATGCTAAAATTTCATCCTTCCAACAAGTTTGACATCAATGACAATCAACATGCTATATTTGCAACAAAATGTACTCCCTCATGGGCATTTGTTTTGGGAATTTTTGGAACTTAGTGACCACATAGACCCACTTTGAAATATTTGTTCATTAATTCCTACCACAACATAACATGTCCCTTTAAATTTATATTTATGTACTTGACTCTTCAAATATCCTTGATTGATTTGGATTAAAATAGTTTTTCAAGCATAATGATCTAGCCTGACAATTCTTCTATATTTTATATTTTAAAATAGTTAAGTAGAAAAAACCTGGCTTTCTTACTCTCTCACATTATTGTCTCTTCAAATATGTGCATATCTACTTGACTCCTCAAACATGCTTTATTAATTAAAACAAATTATTTATCAAGTATAGTGGTCTAGCCCAACATTCCTTCTAGAATTTATATTCGTAATAATTAAGAGGATCAAACCTTGGTTTGTTACTAAATTTATATTTGTAATAATTAAGAGGATCAAACCTTGGTTTGTTACTGAATCCAATGATTAGAACTATTGTATATCTTCATGACATCATCTTCACTAATGTATCTTTTCTATCTTTTTCACAATAACATATCGACAAAGCTTTCTACACATGATCCTCTAAACACTCTTTTATTCCTATTTTTTTAAAGAGGATCAAACCTTGGTTTGTTACTAAATCTAATGATTAGAATTATTTTATATCTTCATGACATCATCTGCACTAATGTATCTTTTCTATCTTTTCACAATAACATATCAAAAAAGCTTTCCACACATGATCCTCTAAACACTCTTTTATTCCTAATTTTTTCTTACAAATTCTTTGGGCTATTGCTCTTTGTGGACCACTTAGAATGTGGAAATAGCACATATACACTTACAATTTCAAATTTAGACACAACCATCACTTACAAGACTTGTAACCAAGCTTTTAATACACTTACAATTTCAAATTTAGATACAACCATCACTCACAAGACTTGTAACCAAGCTTTTAATACACTTTTAAGTTAAATGTACAACCAACAAATAAGTAAACAAAGAACACTCATACAAATAATTAACAAGACTTGTAACCAAGCTTTTAATACACTTGTAAGTAAGTCAAATGTACAACCAACAAATGAGTAAACAAAGAACACTTGTACAAATAATTAAGAAGAAATAACAACCAACAAATGAGTGCAAAGTTAATACTTAATAAAAACAAATAAGAAGAAATATATAGACTCAAAAACAAACTAATTATATTAATTTAAAAAATAAATAAACACACATAGACCATCAAGTTATGAAACACATCAATATTAAATACTCAACCCAATTAAAAAGATCCTACCTATGCATATGTTTTCAACAATATAATGTACCCAATTCCCAAATTTAAAACTCCTCCCTCCTTATATTAAGGATCAAATGCAACGCTTTGAAATACCAAATGCTATTAATCTACAATCCTATTTATGTAGATCAAATATAAACTTAACCAAAGAACTATTTATGTAGATCAAATATAAACTTAATCAAAGAACTAAAGAGATATATCAAATATAACTCATCAAGGAATTCAAGACAAATTATGTGCTACCTATTATTACTACATGAAATAATTGCCACTTCAAAACAAAGGATTGTCGGCTAGATGCTTTGGAAATTAAATATCAATTAGGATCAATCTATAAATTATTGTCATAACATGAAAGATCACAAAAAGTCGCACAAAAAACTAAAAAATCACATAAACTCTTGTCTAATAATATATTATTAGACCATACAAATTTTGCTCATAAAAACTAAAAACTTATAGCATTATATTTAAAACTCAGACCATTCTTTGACAGTATAATGTTAGACCATTCTCTGACAGTATAATGTTAGACAATACAATTTTTGTTGGCTAAAAAATTATACCATTATACTTAAAACTCAATCAAATTAAGTTTTTTTGAAACACCAAAACACACATAGAGAGATATATATAGTGCAAGAGTTGTGAGAGACACACATACATATAAGTGCAAGAGTTGTGAAAATCTTATGATAACAAAATTACCTCTAGCACACCAACCAAACTTAAAAAACCAACACTCATATATAAATTAACAAAATTACCTCTAGCACATCAAACCAAACTTAAAAAACCAACACACATATATAAGTGCAAGAGTTGTGAAAATCTTCTCATAACAAAATTGCGTCTAACACATCAAACCAACACAAATCTTCTGATAACAAAATTACCTCTAACACATCAAACCAACACAAGTCTTTTGATAACAAAATTACCTCTAACACACCACACCAACACAAAACATACACATGCACACCCATACATGTATGTATATGTGTGTTAGCTATCTTGCATCATGTATATACGTGTTAGCTATCTTGCATCATGTATATATGTGCTACCTATCTTGTATCATGTATACACACAAAGACACAAATACATATATGTATATGCGTGTTAGTCATCTTATATCATATAATGTATGTGTGACGCCTTGTATATATGTGTATAAATTATTGTTTTAACACATATATACATACACATATAGTTACATGTATATGTATAGATACACAGTTGCATGCTGATTTGATGGCTAAAATTCTCCTATATGAAACTTCAAATACTAAATGAAGTATTTATTTGAATTCTCCTAATGGCTTTAGAGGGAACACATTTATAATACAATTCAAGGTTTGATTTTCTGTTACTATGAAAAAACCATGGAACATCTATTCATCTGCATAATAAACACACCAAAAAAACTTCAAAGAATCTCAAATTATGCTTGGAATCCATTAAAAATTTTCAAATCATGCATCACATTGTAGAAGAACTTGGAAAAATTTATGCAATGGTTGTCATCTCTTTTTTCCTAAACTTTAACTTAGCTTCTTGAAGCAGTGGTATCAGTACCAAATCATTATTTTTCCACCAAACAAAGTCTCCATGGTCTTAAATCTTTCTCTATCCAAGAGAAAGAATTGTTTTGCATCCCATAATCTTTATAATGTACAACATTATAGCCTTCAACATGTCTACAACGTAAATTACAAGCTAATGCATTCTACACGAAATTTTTAAGAAAATATTTTACATATTAACAAATTTTAAGCTCCAAAAAATCATCTTGAATCAGCATAATTTCAGTAGCGAATAGTTGCATTTCTATCATCTTGTTTGGAGACTCTTCCTTCCCTAACATTGGCTGCTGATGCAGACTGTGCTCTTGCAGCCAAGCTTCCTGCTCCTGTAGAGTTTCCAGCTTCTGCCTCTTTACGCTGGATGCTATAAAAAATCATTATTTCCACTTTTAGTACTATCAAAAAAGAAAAGAAAAATATTGTTAACTATTGGGAAATGGCTAGCCAGCAATCAAGGTGTATCATGGCATTGATGGCTGAATATTATATAATTGAAGTTTTGACTTCTATCAATGAAGACTGTTGGTATTCATTTGTAGCGATTTTGACTTCTCGTTGATGAAGATCATTTGCAGTACCTCAAATGAATCACAACAGTCTTCATCAATGAGAAGTCGAAACTTCAATTACATAGCATCCAGTCATTGATGCCATGGTGCACCCTGATTACGTCATTGATGCCCATTTCGGTCAAAAACTTCAGTTATGTAACATCTAGCCATCAATGTCATGGTACATTCTGACGACTGGATAGCAGTTTCTAAATATTGGTGTATTTGTTCTGTGTCACTGTGCCTAAGCATTTGAACTCCTTTTATTGGGTTCTATTAATGTCCATATCAATTTTATTCTAAATTAATTGTTTCTAAAACTTTTTTTTAAACTAATTGTTTCTATAATAACTTGTGTAAAAATTTAATCCATTTTTTTTTCATTTTTATCTTCTCTTATGTTCAACTCTTCTTTATGGAGTCTAACAGCTTTCTATGAGACACCTCCAATTCTTTATATATACCCTTCTGTGTGGAATCTAACAGTTCTCTATTGTCGCTCTTGAGTGTGTGGATTGACAGGTTTCTATTATATATACCCCACAAGCTATGAAAGAGATTTAAGGGTAAATTACAATTATGCATCTTCTGGGGTGATTGGCCTCCCACCAATATCTCTTCTTTCATCAGCTTCTCGCCCACCAAATTGTGCAATACCTTCAGAGATGCCTGGATCTGGCTGATCCCTGCAATTCAGACAGCACTACTGAAGGAATATCAAACGAATAAAAAACTGAAAAATGTTTATTGTCTTACAATTGCAGACAGTAAACCAGCCATAAATGCTTATTAAGTCTAATAAATTTTATCTAAATTGAGTACCCAAGATCTTAACCCTGCTAAAAATCTCAACTTAAACAAATAAGGATGCTTATTCATTTGGAAAACCTGTCATAAGTTTTAGCTGTGAGATTATTCTGGTGTAATTAAAATAAGTACAATATTAAAACAGCTTATACATGTTTGTATGACCGAAATAAAATATATTGAAGCTTGATCTATGCCTAGGAGAGATTCGTAATCTAAGTAAAATATATTCACATCATGATTGAAATGGGAATGTAGAACGGAATTGAATGGTTAGTTCATCAGGGATCTGCTGAGTGCATCATAAACGATGAAGTTGGAATAGTGCTTTGGACAACTCTACTGCAATGGATTTCTAAGTGTTTGAGCCTAAGGCTCATAATTGATTAGAGATGAAGCAGGGATAGTGCCTGGACAACTGTGGTGCAATGGATACATACCCAAGTGTTTCAATTTAAGGCTTATACTCCATAGGAGATGAAGTTGGGATAGTGCCTGGACAACTATGTTGCAATGGATATATATCTAAGTATTTCAAACTGAGGCTCATGCTCCATATCCAGATAATTAGATGATTATCTAGATGATTATGTGTTCGAAGTATGACTTGAATAGCTAACTGATTTTGTGGGATTGATATTCTTATATAAGAACGAATACATATCTAAGTTTTTCAACCTAAAGCTGCATTATCACATATAAGTTTCAACCTAAGGCTTGTACTCCATATTCAGATAACTAAACTAAACAATAGCATGATCGCATATAAGTGTTTCAACCTAAGGTTTGTGCTTGTGCTCCAAAACTAAACAATTAGATGATTATGTATTCAAAGTATGACTTGAATACTAAACAATTAGATGATTATCTGATTATCTAGATGATTATGTGTTAAAAGTATGACTGGAATAGCTAACTGATTTTGTGGGATGTTTCAACCTAAGGCTTGTGCTCCAAAACTAAACAATTAGATGATTATCTAGATGATTATGTATTCAAAGTATGACTTAATACTAAACAATTAGATGATTATCTGATTATCTAGATGATTATGTGTTCAAAGTATGACTGGAATAGCTAATTGATTTTGTAGGATGTTTCAACCTAAGGCTTGTGCTCCATATCCAGATAACTAAACAATTAAGATAACTAAATAATTAGATGATTATCTAGATGATTATGTGTTCGAAGTATGACTTGAATAACTAACTGATTTTGTGGGATTGATATTCTTATATAAGAGCGAATACATATCTAAGTGTTTCAACATGTAGCCAGATATATGAGAAGCATGATCGTATATAAATGTTTCAACCTAAGGCTTAGTGCTCCATATCCAGATAACTAAACAATTAAAATAACCTGATAATTATGTGAGAAACATGATTCAAATAGCTAAACGATGTTGTGAGATTGATATTCCTATGGGAGGGAATAGTGCCCTTGACAACCCTTACCGACTCTAGTATAATGAATACATAAAAAATAAACTTTGATGCAATGGATACACTTGGATACATACCTTAAGTGTTTCAATCTAATGAAACACTAATGCATACTCCATAAGAGATGAAGCATACATACCTATGTATTTCAACCTAAAGCGGACTCCATAAGAGGCAACTATTGTGCAATGGATTCATTTCTGAGTGTTTCGAACAAAGACTCGTGCTCCATACCCGAAATAATTAAAAAAAACTATGTTAGAAGCACAACTTGAATAGCAGACTGATTTTGTGGGATTGATATTCTTATGGAGCAGGGATAGTGCCCTTCACAACTCTGGTGTATGGATACATGCCTAAGTGTTCCAACCTAAGGTTCATGCTCTATATTCTCACAAAAGCTAAGTGATTTTGTGGGATTGTTATAAAAGTAAATGTAAAAATTGTACCTGCGCAATTTTGGGGGAGCATCTGGAGTCATGGGCACCACATGACCTTCCTTGTCCTGAACCCAAGCAACCGCTTTGCCCTGCTTTCCTTCTTCCTGGATGTTCATGTGACCACCCTCTGAAATTCTCTCCCCCTGTTCTCTGTAGGCCTGTACTTTCTCTTATCTTCTGAAACAACACCAGGCCTGTTTGAAAGAACACCAGGCTTGTTTCCTGCCTTGCTGCCAGCTATTCCTTTATCAGGCATCTTGCTTGCCATTATTAATACTCTGCACACAATGATCTTCTGCAATTCCTTTTCCAATTCATGCATATAAACCTGAAAACAGGGTACAAATATAGTGCTTTTGCTGTTGGATAGATGATTACACATGGTGCCACGTTTGGTAGTACGTGTAATCGAGCAATTCAACATCTGGTTTACATGTTTACTTAGTAAATTTTGTTAAAGGCATGTCCTATATATATATATATCTCTGCAAACTGGTGATATTAACTGCACTTGTACCATCAACAGTCGGTGTGTGGATATTCTTCACACAAAATGATACAATCTGAAAAATAAAAATCAATATAATTTAAATATATTATGAAGGTTAAATTAGTAAAAATTTCATAAATATTTGTGGTAGTATATCAAAATAGATAATTTGTCATAATATAAAAAAACCCTGTCGTGGTATATAAAAAAATACAAAAATAGATAATCTGTAATAATATAAAAAATAGATAATCTGTCATAGTATTAAAAAAAATAGGTTTTTAAAGATGTTGAAGGAAATTGTAGTATATGCAATCAAATGTATCAGCATTCCAAGCAAAGCATTTGAAAGAGCCATCTTAAAAAATAAGAAAAAAACTTAATATTTAATTTCTTGCTGTGGGCATGACGAGGTATATTCATGGGGGTGGAGACAAAATTGTCATAAGCAAGAATCCAGTTGCACAACATAGAATAAAAAGTCTGTATATATTTAGATTAAACCAGACGTAAAACTATAATAGGTATGAAAATAAATTTATAATGTAAGATTCTTTTGATAAAATAAAGTATATATATTATTTCAAAAATGAAAGATTTTCTTAAAAATGATAATTAGAATCAAATTAATTTAATGCTATAATATATAGCAACATAATAATATAAAGTTATATTAGTTATGAAGTTTGAAGTTATATGAGAGTTCCTATCATTAAGGTGAACCATCTTTTATGAGGAAAATACTTTTGGGTAAATGCATCAAGATGGTGTGCAAAAAGTGGCCACCTCCTTGGAAAAAATAAAAAAAATTCATAACCAACTTGGGTTATTCAAAATTTCAAAAATCAAGCCACAAAAAATTATTAAAAAAAATTTATGTTATTCAAAACACATACACGTTTTGTAAAGCAAAAAATGTTTTACAAAATTTGTATGTGTTTTGTAAAATAAAAAATTCTTTACAAAACGCGTACGTGTTTTGACTGGCATGGGCTTTTTTTTTTTAACCCTGTGTTTTGGCTCATTCTCTTCACCCCAAAACCGAATTTGGAGGAGAAAGGAAGAAGAGAAGTCGCCAAAACGTGAGCGGGTTCTTATTGAAATTAAATTTCCTTGCCATATTGTTCATTTTACAACCATGCCACACCGTCGAACATGTAAGAATTTGTTTATTTTAATTGTTTTTGTTTCAATTTCGATTGAGTAGGGTTTGTTGAATTGATTTTAGTTTTTTAATTATTTTGATGTTAGATTCGGAAAACAATCCCCGACCACGAAAGAGATAGCAAAGACCTCCTCAAACACCTGTAAATATTGGTAATGATGGAAATGATCAACAAGAAAACCCTCCAAATTCAGCCCTGCAACAAGAAAACCCACCGCCAAACCCGAATCCATTTCATTGTAATTGAATTTCATTACATATTGGTCGTAACTGAGAATGCCTTGCAACCTGACATGTATGAAGTTTGAATGAGTTAACAAAATATATTTGCATTCCTTCTCTCCCTCTCTGTGTCATTGCTTCTGAATTGTTAATCTGCAAGTAGGATTGGTCTTGGGAGTGCCTTAGGCCCCATTGCCCGTCTTATCTTGCATCAAGTTTCCAACTCTTTCTTTCCTATAATTGACAAAGAAACATCATGATTGATTTTTTAATTCAAGTCTACCAACATTCTAAATGATTGTTGTATTTTATTTTGGTAGTGTGATAGGAAAGTTAATCTCTCCCTTGGTGTAATATAACACGATTCCTCAATAGAAATGTAGTTGTATGAGTTACTCCAACATTATTCTTATGTTTATTAAAGCTTATTGGAGGTCCATAGTATAAGCCCCTATAGCTCTATATGGTTTTGAAACTCTTATGATCCATTTTTATTATCCTTAATACCTATAACTGAACTCCAATTCTAAGCAGTCTTCAACTTGTATTAATTCAAATAAGTTTTAAGTATCCTTTAAACTTTAGAGTGATGTAATTTCCACAGTCTATAATGTTAGATTCTTGCATTTCTATCTTAAACCGTGTGTGATTCTTCATCGTGAACGTTTTAGATCATACATCATGTAGTATGATCCAAAATGTTGATGATGAAAAATCACATAGACTTTAAGCTAGAAATGGAAGAATCCTTCAAAATTGTCTTTTTTGTTATAACATAGAAAAAATATTATAATTAAATATCTTTTCAATTTTTGTCTTTAAAGTTAAGGTGCTATATGGAATGAGTTTTTAGTTATATTGAGATCATGTAAGTTATGTGTTTGTAAATGAATTTTTTTCTATTCGAATAAAATAATGTCCAAATGAATTGTGTCAACAGTGAATAATTTATTGGTGGAAGAGTAATTCAATGTCTAGATAAGGGAAGTTGACCTGAATCTAGAGGTTGCATAAGAATATCATCATTTAAAGCTTCACATTGTGTTGGAACTTGTTGCAAGGCATAAAAACTAATTAAAGAGAACTCAATGGTAAGATTGACAGTCCTAGTGGGGTGGTTTTTAAAATAAACTTCCAATAAATTTAATATACTATTTAAGGGTTTCTCAATAGATGAAGAGATGAATTATATCTCATGTGCCAACTAGTTTCTTCAGAGCTAAACTTGTTCTCTTTTAGTATTGGGGGAGCTCAAAACCTATCCATTTGTTAGATAACTGAGAGAGGGGGTGAATCAGTTAGTTCCAATTATCCTACAGTCCCAAATCTCTCAAATATATATATTCAAAATTTTCAAACAAATTATCAACTCGGTAAGCTATCAACAATAAATTTTCCCTTCATCTACCGATTGACAGTCATTTCAATACCGTGTTTACTGATCTGAATAAATATGAAATGTGTGATGTAAAATAACAATCCAATCACATCAAATACACATAACACATAGATTTTTAACGTGGAAACCTTGTTAAGGGAAAAACCATCTGGGACCAGTAACCCAAAATAATTCACTCTTCTGAAGTGAGCTTGGTTAGGAGCCAACCCTGTCAAAGGTTACAAAATACACTGTGAGGTGTGACCTGGTTAAAGGATTTATCACTAACAGTTAAATCTTGACCAACATTCACTATGGGGTCAACAAGAAAACCAACAACATTCCTAGAATGTCATATTGAAATTCAAAAAGACTGTTAATTCCACTCAGTTAAGAGATTTTGTTGTAACAATGGTTAAACTGATACAGTAGTGATCTGATTCAAATACAACTTAGATTACAAATTTTCAGATCTATGCTAAGCTCAAAATACCTCCTCTGATCAATATTCTATTCAATCCTTCATATCCTCCAACATATTCAGCTCGGTGAATAATACCCTAACACTCAGTAATGCCTGCAGTTTAGCTTGGTTCTGTCTGTAACTAGTTTGATCAGTGGTGCATGAAAATAGTCCTTTCACATGAATTCTCCTATGGTGTTAATAAGCTCCAGACTCAATAATGAATCTCATGTCTCTTTAAATAGACTCCATAAACCATTTTCATATCATCCGTTAGATTTTGCCTCTTAATCATCATCGTTCCTTTTCCGCTTCAAGTTTCCTCGGTAGATGTATCTATAACACATTTCATCCTTCTCCATTCAATCAATCTTGAATTTTTTCAATCATTAGATCATCAAAAAAAACTTTGTCTTTTACCTCAGAATCATGAGCAATCATCCAGCACATCAATTCAGTAGGCTACTATAAACTTTATTTGTTTCTCTTACTTGGTTAATACAAAATGTGTCAGTGATATAACTAACTCAATTATTATTGTTACTCGGTATACACAACACTAGCTCAGTGTATACTGAAATCTTCAATTACCGACCACATAAACTTGTTTAGTTCTGATCATCAATACATAACAAATTCATGTAATACAATCAAGTCAACAACATGATGTCATAGACTCATCAATAAGTTACCCAATGTATAACTTAGCCATATCTTCCATATCCATTTAATTTTCATGTAGATATTTCATTCCTTTATCATTTTCCTTCTTTAGATGTTTGTAACTATCATGATAAGTACATTCAAACCTTATTGACATCAATGACAATACATTGACTGATTTAATTGCCTTACATATCACTTTAGTAGCTCGGTGATCTCTAATCATTGACTTATACTTCTCCATTCAGTTCATCAAGATATTCAATTAGTTGTAGGTTATCAATCTCTCCCTTTGGCATTGATGGAAACACAAATATGAAATATGTTATATAATACCAAGCATTTGTACTAAAACTCTGTATAAATGTTGTAGCTCAACAACCTCTCACTATCTTGTACATTTTATATATTTAATCACTACGTAGCATTTCATCATTTCAGGTAGAATCTCCCTGCAGATTTGATCTTTTGCTTCTCTGATTCTTCTCTCCCACTAGATAGATATTTCATTGTTCTTTCTCTCCCTTTGACAAAAATGCCAAAAAAGAGTAAATAGCTCTATAGTAGCCAAAATATCTCTATTGTTTGGTTCAGATCAAGTACCTTCATGTACCAAAATACAGTGTTCTCTGTTCCAACTTTCACAATCTTTAGGAAACCTAAAGTGTGAACAATATGCATCAACATCATCTGATTTTATGATAAAGTATAGGTTGATGCAACCTCATGATCACCTTAGTGACCAATAGATAGGGGATGGACCCCTAGTCTAGTCCTCAAGTACTCAAATGTATCCTTCGGTAAGGATTTGGTAAATATGTCTGCAAGTTATTTTTTAGATTTTACAAACTCTAGTTTCACTTTCTTTTCTTGTACTTGTTTCCTCAAGTAGTGATACTTAATAGATATGTGCTTTTTCTTTGCATGCATCACCAGATTCTTGGAAACGTTCATAGCACTTGTGTTGTCACAATATATAATCACTGGATTAGAAATGTCTTCATTCATCCCTTCCAAACGTTGTTTTATCCATGCAATGTTTGAGCAATTAGCAGCAACAACAATATATTATGCTTTGGTAGTAGATTGAGAAATACATGCTTGTTTCTTGCTTATCCAAGTAACTAGTCTTTCTCCCAAAAAGAATGCTCCATTGGTTGTGCTCTTCCAGTCATCAATATTTCCAGCCCAATCTACGTTGGTGTAAACTTGTAGTTCAAAATTGCCTTATTTCTTGTACCATAAACCACAATTCTCTATTTTCTTCGAGTATCTTAGAATCCATTTAACAAGAGTCATATGTGATTCCTTAGGATTAGAAGAAAATCTTCTTGCGACAATCCCAACAACATGTGCAATATCAGGTTTACTATGCACAACATACATCAGTTTTCCAATCATTAATATATATAGTGTTTTATTTACCTTAGTTGATTGATCATCCTTTGTCAATTTGCATCATGTGACCATTAGTGTGCCTACCAGTTTTGAATCTTCCATTCCAAAGGTCTTCAACACTTCTTTGATGTACTTTGATTGTGTTATGAATATCCCTTCATTTTGTTATAGAATTTACAAACCTAGAAAGAATTTAATCTCTCCAAACATTGACATTTCAAATTCCTTTCTCATTTCATCAGCAAATGATTTGCATAGATTATCATGTCCTCCAAATATGATATCATCAACAAAATTTCAGCAATAAGAATCTTGTCATCAGTTCTTCCTTTCGAATACAAATTGCTATTATCACTTGTCCTCACAAATCCAATACTAATAAGATATGCATGCAATCTTTCATACCATGCTCTTGGTGCTTGTTTCAGTCCATACAGTGCTTTGTGCAACTTACATACCATATTTTTATGATTTGGATCAAACAAAGGTTGTTCAATGTAGACCTCTTCCTCAAGTATCCCATTCAAAAATGTAGATTTAACATCCATTTGATATACTTTGAATCTTTTGTAGGCAGCATATGCAAGTAATATTCTAACTCCTTCAAGTCTAGCAACTGGTGCAAAAGTCTCACCATAATCAATTCCTTCTTCTTCTGCATACCCTCTGCATACAAGTCTTGCTTTGTTCCTAGTGACTTCATAATCAATATCCATTTTGTTCCAATAACATTTTTATCACTCGGTCTCACTACCAATATCCATGTTTTGTTCTTCAATATTTTCTCAATTTCGTCATTCATTGATTTAATCCATTCATCATTCTCAAGTGCATCTCTAACATTTTTAGGTTCAAATTCACAAAATAAACATGTTTTTTGTCTCAACTTACTTCGTGTCATCATGCCAGCTTGCTTGTCTCCAATAATCTGGTTCTTTGGATTGTGTCTTCTCACAAATTTTTCTAACACTTGTTCTCTTCTTTATTCATTAGTCGGTGTAGGATCAATTTATTCCTCGGTATCTTCTTCCTGATTCTCAGTATCTATAGGCTGATGCTCGGTATCTTTATTCTATTGCTCGGTAGCTTCAATCTGTATCTCAGGTAGAATATCAAGTTTCTCAATGAATGTATTGTTGGAGATTTGCCAGCAGGCCAGTACTGACTGTATGTTTCTCATTGACGACAACATATGGAAAGTAGCATGCATGGAAGTCTTATGTCGTAATCCTTCAACATATGATGCATGGACATGATATCAGCATGATATCATGGGTGCAGAGGTGAACTGTAAGTATAGACAGTTATATAGCAGCTTGTGTCAACAGTGTTCTTGACAGAGTTGCAGGCAGTGTTTTGTGTATGGTTGTCCATATAGTTGTCTTATGGGCATGTACCCTAGGATATATGTTTAAGACATGTTAGTGATGTTTTAGTTATGAACACATAGTCTAATGAAGAACACAGGTGAAGTTATGCAGTCGCTATTCACTAGTAGCAGTTGCCTATGTTTGTTTAGAAGAGCCGACATAGATTTAATTATTTCTTGAGTTGCGTCTATCTTGAGGATATGTGCCCTTGGAGTTAAGCTTGGAGAAGTGTTATTGATGTTTTGTTAAGAGCACATAAGTTAATTCAACTTATAGAGAAATTTTTAGTTGTTTTGGTAGAGCTGAAAGTGTGTGGCGTGCGTCCACAATTATTTTATTAGACAGGTCCCATAATGAGCTGCATGCATAATAGAGCCAACATAATGTTTGTTGGAGTTTATTATGGTTTCTCTACTATGATTTCAAGGTGGTTCTAATAGGCCGACTTGATTATATCATTTGGAAGAAAGATATTTATAGGTAGTCATTTGTGATTGCTGAAGCGTGGTTCATGGTTGATTAAGCAGAGCAGAGCAGAGTGTGCGAAGTGTTGAGCCATTAGAAGAAGGTCAATGTGACCAAGTAGAATATATGTGCTATTCATTGGAACTGATCTAGACAGCAGGTCAAAGTGTAGATCACCAAGATCCAGATATAGTGTGTATTTATTATTCAGAAGGTTGTAGCCTTCGCCCCTTTGAGCAGTGAGCTCTCGGACAGTGTGTCCTCTCCCCTAACAGGGACAATTATAAAAGACTCCTAACAGGGTTCGACCCTTAACTAGGTCTACTATACTTAATATATTGTAAAGCTACTCCTAACAAGATAAAGGATCTTCTAGCAAGGATCATTATACACTAGTACAAAATATTAGTGGGTATCAAGTCCCACCGGGGTTTTTACCTATTTGGGTTTCCCCGTAACCAAAATATTGGTGTTGTGTTCAAGTATTCTTTCATTGTGTTTATGCTTTATGTTTAAGTATACTTAATTGGATAAATAATTGAAACTTGTTATCTTTTGGGACTATTCCTAACAATTGGTATCAGAGCCAAGTGCCTCAGAGAGAAAATTTAACAACTTGAGGTTGATCAGATGGCATAGTTTAGGAAAGAAATTCCTAAGTTCGATGGAGAGAATTATCTTGATTGGAAGAACAAGATGATGACCCATTTGCAGTGTATTGCTTATGAAGTTTTCAATGTAACTATCAAAGCAGCCAGGATTCCTACTTTAGAAGACCTTGAACATGATGATACTATTGACACTCAAAAGGAATTGTTTCATCATAATGCTATAGCTAAAGAAGCCCTTATCAATGCACTATCTGATAGTGAGTTTTCAGAGATAAATAAGGTAGACACCACCCACAAGATATGGAAGTACCTTGCAGACATATTTGAAGGAGACAAGCAAGCAAAGGATGCACACAGAAAGACATGGAAGAAAAGATACAATGTATTAGAGATGTTGCCTAAAGAAAATATCAGAGCTTACAATAAGAGGATTAATGAAGCAATTGCTGGAATAAGGAACAATGGTGGAGAGATTTCTGAAGAAGATATTATGGACAAGTTGATGACTACTCTCACTCCAGAATATGAAATCAAGATCAATATCCTTGATGAGAACATGAAACTTACATATAATTTTAAGAGAGAAACCTTGATTAGCAAAATCTCAGCTTTTGAGATTTCAAGATTGAAGACAGAACCTAAGAGTGAGACAACTTTCAAAGCAATAGTTCATGGTAAGAAATCTGCAAACACTTCTGGTAATTTTGATGATGATGATGAAGATAAAACACTAGATGATTTTATTGCTATGATTTCCAAAAGTGAAAAGAAAGGAAAAGGAAAATATGAAGGTCAATTACCATTTAAGTTCTTTTCATGTAATAAGATTAGTCACCTTGCATCTAAGTGCCCCACTAGAGCTAGAAAGTTCAAAAAGGATTATAAGCCTAAGTATTCTAAGGAATCCTACTATGTTGGAGATGGAGTCTCAAATGAAGAATCAGGTGAAGAAAAAATTGGATTCATTGCTATTGTAGACAAAACAAATATTAAGTCAGTTCCTAAACATGAGAAAGTGAATCAAGAGCTAGCATTGAGTTCCCAAGAAGATATAAGAACAGACTGGATTATAGACAGTGGTTGTTCACATGACATGACAGGTGATAAAGGTAGGTTTGTTCATTTGGACAAATACAATGGAGGTATGGTCAGATTTGGAGACAACACTCCTAAACCTATAGTTGGTAGAGGAGCCATCACTTTGGATGGAAACAACAATATTGATGATGTTCTCTATTTTGATAGTTTGAAACATAACCTTGAGTGACCCTACAATAGTGGGTTACACTTTTTTAGACATGTTGATTTTTGCTGAAATGACACATTTTTAATAAAATATGATTATTTAAGCCTTGAGAGGTTCAATTTGAAGAAATTAATTAGAAATGGTTAGATCAAAGCCTCTTAGATAGAAAAATCATTGATATAACATATATACTCCTCATTCATACCTACAATGGAGTCTCCTTCGCACCTATTAAAATGCTGATAAAAAATCACTTTGACTTTACCTTTTGGCAGATCAAATAAATCCATTTGAAAAAATTATCTATGTAGTAAGGTACTATTGAGAAAACTCTTTCCAATTATTATAATGTTAATATATATTAAGTTTATTATGACTTTGTATTTTTAGTTTTACTAAACATAGATATTTCACCGTATCTCCACCTCTATGTTCGATGCTTATGGAAAAATAGTAAATGAGAGAAAAAAAATTCTAAAATATATCTATACCCTAGGTATTGAAGTTATCTTTCTATAAAAAAAAAAACAAAAAACTGGACAAATACACAAAAAGTTATAAGCTATGTAGTCAAGGTATGTCAAAATTACGGCTTAGTCAACTTCAAATGTTAATAAAATATGAAATAATCATGAAAATGTCATAAAACCAATTTCATGCCCTCCATATGGATGTTAAAAAACTATATTTGAAATAATCACATTGATATCTATTTTAGAAAAAAAGTTATGCTCTATGAAAACAATGTAACTCTTTGAAAATGACATTTTTAGCAACATACCAATTTTTGTGGGAGAAAGAAAAAATCAATCAAATCAATTCAAAAATAAAAATAAAAATTACATTTATAATCTAGATAGAAAATCCTAAAAGACTCTAATTTACTTCATCTTCTGATTCTTAATAGTTTAACGACAATATGCATTCGAATCTAAAAGTTTTATTCAAAATTTAGAGTACAGTGTCCATTCAGGCAAAAAAGTGTAACCCACTATTGTGGGTTCACCCCCTTCTCAGTGTTGGATAGTTACTTGGAAAAAGATATCAATTGGAGTTCAAAAATGACAAATGCATCATTAACAACAAGCATGGTGTTATGATTGCATCAGGCACAAAGACAAGAGGTAATGTTTTTCAACTCAATTCAGAAGCAAGTTGTTTTGTTGCTAAAGTTGATGACAGTTGGTTGTGGCATAAAAGAGTATGTCATATAAATTTTGATAACATAGTAAAGACAAGAAATGTTAAAGTAGCAAGAGATGTACCTAGCATAGAAAAGCTAGTTGATACTATATGCAGGGAATGTGTGATGGGGAAGCATGTGAGAAATTCATTTAGGAGCAAGCAGAATTCAGAAGAGAACAAGTTGGATTTGATTCATACAGACCTATGTGGACCAACTCAAACAAGATCATACTATGGTGAAAGGTATTTCATTTTATTTGTTGATGATTATACTAGGATGATGTGGGTTGCGTTCTTGAAAGATAAGTCAGAAGAATTTGATAAGTTCAAAATATTCAAAGATAAAGTTGAGAATGAATCTAGATTAAAGATAAAATGTTTGAGATCAGATAGAGGAGAAGAATTCACCTCTGACAGATTCTATGAGTACTGTGAAGAACATGGTATAAAGAGACAGTTAAGTGCACCTAGAACACCTTAGCAGAATGGAATTGCAGAGAGAAGGAATAGGATCATTCTTGATATAGCGCGCACCATTATGATAGAAGGAAAAGTTGCACACACCTATTGGAGAGATGCGGTCAATGCAACAATCTATACAATCAATAGGATCCAGTTAAGGACTAGCACTGAAAAAAAACCTTATGAGCTATGGTTTGGTAATGTTCCCACTGTAAAATACTTTAGAATCTTTGGAAGCAAGTGCTACATCAAGAGGGATGAAGTAGTAGGCAAGTTTGATGCAAGAAGTGATAAAGGTATTTTTCTTGGTAACTCTACTAAAAGTAAAGCTTATAGATGTTTCAATTTAAGATTGAAAAAGATCATTGAAAGTGCTCATGTAAAGATTGATGAAAAGTTTATGATTCAAGAAAGATATCATGATTACTCACTCATGATTGAAGAAGAACCTAGACCCTCCACTAGTGAGACAGTTATTGAGGAAATGTTTGACAGCATTGATGTGTTGTTCAATGAACCTAAGATAAGTGAAGAAGGTACTCCTAAGGTTGATGAGTCAGCATCACCTAAAGTTCCAAAGTTTACATCAAGAAATCATTCCAAGAAAGACATCATTGGAGATCAAAGTGGCAAAGTATTAACAAGATCACAAGCAAAGAACTCAGCTAGCAGTGATGCTTCTAAGGATTCAGATTGGCATGATGCTATGAAAGAAGAACTTGATTAGATCATTAAGAATGACACTTGGTAATTGGTCCCAAGACCTAGTGATAAGAATGTGATTGGAACAAATTGGATATTCAAAAACAAGATGAATGAAGATGGTACAATAGTAAGAAATAAAGAAAGATTAGTATGTAAGGGATATGCGCAAATAGAAGGCATTGATTATTCAGACACATTTGCACCTGTGAGTAGATTAGAAGCTATTAAGTTGTTTTTAGCTTATGCTACAGTTAAAAACTTCAAATTTTATCGGATGGATGTCAAATTAGCATTTTTGAATGGAGATTTAAAAGAAGAAGTATACATTGAGAAACCTGAAGGATTCACCTTATCAGACAGACCTGATATGGTATGCAGATTGAAGAAGGCCCTCTATGGACTTAAGCAAGCCCCTAGAGCATGGTATGAGAGACTAGATGGATACTTAACAAAGATTGGATTCAAGAAAGGAGCAGTAGATTTTAATCTATTCATTAGAGAGACATCTGAAGGTTTATTACTTGTAGCTATATTTGTTGATGACATTATCTTTGGAGGTAATGACAAACTCAATGCTGAATTTGCCAAAGAAATGCAGAATGAGTTTGAAATGAGTATGATTGGTCCTATCAAGTGCTTTTTGGGATTAAATGTGCAACAGACAGAAAAAGGGATTTTCATTAATCAATCAAAGTATGTGAAAGAGATACTGAAGAAATTCAAGATGGATGATTGCAAGCTAGTAGGAACCCCTATGATTACTGGATGCAAGCTTACAAAGGAAGATGACTCACTAGCAGTTGATATAACATTGTATAAGTCTATGATTGGTAAACTCATTTATCTTACTCAGAGTAGACCTGACATTTCCAATGTAGTTGGTATTATTGGAAGATTTGCAATAGAGCCTAAAAAAAGTCACCTCATGGAAGTAAAGAGAATATTCAGATACTTGCAGGGCACTATAGATTATGGTCTATGGTATCCTAATTTAGAAAATGTTGAGCTTCATGTGTAAATGGATGCAGATTGGGCAGGATGTGTTGATGATAGAAAAAGTACTTCAGGTGGAGCAATGTTTCTTGGTGATAGACTTGTCACTTGGACAAGCAAGAAAAAAAACTATATTTCTTAGTTAACAGTAGAAGCGGAGTATGTTGCAGTAGCCTTGAATTGTTCTACAATTGTTTGGATCAAGCAGATGATAAAAGATTTTGGAATTCAGATTGATTATCCTATTGTTATTCATTGTGATAACACTAGCATTATCAATATGTCAAAGAACCCTGTGATGCATTCAAAGAAAAAACACATTGAGATCAAGTATCACTTCCTAAGAGAGAAAGTGGCAGAGAAAGAAGTCAAGTTGGACTATGTGAGTACTAAAGAACAGTTGACAGATATATTCACAAAGCCCTTGCCTAAGGATACTTTTGAGTATCTTAGGGGGAAGTTGGGATTAATTCCCTTCCCTGATTCTTCTTAGAAGGAAGCAGGAATGACATCAGTCCTCAGGGACTGATGGAAGGTTGACTACTCTACCTCAAGAGTAGTACCGGTGCTTAAAATGAGTGGCACCCTTTTCCATTGATGTCAAAGGGGGAGTATATATATAGAGTCATGAAAAATAAAAGTAAAAGAGGAGTAATATACTAAGGGGGAGAAACATTAAGTTATGAGAGTAGTACAGTTGAGGAAATAGAGAATATTAGAAAATATTGCAGCAAATGGAGGATTCATCTTTGGGGAAGTTTTGAAGAGGAAATGGAGAATTTTATAAAAGAAATGTTCATTTGGGTTGATGGTGGTTTTTCATTCCACATGTTTCCATTAATGCCAAAGGGGGAGATTGTTGGAGATTTGCCAGCAGGCCAGTACTAACTGTATGTTTGTCATTGATGACAACATATGAAAAGTAGCATGCATGGAAGTCTTGTGTAGTAAGCCTTCAACATATGATGCATAGACATGATATCAGCTTGTTATCATGGGCACAGAGGTTAACTGTAAGTACAAACAGTTATATAGTAGCTTGTGTTAGTAGTGTTCCTGACAGAGTTATAGGCAGTGTTCTGTGTATGGTTGTCCGTATAGTTTTCTTATGGGTATGCGCCTTAGGATATATGTTGAAGACATGTTAGTGATGTTTTAGTTATGAATGCATAGTCTAATGATGAATACAAGTGAAGTTATGCAGTCACTATTCACCAGTAGCAGTTTCCTATGTTTGTTCAGAAGAGCCGACAGAGATTTTATTATTTCTTGAGTTGTGCCTATCTTGAGGATATGTGCCCTTGGAGTTAAGCTTGGAGAAGTGTTATTGATGTTCGGTTAAGAGTGCATAAGTTAATTTAGCTTACAGAAAAAGTTCCAATTATTTTGGTAGAGCCAACAGTGTGTGGCCTGCGTCTATAATTATTTTATTAGACAGGTCCCAGAATGAGTTGCGTGCATAATAGAGCTAACAAAATGTTTGTTGGAGTTTATTATGGTTTCTCTAATATGATTTCAAGGTGGTTCTAATAGGCTGACTTGATTATATCATTTGGAGGAAAGATATTTATAGGCAATCATTTGTGATTGTTGAAGCGTGGTTCATGGTTGATTAAGTAGAGTAAAGCAGAGTGTGTGAAGTGTTGAGCCATTAGAAGAAGGTCAATGTGACCAAGTAGAATATATGTGTTATTCATTGGAATTGATCCAGATAGCAGGTCAAAGCACAGTTCACCGAGATCTAGATATAGTGTGTATCTATTATTCAGAAGGTTGTAGGCTTCACCCCTTTGAGCAGTGAGTTCTCAGACAATGTGTCCTCTCCCCTAACAGGGACAATTTTAAAAGACTCCTAATAGGGTCTGACCCTTAACCAGGTCTACTGTACTTAATATTTGTAAAGCTACTCCTAACAGGGTAAAGGATCTTCTAGCAAGGATCATTATACACTAGTACAGAATATTAGTGGGTATCAAGTCCCACCGAGGTTTTTACCTATTTGGGTTTCCCCATAACCAAAATATTGGTGTTGTGTTCAAGTGTTCTTTCATTGTGTTTATGCTTTATGTTTAAGTATACTTAATTGGATAAAGAATTGAAACTTGTAGATAACTGTATCATCTTAAAATGGAAGCACTTCCATGATAAGAGCATTTAGCCCTCCAAGTAGGTGGTGTGGGGTCAAGTTAAGCACCTTGATCAGGTCTTTTCATGTATTTGGCTTTCTCCCTACTTTCCACTTCTTCCCAGCACTTGATTTCTTTATTCTAGGTGAAATTAGGGATAGGATCTCAAGGATTCTCCTGAATTTCCCTCTTCCATGGCTCTATTTTCTAGGCAGGATTTAGAAATAGGTCCTCCTGGCCTTCATCATAGTAATCATAGGATTTTATGTCTATCCCTGACATTCTATCCTGTTCTAATATCATTTCTAGGTTTTTGGGCATCCCCGGGACCTCCTGACTTGGTTTTGACTGAATATGGGCCCAGGTTCAAATTCGAGGTTGATCCTAACTAGGTCAGGATTGAGCTCGAACCTGACTAGGTTAGGATCAAGGTCGAACCTGACTAGGTCAGGTCCAACCTCGATTGTGCCCCCCTCATTCAAATTTCTAGAATCCTAGATTTTTGGGCATCGAGCTTTTGGGATATTTATTTTCCTGCCTCCGAGTTGGCCATTTCGGTTTTCAGGATGGTAAATCCTTTAATTTCATTTAATCTAGGTATATTTTCTAAAGGTTAGGACCTAATTTGGATTTAATTCTCCAAGGTGGCCCCTCTAGAGGATTGTGCCCTAGTTCACTATAAGAGGAGGCCTTCCTCTCTCATTTTCATCATCAAGTTTTGTGAGAACATCCACAATCAAGCAATTGCAAGCTCTCAAGTTCAAGCAAGTCTTCAAGTATTCAAGTGTTCAAGCATCCATCCATCAAGGAGATCCATTGTTAGCTATTGAAGGATTTAATCTCTTTGGAGCCCCCTTTGATGATCCATCCTTCTATATTCATTCAAGCCTTCTCATATGCAAAGATCAAGTCAAGATTGGTGTTGAAGATCAAATTCCATTGATTGGAGACATCCTACATTCATCCTACATCCATTTAAGCATTCCTACTTGTGGATTTGAGGATTCAAATCCTCTATAAGGACTTCAACATAAGCGAGGTGATTTGTTTCAATTACTTTGTTTATGCACACTATATTTCAATTCAATTTCAAGGTTAATTCCTAAATTGGGGTTTGACCAAGGCAAACCCCCCATACAACAAAAACCCCCATTTTCTTGTAAGTACAGGTGCATAATTTTGGATCTGAGAGCTAATTTGGATACCCTTTTCAGCAAACTTCTAAGATCTACGAACATAATTCAAATCCGACTTCAAATAAAGAATGTAGTATTTGACCTTTTATGAGGGTCAAACCCGACCTGAGCACATCTTGGAGAAAGATTTCTGGGTTTTCTCTATCTCGGCATTTCCAGTCCTAAATAGGTTGCAGAATTGCCCGAAAGTATACAAAAACATTAGAATTTGACATTTTCTAGATTTTCCCTAATTTGAGGTTAGTATTTGTATTTTAGTTATTCCATATTTCAAGCATAATTTCATTCATAGGGAAATATTGGATTTACTCTCTCTCTCTCTCTCTCTCTCTCTCTCTCTTCCATATTCCTCATAAATTGATTCGATTGTGTATTAACCTCTTGGTTGATCAAATTGGATCTCTTCTTTGGGAATTTGGGTTTGAGAATAGATCTCGTATTTCCCCCATCCTTTTACATCTGAATAGGGGTGAATTCATTTTGGTGAACTCGACAAGCTTACTCTCTTTCTTTTTGGTGTTAGATTTCACTTTGTATGTGTTCACCATCACTATTCATTTTGGTGAACCCGACAAGCTTACTCTCTTTCTTTTTGGTGTTAGATTTCCCTTTGTGTGTGTTCACCATCACTATTCATTTTGGTGAACCCGACATACTTATTCTCTTTTCTTTTGTGGAATTGGATGCCTTATTGTGTTTTCCTTTTATCTTGTTAGTATTAGATTTTTCCTTTGTATTAGATCTTTCATGCTAATTAGATTTCATATTCATGCTTTATGTGTCCTTAGTTTAGTTCATTTGTATTACATTGGTTTATGATCTTTACTACCACTAGTCCTACTTATAATATTTCGGTTAGAAGAAGTCATAGACTCATGGGTGCCTTTGATCCTGAATCTTCCTCTCCTTTCCTTAGGATCCTAGATGATAACTTTATTCTTCATGATTCCAATCCTACTATGGAGCAAAACTCTTCTCACTCGTCTCATGATGAGGATGACGCTTTAAGAGTTCCTCTTGAGCAAGTCCAAAAACTTTCCACTGAACTTGATAAAATGGGTAATTGGCTTCTTCAAGAGAACCATAATCAAGATTCCATTCAAGCTATAGAGGCTCTTAAGAAAGTTCTCCATGATAGTGATCAAGGTGTTAACTTCTTGCATGGTATTACTCACCTTGTGCATTCAAATTTTAAACTTTTAGTTCAAGAAGCTCAAGATTTAGGGTTGATTCCTCCTACCACTAGTGTTGAACCTCCTTCTAATCCTTTACCTAGTATTCCTATCTATACTCGTTCTTTGGTGACTATGATGGTTCCCTCTATTCCTATGATTGTTCCTCCTATGTCCCTTCCTACATCACAACCTTCATATCATAATGTTCCTTTCACTTATTCCAATCTGCTTCCAATTGTAGTTCCTAGTGTTCCTCCAGTTGTGTCTTCTATTCTTATAGCTTCTTACACTTTACCTAGTGTGTCTAATGTTGCTACTCCTCCTATTTCCTCTAATGATTCAACAATCATCAGTTTGGCTCAAACTGTATCATCCTTACAACAACAACTTTCTTCCTTAACTCAAAACAAGTTTAGTATTCCTACATGTGATATGGGAAGTCCCTTGTCCCGAGACATCATTCGTACTCTTGTTCCTCAGCAAGGTGAGATGCCTCGTCTTGAAAATTATAATGGAAAAGGAGATCCTATTCATCATGTTAAAACATTCCAAATCCTTTGTAGTGATTATGCTCATAACCATAGGATTTTAGCCAAATTGTTTGCTACAACTTTCCGTGACAAGGCCTTACAATGGTATTGTTCCTTGCCTCCTTATTCTATTGCTTCCTTTCCTCAGCTTGCTAATGCCTTTATTCAACAATTTCAAAATAATATTGGCCCACAAGTGTCTTTGACTAATTTGATGCATTATAAACAAAGTGCTAAGGAAAAGTTGACTGAATTTATTGGTAGATTTAAGAATTTGTATGCTCAGATTTACTATCTTGTTCCTGATATTGATATTCAACGTATGTTTATTTCAAATTTGCAAAAGGATATTAGAGATAAGATTTTGCTTATTGAATTTACCTCTTTTCAACAACTTTGTGCAGTGCTTCATCATTATCAATTACAAGGGAGTCAATTTGAGAGCAACACTCCAATGGCTCTTGTTCCAGTTGATAAGAGTGATGCTGCTCCTAATTCAAACAAATTTCAAAAATTCAACAACTATGTCAAGATAAACAAACAAGCGAATGCAGTTGCTGATCAAGTTGCTGTTGTATCTCACAATGCCACTTTTGTATCCACTTCTTTTCGATTAAATTGTGCGTTTATTCCTCTTTCTAAATCTTTACATGCTATTATGACTAAGTTGTTAGCTGCTAATATGATTACTTTACCTCCTATTCGACCTCTGTTACCTACTACGATTGCATCTAAATCTTTTGATCAAAATACTTTTTGTCAATATCATCGTCAGAATGGTCATAATACTAAGAAATGTTATTCTTTAAAGCATAAGGTTCAAGATCCAATTGATTCTAAGGATTTATATGTTGATAATCTGGATAGTAGTGGGAATAAATTTGTCTCTCCTCCTAATCAAAACCTTCAAATCTATATGAACCCATTACCTACACATGATACTAATACTATTGCTCAACCATCTACTATGGACATTGTGTATGATTCAAAGATGGATGATCTCAATCATGTTGTTAATCAAGTGGAGCATGTTGATCAATCTGTATCTCCACCTCAACCTCAACTTCAACCTCAACCTCAGATTCAACCTCAAGTTCAATCTCAACCTCAACCAAAACCAAAACCTAAAATGAAAACTCAACCTAAACCTCGACAACAATCTAAGAATAAAAGACCTCAGGAACTTTTGATTACCTTTGATGACTCTAAGACTATTAAAGCTCTTGATGGTCCCCTTTACATTGCTGCTAGGATTGCTCAGAAACCTACTCGTGGTTGTCTTGTTGATCCTACATCCTTAGTCAATGTTATCACTGAAGAAAATATTTTTATGAAAAGCTTACAATGTGACTTTTATGATACATCAGATGTGTGGATTAAAACTTGCAATGGTTTTCTTTATCCATCATTTGGTTCTATTAATTTACCAGTTGAACTTTGTGGAAAAATTGTGAACACTACCTTTGTTGTTGTTCCTACTTCTGATCAATTTCAAGTTAAGCTAGGTTTGCCTTGGTTAACTGCCATACATGTTGCTTCACCTATCCATAAGTGTCTTAATTTCATTCATGATGAATAATTGAAGATGATTAATCATAGTCTATATCAACCTTCTAGGCCTAGAGATTGTGCTGCTCTGGATTTATTTTGGCCTTCATTACCTAATTCATGTCCTCCTTGACCTAATAATATTTTTTGATCATATCAAGCTTATAAACATCATAAAATTATTGAATTAAGTTCACCTCCTAGGGATCTTAATCATGGTCTTTTACGTACACCCTCGATACCTCCTTTAACTATGACTTCTAGCTCTGTTAATCAAGTTCCTTTTACCGAACCTATCAAAGATCATGTGATTGTTTCTCTTATGGTTAATAATCCTATTCATCTTCCTAAAGAACCTGTGAAGGATCCTATGATTTTTCCTCCTAGTTCTCATCCTATTTCAAATAAATCAAAATGAAATCGATCTGCTAATGAACATCGTAAAAAGCATCGTGCTCATGCTAAACCTCAAAGAGCTCTACCTTCTACTAATAAACCTATGTATAATGTGGTAGAATAGATTGTTACTAATAATGATGTTCACATGCATGATTATGATGATTCTATTTGTATCTTAGATCCTATTTTGATTAATCTAGATAAAGAAGATACTCTTGATGATACTGATGATGTTAATGATGAATATGAAACTATTGACATTGACATTGATTTAACTAATTCTCTTTCATCATAATTAACTCTTACACCTAGTGTTGAACATTATGATTCTCAAGAGGATCCTTGTTTGGAACTAGCTATCATTCCTACTATGTTGGATATAGTCCCTCTTGCGAGTTACCCACCTTCCCTAAATGATATACAATGAGATGGGGAAAGTAGGCTGCACGCTTGATCACTTTATCCTTCATGGTAGCTTTGTTGTGTGTTTTTCCTATTGTACTATGCTTCTCCCATATTGTGTTTGCTAAATGTTATTAGATTCTTTTATATGATACTTGTTACTCAAGGTGATGAAGGAATTGAAACTGTTGTTCAAATTCTTCTATATGTATCTTTATTCTTCTATGCATTGTTCAATGTTATGTTGTAACTGTGCTATTGTTCATAAATGTTTCCTTGTGTAATCTACTTGGATTCAAGATATGGTAGCACTAATTTCTTTTTGGTCTCCATGTCATGGTTTGAAAAGATTCTCCTTCGTATATCTTATGTGATCTTTCCTCCTTTGTGATTGTAGTTCTACTTTCTTTGGGGAATGATGTCAATTCATTTGCAATAATATCATTTATATATTATCTTATGATCATACTGACCCCACAGTAAGTAGATCCCTTTTGTGTTCTCTGTATATTTCTGTGATATTTCCCTTGATTTGTCTTCATCCCGGGGCATCTTGACGTGGAAACATAATCAGTGGAGTTGTTTATGTTTTCATTAAAGCCATTGCTCCTATTAAAGTGTCAGCAATGAATTTAACATGGGGGCATACGCTCTGCTCACCTGTTGCACACACACACTTTCCAATACACCACATATTTTTCAAGATATTTTTTTTTCCTTTTTTGGATTAAGTAATTAATCCTTAAAGCATGGGTTTATATTTTAGGATTTCTTGATCCCTCTAGTTTCAAATACACATATATTTTGATCCCTTAAGGTCGGAGGTGTCCTTAAGACTGGATCTTTTTTATTTTTATTTTTGGTTTTATTCTTATGGAATAGAATATTCCTAAGGATGAATCCTTGATGGGTTGACTACTGAGTAGCCACATTCACTAGGTGGTTCAATTCCATCTTTCCAGTTGCACCATTTTTCTGTGTGGTTCAGAATAGGACATAAGTTCTCATTGGGCGAGGTAATCACACCTTCTTTCTCTCTCTAAAGATGTTTCTCTTATTGTGATCTAGGAGTTGATAAAGACTTGAGTCCCTGAGAGCTTAAGGTTTCTCTTTATCCCTTATATTATGATAAGATTATCTTTTCATTCTGATCTCCTTTACCAAGAGTTTGCATCGAGTCCATACTCTTGCTAAAGTGGGGGCTTAATGTATCATCTTAAAATTGAAGCACTTCCATGATAAGAGCTTTAAGCCCTCTGAGTAGGTGGTTTGGGGTCATGTTAAGAGCCTTGATTGGGTCTTTTCATGTATCTGGCTTTCTCCCCGCTTTCCACTTCTTCCCGGCACTTGATTTCTTCATTCTAGGTGAAATTAGGGATAGGATCTCAAGGATTCTCCTGAATTTCCCTCTTCCATTGCTCTATTTTCTAGGTAGGATTTAGAAATAGGTTCTCCTAGCCTTCATCATAGTAATCATAGGATTTTATGTCTATCCCTGACATTCTGTCCTGTTCTGATATCATTTCTAGGTTTCTGGGCATCCCTAGGACCTCCTCACTTGGTTTTGACTGAATCTAGGCCCAGGGTCAAATTCAAGGTTGATCCTGACTAGGTCAGGATTGAGGTCAAACCTGACTAGGTTAGGTCCAACCTTGATTTTTCCCCCCTCATTCAAATTTCCAAAATCCTAGATTTTTGGGCATCGGGCTTTCGGGATATTTATTTTCCCGCCTCTAGGTTGGCCATTTCAGGTTTCGAGATAGTAAATCCTTTAATTGCATTTAATCTAGGTATATTTTCTAAAGGTTAGGACCTAATCAGGATTTAATTCTCTAAGGTGACCCCTCTAGAAGATTGTGCCCTAGTTCACTATAAAAGGAGGCCTTCCTCTCTCATTTTCATCATCAAGTTTTGTGAGAACATCCACAATCAAGCAATTACAAGCTCTCAAGTTCAAGCAAGTCTTCAAGTATTCAAGTGTTCAAGAATCCATCCATCAAGGAGATCCATTGTTAGCTATTGAAGGATTCAATCTCTTTGGAGCCCCCTTTGATGATCCATCCTTCTACATTCATTCAAGCCTTCTCATATGCAAAGATCAAGTCAAGATTGATGTTGAAGATCAAATGCCATTGATTGGAGACATCCTACATTCATCCTACATCCATTGAAGCATTCCTACTTGTGGACTTGAGGATTCAAATCCTCTACAAGGACTTCAACATAAGCGAGGTGATTTGTTTCAATTACTTTTTTTATGCACACTATATTTCAATTCAATTTCAAGGTTAATTCCTAAATTGAGGTTTGACCAAGGAAAACCCCCCATACAACAAAAACCCCATTTTCTTGTAGGTACAAGTGCAAAATTTCAGGTCTGAGAGCTAATTTGGATACCCTTTTCAACAAACTTTTGAGATCTGTGAACATAATTCGAATCGGACTTCAAATGAAGAATGTAGTATTTGACCTTTTATGAGGGTCAAACCTGACCTGACCTCATCTTGGAGAAAGGTTTCTGGGTTTTCTCTATCTCAGCATTTCTAGTCCTGAATAGATTGTAGAATTGCCTAAAAGTATACACAGACATCAGAATTTGACATTTTCCAAATTTTCCCTAATTTGAGGTTAGTATTTGCATTTCAATTATTCCATATTTCAAGCATAATTTCATTCATAGGGAAATATTGGATTTACTCTCTCTCTCTCTCTCTCTCTCTCTCTCTCTCTCTCTCTCTCTCTCTCTCTTCCATATTCCTCATAAATTGATTCTATTGTGTATTAACCTCTTGGTTGATCAAATTGGATCTCTTCTTTGGGAATTTGGTTGAGAATAGATCTCGTATTTCCCCCATCCTTTTACATCTGAATAGGGGTGAATTCATTTTACCACTATTCAATAATTGATTCACCCCCACCCCCCCTCTCAGTTATCTCTTGGGACTATTCCTAACATGTATATCTACCATAGTCTTCTAGTTCCTTTCTACTTTCTTCATCATTTTTCTTAGCAAATTCATCAACTCTCACATTTGCACTTTCAATCATTTTGTTAGAAACCTTATTCAAACATTTGTAAGCTTTTCTCTTAGTAAAATATCTTAAGAATATTCCTTCATCACCTTTAGAATCAAATTTTCTATTTCTATCATCTTTTAGAATGTAACATCTACTTCTAAATATTCTGAAATAATTTACATTAGGTGTGTACCCAAACCATAGCTCATAAGGTGTCTTGTTTGAATCTTTCTTCAGTTGTACTCAGTTGAATGTGTATACAACACTTCTAACTGATTATCTCCAGTACATTTGTGCAACATCCTTCTCAATCATCAATGCTCTAGCACAATCAACTATGGATCTACTCCTTTCAACAATTCCATTCTGTTGTGGTGTTCTTAGTGCAGAAACATGTCTTTTAATTCTATGCTCATTACAAAATTTAGTGAATTCATCTAAAATAAACTCACCTCCTCTATCAGATCTTAAGTATTTTAACTCTTTCCACTTTCTTTTTCCACTTTTGCTTTATACCATTTAAACATTTTAAAGGCTTTAGATTTCTCTTTCAAAAACATTACTATCATCATCCTAGAGTAGTCATCAACAAACAAGATAAAATATCTGTCACCATAGTAGATTTGAGTTCTCATAGGACCACATAAGTTGGTATGAACCAACTCCAAAATAGCTTTACATGAATAGTCTTTCTCTTTAAACTAGATTTTGATATTTTTCCCATTGGACATTGTTTGCACATGACATGGTCAGGTTTAGATAAGCTCAGTACACCTCTAACTTTTCTTTTCTTACTGATCTTAACCATGTTGTCAAAATTCACATGACATTACCTTTTATGCCACAACCACACATCTTTAGTTTTAGCCATCAAATAAGAAGTTCCAGCATCGTTAAGATAGAACATATTACCTTTTGATTGTTCACCAGTACCAATCAACTTTCCAGTCTCATCATAGATTTTTACCTTTCTCTTTTCAGATGCAACTCGGTGACCTGATCTATTTAGTTGTGCTACACTCAAAAAATTATAGTGAAGTCTCTTCACCCAATATGCATTCTCACATCTAATCTTATTGTTCAACAAGATAGATCTCCTTTTCCTTTTACTAGACAAGGTGTATCATTTCCCATTTTAACAGATCCTCCATTATAATGTTCAAGGTATTCAAATTTATCTTCATCACCAGTCATATGATGGGTACAACCACTATCAATAATCCATGTATCATTTTTGCTAACTTTATAGATAAGTGATGTTTCATCGTACCTTTCTTCTTCTAAATCTTCTTTGAAAGCTACAAATACCACCTCAATGTCTTCATCAATGTCAGTGTCAGTGTTAGTGTCACTGTCAGTGTCAGTTTCAATGTCAGTGTTAGTGTCAGTGTCAGTGTCAGTGTCATCATCATCTTCAACAAGGTAACATGATTTCTTGCCTTTATCTTTTTAGTCTCGGTTACGTCTCCTATCATACTGTCAGTTGCCTCTAAGATCTCGATTATCTCTTTTGTCAAATTTTATTTTACTAGATGGTTCATTGTATTTGTCATCATCTTTTATGTTAGGACATCTAGTTGCAATATGACCAATCTCTTTACAGTTAAAACATACCAAAGGTAATTTCCCCTTATATCTTCCTGTTAGCTTGTGGTGACTGATCAGGAAAGTACTATCCAGGAAAGTATTGTACACTTTTCCTCCGGACATATTGTAACTCATTCTAACCCTAAAGTAGAAAAAATATTATATAATATGGCTTAGGGTTAGGGATTTCATATATAATGTATGATTTTAGTACTTGCAACAGAATTGAGCTATAAGGGATTATGGATTGTAATCAGGTTGTAATCACTGGATAATAAAATATTGGACTCATTGTTGGTGGACGTAGCCTAGGGATTGGGTGAACCATTTTAAATCTTTGTGTCTTGTGTTCTCTTCCATGTGGTTTATTGTTTTCTGATATTGGTTATATTTTCATGTAATTATTATTTCTACCTTGTTAATCCTAACAAGTGGTATCAAAGCCAGGTTATTTTATTCGTTCTTTCATCTATTCTCTAAAGAAGGTCTCATGAGTCAATGGGAGAGTCTCTTGGTTAATTAGGAGAAATGGAAAATGAGGGTAGGCTGAAGGTTGAAAAGTTTAATGGGTAGAACTTCCAATTATGGAAGATGAAAATGGAGGACTATCTCTATCAGAAGGATCTATGGTGACCATTAGAAGGAATAGCCAAGAAAGAGGCAACAATATCTCAGGAAGAATGGGATATTTTGGATAGGAAGGCATTGGGGAGTATTCATTTATGCCTAGCACAATCGGTGGCATTCAATATCACTAGAGAAATGAAAGCTAAAGATTTGATGGATACCCTAGCAAAGTTGTATGAAAAGCCTTCAGCTTCAAACAAGGTATTTCTTATGAAGCATTTATTTAATATAAAAATGGTAGAAGGTGGATCAGTCATTGATCATTTGAATGAGTTTAATATAGTTACAAGTTAGTTAGCCTCAGTTAAAATTACTTTTGATGAAGAGGTTAGGGCTCTCTTGATTTTGTGTTCTTTGCTAGAAAGCTGGAATGGCTTGGTAATGGCTGTTAGTAATTCTATTTCTGGTTCTAATATCCTAAAGTTTGATGATGTTATTGGTGTTATATTGAGTGAAGAAATTTGTAGGAAAAGCTCAGGGGCATCCACATCGGGTAGTGTATTGAATGCAGAAAGTAGAGGCAAAACAAGAGATAGAGGGAACAACTCTGGAAATCATGGGAAATCAAGAGGAAAATCAAAGGGAAAGAGGTCTGAATCCAAAGGGTCAAATGATTGCTGGTACTATGGAAAACCAGGTCATAAGAAGAAAGATTGTTGGTCTCAGAAGAAAGATCAAGGAGACAAACATGATGGAAACAAGGAGGCAAATGTGGTAAGTAAAAAATTCAAAGAGGATGCTTTGCTCTTGTCTTTAGAAAATGTTGATGATTCATGGGTGTTAGATTCAGGGGCTTCATTTCATGCTACATCCCATAGAGGTTATTTTGTTGATTATGTCCAAGGGGATTTTGGGCTAGTTTATTTGGGAGATAATGAACCCTGTCAAATTGTTGGAAAAGGGAAAATCAAGATTAAGTTGCACAATGGGAATCATTGTCTACTACAAGAGGTAAGACATGTTCCAAGACTGAGTAGGAATTTAATTTCAGCAGGGCAACTCCCTGATGAGGGTTGCACAGTTACTTTTAATAATAAAACTTGGACCTTAGTAGTCACAAAAGGTGTGAAAGTAGGCACCTTATATCTTTGTATAGGTCATATTGTTCCTTCTACTTTAATTGTTTAAGAAGATAATGAATGTTCAGGAACAGTGGCTACAGTTGAGCAGGAAGAACATCAAATCATTGTTATAGATTCTGACACAGCACTGTGGCACAAAAGACTTGGGCACATGAGTGAGAAAGGTATGAAATTAATTCATTCAAAGAAAGTTTTACCTGGTCTGAAATGTGTCAATATGGATTTCTGTAAAAGTTGTGTTTATGGAAAACAAAAGAGAGTTAGTTTTGTGAAGAGTGGGAAGGAAAATAAAAATGAGAGATTAGAGCTTGTGCATACAGATGTATGGGGACTAGCTCAGGTGTCTTCCCTTGGTGGCTCTCTATGTTATGTTACATTTATAGATGATGCAACAAGAAAACTATGGATTTATTTCCTTAGACAGAAATCTGATGTATTTCAAACTTTTACAAAATATAAATGCTTAGTTGAGAATGAGACTGGTAAAAGGTTAAAATGTATCAGATCTAATAATGGTGGTGAGTATTGCAGCACAAAATTTGAAGATTATTGTTCCTCTAACGGTATTCATAGGCAGAAAACTGTACCAAGGACTCCACAAAAAAATGGAGTGGTTGAACGCATGAACATGACAATAATGGAGCGTGCAAGGAGTATGAGGTTGCATGCTAGGCTGCCCAAAAATATGTGGGTAGAGGCTGTGAACACTATTGTTTATTTAATCAATAGAGGCCCCTCTAATCCTTTGGACTGTGGTTCCAGAGGAAGCATGGAGTGGTAAGAAGGTGAGTTATTCTTTTCTCAAAACCTTTGGTTGTGAAGCTTTTGCACTTATAGATTCTGAAAAAAGAACCAAGCTGGAAGCTAAGTCAAAGAAATGTGTATTTGTTGGATATGGAATTGATGGATTTGGTTATAGGCTTTGGGATTTTGAAAATCATAAAACTGTAAGAAGCAGGGATGTCATATTCAATGAGAAAGTATTGTACAAAGATCTATTATAGCAGCACGAGAAGAAAGAAAATGATTATGTAGTACTAGATGATACTCCAAAAGTTGATGTTCCATTAGTTTCTTATGTTGTACAACAACAGCAACAACAAATACCACACACACCAGTGAATGTTAGACGGTCAACAAGGCTAAGTAGACCTCCAGAGAGATTCTCTCCCTCTTTGTATTCTATTTTATTAATAGATGCTGGTGAACCTAAATGTTATAATGAAGCTATGCAGGTGGATACAAAGCTTCAGTGGGAGTCTGCAATAATAGATGAAATGGACTCCTTGCTGAAAAATCACACTTGGGATTTATGCAAGTTACCTGCAGGTAAAAGGGCTTTACAGAATAAATGGGTTTACAAGATAAAAGAAGAGGATGGAGGTAAGAAAAGATTTAAAGCCAGATTAGTCATAAAAGAATTTGCACAGAAACATGGTATTGATTTTGATGATATTTTTTCTCCAATTGTTAAAATGACTTCTATTCGTACTGTTTTAAGTATTGTGGCTACTAAAGATTTGCATTTAGAGTAGCTTGATGTTAAAATAGTCTTTCTTCATGGTGATTTGAATGAAGAAATATATATGGTACAACCACAAGGATTTGAGGTCAAGGGTAAGGAGAATTTGGTGTGCAGATTGCAGAAAAGTTTATATGGCTTGAAGTAAGCACCTTGGCAATGGTATATTAAATTTGACACTTTTATGAATGAGCATGGATATAGTCGGTGTCATTCTGACCATTGTGTTTATTTTAAGAGGTTGGATGATGAAAGCTACATTATTTTATGTTTATATGTTGATGATATGCTTGTAGCTGGGTCTAACATGGATCACATTAAGGGGTTGAAACAACAGTTAGCACATTCATTTGCTATGAAGGATTTAGGGGTAGCAAAACAAATCCTTGGTATGAAAATTTGTAGAGATAGGAAAAATAGTAAATTATCTCTATCTCAAGCTGATTATATTGAGAAGGTGTTGCAACATTTCTCTATGGAGAATACCAGAGCTATCAGCACACCTTTGTCTGGTCATTTGAAATTGACTAAGGATATGTGTCCCAATACACCAGAAGAAGAGACTAAAATGTCTAAGGTACCTTATGCTTCAGCTGTAGGGAGCTTAATGTATGCTATGGTATGTACTAGGCTAGATATTGCACATGCAATGGGAGTCGTTAGCCGATATATGAATAACCTTGGTATTGAGCATTGGAATGTAGTCAAATGGATTCTCAAATATTTGAGAGGTACATCCAGTAAGTGTTTACACTTTGGGGGTTCTACTACTACTGTACAAGGCTATGTTGACTTAGATTTGGTAGGAGATATAGATAGTAGGAGGAGTACTACAGGTTATGTATTTACTATTGATGGGATAGTAGTGAGTTGGATTTCTCGACTATAAAAGGTGGTTGCTTTATCCACTACAGAGGCAGAGTATGTTGCTGCTACAAAGGTAGCCAAGGAGATGATATGGCTTCAATTCTTCATGGAAGAATTGGGACATCCACAGAAGGATAATTTTCTACACACAAATAGCCAAAGTGCCATTCATCTTGCGAAGAATTCTGCTTTGCACTCAAAGAAAAAACACATACAGTTGCAGTACCATTTCATTTGGTCAGTGTTGGATGATGGGAAGTTAAAGCTAGAAAATATTCATACTGATGATAATCCAGTGGATATATTTACAAAGGTAGTAACAAGGGAGAAGTTGAGCTCATGTTTAGCTTCATTTGGTCTTCTAAACTGAACAGAATAAAGGAATAACTGAGTCCAGGGTGGTTCGATGTAGTGGGAGCTTCATATGGTAGCGGTATTGCTATAGGATCAGTCTCCAAGTGGGAGGTTTTTTAGTGTGGATACTGACTAGTCACCAAGTGGGAGATTGTTAGCTTGTGGTGATTGATCAAGAAAGTACTATCCAGGAAAGTACTATACACTTTTCCTCTCGACATATTTTTGGTTATTTTGGGCTAACATATTGTAACTCATTCTAACCCTAAAGAGGCAAAAAATTGTATAATATGGCTTAGGGTTAGGGATTTCATATATAATGTATGATTTTAGTACTTGCGGTGGAATTGAGTTGTAAGGGATTATGGATTGTAATCAGGTTGTAATCACTGGATAATAAAATATTGGACTCATTGTTGGTGGATGTAGCCCAGGGATTGGGTGAACCACGTTAAATCTTTGTGTCTTGTGTTCTCTTCTATGTGGTTTATTGTTTTCTAATATTGGTTATATTTGCACGTAATTTTTATTTCTACCTTGTTAATCCTAACACTTCCTTTACCTTTTTGCAGTCTTTGAGCCATTAATGCTTCAAGTTCATCAAGTTCATCCTCATCACTGTCACTGTCACTATCACTATCACTTTCATTTCTTATCATATGTTTACTGCTTGATTTACCAATCTTCAAGGATGACATAAATGCAGACTCAACACTCGGTACAATACTATTATCATAGTTATTCAACTCAAAAGTAGTCAATTTACCGATTAGCCAATCAAGTGTAAGAACATTATCTAGTGCAGATCTCATTTCATGGATTGCAGAGATTCTAATAGCATAGACAAGAAGCAAGGTTCTAAAAATTTTACTTACAATAGTGTCTTCATCAATAACACTTTCTGCTCCTTAGATAACATTGACAATCTCCTTGATTCGGTTACTGTACTGAGAAATATTCTCACCTTCTTTCATCTTCATGTCATCAAACTTTCCTCTAAGACTCTCAGCTATTGCTCTCATCACATTCACATCTCCTTTGTGAACTAGTGTAAGTTTGTCCCATATTTCTTTGGTTGATGTACATGTCTTGACATCTTCAAATTTAGCATCTATTAATGTAGCAACAATTTCAATCATTATCATGTTATGTTCATGTCTATCTCTCAACTAATCAACTGTCAAAGGTCCAATTGTAGGTTGTATGAAATCATTAATCAGGTAAAATATTGCAAATTCTCCAATGCCAGATATGTGCAACTTCATTCTGCTTTTTCATGTAGAGAAGTTTTCTTTATTTAGCTCAGGCAACTCTCTTTTATAGATGTTGTGATCTTTAGCTCAAGTCCTTTAAAATTTCCTTCCAAGAAACCAATGTTCTCTAATACCAATTGTTAGATAACTGAGAGGGGGGTGAATCAGTTAGTTCCAGTTATCCTACAGTCCCAAATCTCCCAGATGTATGTATTCAAACTTTTCAAACAAATTATCAACTCGGTAAGCTATCAACAATAACTTTTCCCTTCATCTACCGATTGATAGTCATTTCGATACTGTATTTACCGATCTGACTAAATATGAAATGTGTAAAGTAAAATAACAATCCAATCACATGAAATACACATAACTCATAGATTTTTAACGTGAAAACCCTGTTAGGGGAAAAACCACCTGAGATTGGTAACCCAAAATAATTCACTCTTCTGAAGTGAGCTCGATTAGGAGCCAACCCTGTCAAAGGTTACAAAACACACTGTGAGGTGTGACTTGGTTAAAGGATTTATCACTAACAGTTAACTCTTGACCAAAATTCACTATGGGGTCAACAAGAAAGGCAACAACATTCCTTGAATGACATATTGAAATACAAAAAGATTGTTAAGTCCACCCGGTTAAGATATTTTGCTATAACAATGGTTTAATTGATACAGTAATGATCTGATTCAAATACAACTTAGATTTCAGATTTTCAGATCTATGCTAAGCTCAAAATACCTCCTCTGATCAATATTCTGTTCAATCCTTCATATCCTCCAACATATTTATCTCGGTGAATAATACCCTAACACTCAGTAATGCCTGCAGTTTAACTCGGTTATGTCTGTAACCAGTTTGATTAGTGGTGCATGAAAATAGTCCTTTCACACGAATTCTCCTACGGTGTCAATAAACTCCAGACTCAATAATGAATCTCATGTCTCTTTAAATAGACTCCATAAACTGTTTTCATATCATTTGTTAGATTTTGCCTCTTAATCTCCATCGTTCATTTTTTCACTTCAAGTTTCCTTGACAGATGTGTCTATAACACGTTTCATCCTTATCCATTTGATCAATCTTGAATTTTGTCAATCGTTAGATCAACATAACAAAATTTATCTTTTACGTCAGAATCATGAGCAATCATCCAGCTCATCAATTCAGATGGTTGTTATAAACTTTATTTGTTTCTCTTACTCAGTTAATACAAAATGTGTCAGTGATAACTAAATCGGTTAGTACTGTTACTTAGTATACACAATGCTAGCTCTGTGTATATTAGAATCTTTAATTACTGACCACATAAACTTATTCAGTTCTGATCTTCAATACATAAAAAATTCATGTAATACAATCAAGTCAACAACATGATGCCATAGACTCATCAATAGGTTACCCAATGTATACCATAGCCATATCTTCCATATCCATCTCATCTTCATGTAGATATTTCATTCATTTATCATTTTCCTTCTTCATATGTTTGTAACTATCATGATAAGTACAAACAAACCTAGTTGACATCAATGACAATACATTGACTAATTTAATTGCCTTACATATCACTTTAGTAGCTCAGTGATCTCTAATCACTGACTTATACTTGTCCATTTAGTTCATCAAGATATTCAATCAGTTGTAGGTTATCAGCATCATGGCCCTCAAATAATTTGTCTTAAAATGAGCCATGTCCTAGTTCACTTGGTGACTATGATAAGATTCACCAAGTATTTCAAATTAATGATAGATTATATGAAATGAATATAGGTTTGGTTTGTATATATGATTGTCAAAGAAATTTCTAGAGGGGATTTATTACATTTTTAGTCCCTTTTGACTTGATCAATAAATGTCTAACCATAGAGAACTTTAGCTCCCTCATATTTAAGCCCCATATTTCCTCAAGGAATCATGAATCTCGCCCTGATATTTAATAATTTTGATATAATATAGAGTTATACACTATCAAAATCCATTAAATAAATCACATCATACCAAATAAAAAAACCTTTTTTCCTCTAAATTTAATTTACCATTTATAATTATTCATCTCAACATCTCTACCTCAACCCATATTAAGTTGACCCCTTATAAACAAAACTAAATAAACCTTAGGTGTTAAATGTTTCCCTATACATCTAAATAAACACTTCCAAAAATTGAAAAAAATATAATATGTTGATAATTTTCTACAAAACATAAAAATATTTATTATCATCAATAAATTATAGATCTTACGTTGTGATTTAACAATTTTGATATAATATAGAGTTATATCACTATCAAAATCCATTAAATATTCACATCAAATAAATAAACCTTTATTCCTTTAAATTTAATTTATCATTTATAATTATTCATCTTAATATCTCAACGTCAAGTCATATTAATTTGACTCCTTATAAACCAAACTAAATAAATCTTAGATGTTAAATATTTTCATATACATCTAAATAAACACTTCCAAAAAAATGAAAACAATATAATATATTGATAATTTTCAAAAAATATAAAAATACTTATTATTAGTTAGCCACTTGGTTATTATCATATGTACACTTTTCCCTCTTTGCACACTTTATTTTATTTTACTCTAAGTATACACCCACATTAAATATAAGAGCCCTTCATATTAAATCCATGATCCAATCATTGGATTCATTAAATATCCACTATTATAAGCCCTCACCTAATTGTTATTTTATAATCTTTTGTCACTATACAAAAATAAAAATGTGTGCAAGCATTTATTCTTGTCTCATAAGAGCCTATACAAATGGAGCCAACCTTTAAGAGTGGTTGTCTACCTACTACAAATCCCCATTAATATTGTCTATAGTTAAAAAAACAAACTTTGTAATAATGTTTTACAAATGATTTAATTTTTTGTGGTGCTTTGTATTACTCATTTCCCACGGTACATGTGAATCACAAGAGATAAAGGTTTAATAAATTGTGTCCAAGTAGGTGTTAAAGTTATTAATTGCATGAATCTTTAGACGTTAAATACATGAGACAATTGGGTAGATGAAAGGGATTTCAATAAATGAATACAAGACAGCCATAAAACACAAACATGATTTTGTCTTTTGACACTTTATCATAAATACCAAGTGTGGTTGGTTGCTTGTATAATTTTGAATTTAATATCATTTAAATGTTTTAAATTCTTTTAATTAAGTGTTTCTAAGGTATCTTTTGTAAAGTATGTTTAAAATTTTAGTTTTTGTTTCTAAATTCGGCTTTTGTCGTGTGCTCTTGTGGGGTGATTTTTATGTCCTCCCATTTCTTTTTTTGTGAATATGTAACTTTTATATTCAATTAATAGAAAATGCACTATTCATAAAAAATAAATTTAGTCCTACACACATGATTCATTTTTTAATTGAACAAGTTTTTCTAAATTCTTTTTTTTATGAATAGGTCTTTTTATTAAAGTTTATAATAAAAATACACTATTCACAAGAAAAAGTTTGGGGATATGAAATCACCTCATGAGTTTAGACAGATCTAGTCTAGATACCAATAACAACAAAAAAAAACACATGGGCCCCACTTATTTGGACCCCACTGATGTATGAGGTAAAAGGGATGATCCCGATCCTACCACAACTGACACTGTTCTAGTTGTGTAATTGAACAATTTTGGTTATAATAAAAAATGGTTAAAGAACAAGTATATAATAAGTTTATAGTAGAGATAATGCAATATACATGATATGTCTAAGATTTTATTTTATTTTATGTGATAAATAGACTTCATGTATGTGCTATTGTTCTTTGCACATATCTAGCCTCACAATTTTTTGAGTTGTCAGTTTGCTCTTCAACTAATTAGGACTCCTTGAATCCTCTTATCCAATTGTGCAATCTCAGAGGATCCCCAACAGTCCCATAGTATTGGAATCCCATCTTGGGCCTCCTTGATTCCACAAACCCCTCAAGCCACCTTCCTTATCCATGGGATGGTTATATACTCATTGAGATAGATCCATGTCCATAACTTTCCATCCATTTTGTTGATTTGCTCCAAGCCCATTTCCACATTGCACTATTGGTGGAACCTCATCCATTTGCATGTAATGGAAGCATATCTACTATGTGCATGACACATCCAAAAAATTAGCTCCAATGTACTTTTCTTCTCTAGTGTATACCTACTTGAGCTCCCTGAACACATATTTTTGATTCATCCAAACACTCCTAGCATTGGATTCCATTCTAATTTAGCTATGCCACCTAAGAAACTTTTCTATATACTACATCCACATAAGGCCTCAGACTACAACCACCCCTTTGTCACCCACATAGACTTGCCCTATCATTTGGCTCATGTTGATCACTCACCTTGAGATGCTTTCATCAATGCCATCTTAGTCCCTTTCTAGCTAGAAAATGAGATCCTCAGCCTAAATACAATCTCCAAAACCTTTATGCAACATGGGTGTGTACCCAACACCACCCCAACTCAACAAGCACCAATCATTGACATAGACAACCCACTCTTGGAATCGTGTACTACATTTAAGGATTGGCTACTTCACCAATTTTATCTACTACTACAAGTTGCTTGTAGACTCCTTCTACACTGTTAGCCTTAACACATCCCATGTTCATACTTTTGCCACATACACTTATGGAGAACACTTGCAATAACAAAGTTCCCAATGATGGTTGACATGTGTTAACGCGTCGAGGTTTTAAGTTACTCCATGGAGGATACCTTCTCTCCAAGTTCCACCAACATGCCATGTGTCCCTCAGGACACCCATGCTCAAAAGGGACCAGCCAATGCATATACCAAGGAATTGTTAGAAATAGGGAATACTGAGAGGGGGGGGGGGGTGAATTAGTATTCTACAAACTTTTACTTTTGCCCAATTATGGATATAACAGATTATCTTTACACATGCATAACATAAGAAGCTAAACAACATGCATAGCAATAAAACTAAAGAACTCATAACACATTATTTGTTCTCGAGAAAACCCCGGCCAAGGGAAAACCTTGGTGGGGATGGTACCCACAAAGATCCACTAATCAAAAGTATCCTATTAAGGATGTTGACCTTGTTAGGAGTCTATTACAAGCATATAGTGTATCAGTCCTGATTAAGGGACTATAGGCCTTGTTAGAAGCCTCAACCCTGTTAGGAGTTGGTTGTACAAAATTTGATTACTAGATGAGCCCATTGCCCAAACAAGTAATGTACAATATACACTGATTACAAAAAAAGGTTAAGGTACATAACCTTCTACTGCTTGCATCAATATCTCTTCGCTTCTCTTTCACTATCACTATTACATATGCATCATATATTTCGCATCATATCACTACTTTATTACATTTCATTACTTCACTACAATTCATTACTTCACTACAATTCATTGCTTCTTTCTTTCTTACAATTACAATTACATTTATACAAATAACTTTATCCAAGGGTTAACATCTAGGATGTCATCCCTTTATATTGTTAAGTCATTATTTTGATAAACAAAATAATCCCTTAACTCTTTACCAATTCTATCTTCATATTCTATCCTGTCGGCTTGACACTGTCTTTGGTAAAACTATCATAACTTCTTCCGTACATTCCATACTGACTTGGGCTCTAAGATGGGTGTTCAATAGTCATCATAGAGTCTATTTTCAAGTGTGCAAGCACTAAACTTACTCCAATCAACATTGCAAACAAAAATTGTGTCCAGGTACACTGGTGAAAATACTGTCTCATACTTAGACAATTTTGCATTGTGCTCTGTCATACTTGCTCTCTGACCTGTGCGATCTTCATGCGAATCATATGTTGCCATAATGACAACATCTATGTAACCAACTCAGCCAAATTGCCAACAAGGAATATCCTCCCACGTGAGGATTCCACAAGAAAAGACATTTCTAATAGTTGTCCCAAGAACGCTTTTTGTTTGGTTTGTGCAATCATGGTCATCTTTGATTGACCCCCATGATTTTTTCCTTTCAAGCATAGCTGAAAGGCATGCTTCGAATAGCCAATCAAAGGAACATAGTTTCCCACAATGTATAGGAAATCAAGTGATCCATGTCGGATTATTTAGCATGTCGATCGATTGTAACTAATTGTAATCATTGATGATCACGTCGACTGAGGGTCATTCTATAAAATCCTAATGACTTATAAGAAAAGGAGGTTGAAAATATTGAGCGTTTGTTTAGTAGGTAGGGAAATGCTATGTATTATTTGTAGAGGTTTTACTTTTCTATGAAGAAGGCCCTATGGCTTATTAACCAGGGGTGCATACTGTAACATTTATTTTCTAGTGCATTCTCTCTCGCCTTGGCATATTTTCTCTTAATAAATCATGGGGATTGTGCATTTAGTGTCTTTTCCTTTTTATTAATCGACGTGTCTTGTGTTGAATCTTTATAGGTCTGGTTGAGTTTCTTTATGTTGATGCAATTATTTTTTGTTTGTGTAGTTTTACTTGTGATCATGACAGTTTCTCTCTCTTCACAATGCATCTAAAATAGAAGATTACTTGCATCGCTTATAGCTTGCTCCTCAGAAAGATCGATTTTAGGAAGTGAGATCTTTTCTTTCAACCCTTATAAGAACTATTTATGTATGTTGATAAATATGGTCTTATATTGTGTCCTTGGATGGAAAGGCTTGTAATCCCTTTAGGAGTTATTTTCTTTTATTCAGACCCTTGAAGGTTCTTCCCACGGTTAGCATATGAATGTCTTTCCCCATGTCTAACAAATTTGGATTCCTATTCTCCTAGCCAACAATGAAGGGTCTTTGGTGCACTATGTTATGAGTGAATGAAGGCATGAATCTCTAACCAGGAATAGCCAAACCCCTCTATATACCATCTAACACATTCTCAAGCCATTTAGAAAAGCTTTGATTTGGCATTTTGTCTCCCCTTAGCTTAGGTTATTTGTTAAAGGTTTCCCCCTTGATTTTTAGCAAGCACCACTCATGAAGAGCCAACTTCTAAAATCTAGGAGGTTGTTTTGTAGGGCACACCCCATCCCAATCATGCAAAACTTCTTGACTGCCCTTATTTAGGCTTGATCTTCTTAGGGATCAATAAGTATTTTCTAGCATGCCCCTCGTGGGACATAGCTAAGCGTGTTAGGATTAACAAGATAAAAATAACAATTACATGCAAATATAACCAATATCATAAAATAATAAACCACATAGAAGAGGACATAAGAAACAAAGATTTAATGTGGTTCACCCAATCCATGGGCTACATCCACCAGTTCAACGAGTCCAATATTATTATTATCCAGTGATTACAACCTGATTACAATCTGCAATCCATTACAGCTCAATACTACCGCAAGAAGCTACTAAAAACATGATGCAAGGGTAGGACCAGGAGGGGAAAAACAATGACAAACCCTAATGATCCAGCCTGCTCAACAACACGCAAAAGAAACAACACACAAGAGTGAGAGAGAAATGTAGGATCTTTCATTAATTTTAATCAAATAGAATGATACATGCTGGGCTATAAGGCCTTCTCGTTTAGGGCCAGATATTACAATGAATTATAGAAGTCCTCAAACATGTGAGGATCTATCACTAATCTCCAATCTATTATCTTCTTATCTCTCACTAAAACTGTCCCCTAAACTACAACTAAACAACTACATTTATACAAGAGTCTACCAAACTGAGTCGGCCTTCAAATCCATAATCAATGGAAGGAACAGTTAGATCCGGGACCACATGCTTCCCAATGATGGATTCCAGCATTAAATCCATGATCCAACATAAAAGCACAAGTTGGCTCAATAGAAACTCAAAAGAAACTACTCGGTAAGCAAGAATGACCGAGAAATAGACAAGCATCACTGAGCACCAGTGAAATAACCGACCACCCAAGAGATAACCGACCACACTTGGTAACCAAAGGAAACTGACCAACCACCGAACAACTTGATCAAAGAAGAAACTGAGAAACACAAACAAACTCCAAAATGTTTTTGGTGACACAGGATTGCCAAGGACCGAAGATGCTCCTGCATCAGACACCTAGGGTTATTTTGAAATGATTCTCTAAATCATTTGGTAGGTATGATCCGAGCTACATCCAAATCAGACTATGAAATCCATGAACTATCTTCCATCGATCTATTCTTCCATTTTACTAGATATTCCATATATTTTTTTCCTCTTGTACTTTTGCCAACTCTTTGTTTCAGGATCTACTCAACTTCTTCATTCTGCTTCTTAGGATACTCTGTCGGTAGTGTCACTTCTTCATCAGGTTCATGATACTCATACAAATCAACAATGTTGAAAATTGGTGATATGTCCATGTCATCAGGTAACTCAATCTCATATGCATTTCCATTGTCAAATTTTTTCAAAATCTTGCAAGGTCCAAACTTCTTCATCTTCAGCTTCCCATATGTTCCAACATGAAATTGACCTTTCTTCAAATGAACCATTACTTCATCACCAACATCAAAAGTTTTATGTCTCCTTGATCTATCAGCTCTGTCTTTGTATTTCTGATTACTCTCTTCCAGCTTTAGCTTCACATCTTCATGCAATGTCTTCATGTACTTAGCTAATTTTACTCCTTTAGCACTTCTCTTATTTTCATCAACAATGTCTCTCAAATTAGATATACCTCTTGGCTGTGTGCCATTCACAATTTCAAATGGTGTCTTTCCAATACTCCTATTTACTGAATTATTGTATGCAAACTCGGCTTGTGCCAACACAAAATCCCAATTACTCAGTGTGTCTCCAACTAAACATCTCAAAAGATTTCCCAAAATTCTATTCACAACTTCAATCTGTCCATCAGTTTGTGGGTGAAATTTAGAACTATATTTCAACTCAGTGCCAAATTTCTTCCAAAGAGTTTTCCAAAAGTATCCAACAAACTTACTGTCTCGGTTAGAGATAATACTCCTCAGTAATTCATGCAATCTAACAATTTTCTTAAAGAAAAGATCTACTACATGTACAACATCTGATGTCTTTCTACATGGTATAAAATGTGCCATCTTTGAAAATCTATCCACAACAACAAATATAGAATCATTACCTCTTACTGTCTTCGGTAAGCCAAGAAAAAAATTCATACTAATGTCAATCCAAGGTTTCTCAGGTACAACAATCAATACATACAATCCAGTATTCTGACTTTCTCCTTTTGCAACTTGACAAATTCCACAACTTTTCACAAATTTCTAAACATCTCTATACAACTGCGGCTGAAAGTACTCCTTAAGCAAATTTCATGTTTTATAAATACCAAAATGTCCAGCCAAACCACTGCTATGTTTCTCCTTTATCAAATTAATTCTCATTAATCCTCTCGGTATACACAACTGAATACCTTTAAACAACATACCTTCTTGAATAAAATATTCATCCCATTTAGTATCTTGTTGATCTTGAATAGGTGCTCTGCACTTTCTCCATGGCTCAGAAAAATCAGGATCAAACTCATAAGAATCTCTCATCTCATCAAAACCAAGAACTTCAATTTTTATCTCGGTCATCAAAGATCTTCTTCTACTCAATGCATCAACAACTTGGTTAGTGACTCCACTCTTATGTTTTATCACAAATGTGTAACTCTACAAATACTCAACTCATTTCATATGTCTCTGATTCAACTTATTCTGACTACCCAAATATTGTAAAGCCTTATGATCAGTTTACAACACAAATTCACTCAGTATCAAATAATGTCTCCATTTATTTAGTGCTTGAACAATAGCATAGAATTCTTGATCATACACATAATATTTCCTTCTAGCATCATTCAACTTTTCACTAAAGAAAGCAACAGGTTTACCTTCTTGACTCAACACAGCTCCAATTGCACTTCCACTTGCATCACATTCCACTTGAAATACCTTACTAAAATTAGGTAATGCCAAGACAGGTAATTCAACAACCTTCTGCTTCAGTGTCTCAAAACTTTTATCAGCTCCATGTGTCTGCTTGAATTCCCTTTTATCTCCTCTCATAGTCTTAGTCATAGCATTACAAATTGAATTGAAATTCTTTATGAAATTTTGGTAAAACATTTCCAAACCATGATATGATCTTACCTCACTAGCATTCACAGGTGTAGGCCAATTCAAAATAGCTTCAACCTTTTCAGGATCCATCTTCAAACCATCAACTGAGATCACAAATCTCAAATACACAATCTCCTCTTTCATGAATGAACACTTTTTTAGATTTATCAGCAACTTTTCCTCTTTGAATCTCTACAAAACTTGTTTAACATGCAACAAATTTTCTTCTCTGGTCTTACTGAATATCAGAATATCATCAAGATATTCAATCACAAACTTACCCAAGAATTTCTTCAAAACTTCATTCATCAGCCACATAAAATTACTCGGTGCATTAGTTAAACCAAAATACATAACCAACCACTCATACAAACTTTCTTTTGTCTTGAAATTAGTCTTCCATTCACCTTCTCTGATTGTGATATGATGATACCCACTTTTCAAATCAATTTTGGTAAAATACTTTGCTCTAGTCAAGCTGTCCATTATATCATCCATTCTCGGTATAGGAAACCTATACTTCACTTTTATCTTATTGATTTCTCCAGAATCAATACACATTCTCCATTCTCCATTATTCTTAGGTTCCAATACAACAGGTACTGCACAAGGACTCAAACTTTCTCTGATCAAACCTTTCTCTAGCAACTCTTGAATCTATCGGTTCAATTCCTGATTCTCGGTAGGTGTCAACTGATGAGGTGCCTTATTCAGTAAACTAGCTCTAGGGATTAGATCCATGCAATGATCAATGCTTCTCTTCGGTGGAAAACCATTAGGTACATTATCACTTTTGATATCACTGTACTCGGTGAGTAACTTATCAATCTCCTCAGGGACACTATCCTCTAGTTTCTTACTCAATTTGTTAGGAATCACAACAAAACGTACATCATTCTTCTTCAAAGAGTTAATGAACTTTCTTCCTTCCATCAAAAAAACTTTCATAGATGTGAAAACATTACTAACAAGTTCTTCCATCAATGGTAACAAGATTTTTTTCTTTCCATAAGCCACAATAGTATACTTGTGAAATCTCCCATCATATATAGCATGTCTATCATATTGCCAAGGTCTACCCAATAAAATATGACAACAATCCATAGGCATGATATCACATAACAACTTATCATAGTACTTTCTAATCTTCAAATTCACATAACATTGTTCACTTACCAGGAGTGTATGCGCATCTTTGATCCATGAAATCTGATAGGGCTTTGGATGTTCCAACCTTTTTAACTGCAATTTTGTGACCATTTCCTCAGATGCCAGATTCTCTGAGCTACCATTGTCAATGATTACCTTCCAAAATTTATCAGAAACTCTACATCTTGTCTTGAACAAATTTTTCCTTACCGGATCTTCCTTTTTTCTTTCACTCCATAGTGCTCTCCTTACCATCAAGTTATTTTCTTTCTCAGGCTCATTTGATAACTCTTCTTGCACCGAAGCATTTCTACTACTTGATGCAGGAGCATCCTGGGTGTAAGAGCAATCTTGCATCACCCAAAAATATTTATATTTTTATATTCAATAAGGGTTATTTTGTGCAGAGCTGCTATTTGTGAAAAGTTACTATTTTTGGTAATTTTCGTATGTGCTCAGAATGATCTGATTTCTTTCTTGGAAGTTCATTTTGGTCATATAAGTCTGCCAGTAAAGTTTCATTGCCAGATCAAGTGTATATTGGAAAATATTGAAAATTTTTGGTATTGGCAGCAGGGTACATAAACTTTGAACTTAGTTTTGAAGGCTTTAGAGGCCTCGGATGAGGTCAAAAATTTGGGTGACGGGCGCTTGCGCGGGTCAAGCCTGTAGAGCACTTCGTGGCATTTCTGAAATGGGGTTATAATAGTCGATCGGGTCAACTGGTGATGACTTATGGTCTTCGGAAATTGGGCCACCCGAAATGGCAGAAAATAATTTTCTTCAAAATTTTTGTTCGGGTTTCAAAAGTTATCTTGAGCCGACTATGATGTAATAAAATGTAAAATAAAATAATTCTAAGTTTGGTCGGCCTTATTGGCTAAAATTCTGGAACCTTCCCAGGCGGTGGAAAATCGCCTATATAAGGAAGGCTGTATTATTGTCTTAGGCAGTTCAGAATAGTTCTGGGTAGTAGATCTGGGTATTGATTCGAGGCTTTGTCCTACAGGATATTGTAATGGAATGGCCATGTGGCTTTGCATATTGTAACTCTAAAAGTTTGTAATTCCACATTTGTGGAGATAATAAGAAGCCAATTTTTTGTTCTTGCATATTACTGTTGTTGTTTCTCTATTTCTCTTATGTGGTTGTGGTATTAAGGGGAGCACCCTTCATCAAGTGGTATCAGAGCAGGTTTTCTTGAGTGTGTAAACAGATCGCCGACTGTGAGGTAGTTTGCACCAGGACCATGGTTAGGGTTTCAGCGCACATCGCGAAAATACCTCCACGAAGAGAACGTGGCGGAAGAGCTGGTGCTGTGACACCTGAGGTTAGAGAGCTGCAGAGACAAGTGCGAGCATTGCAAAAAGAGATTCGCAGAAGAATGAATCTTAATGTCAGAGACGAAAGCGAGGATGAAGCCGAAGAAGAATATCAAGAAGGAGAAGTTGAAATTGTGAACCAGGAGGAAGAAAGACTTTTTCAGGCGATTTCCAAGATTGGGAAAAGACCTAAGATTGAGGTTCCTACATTTTCTGAAAATCTTAACCCAGAGAAATTGATCGACTGGATCAATGAATGTGAAGAATATTTTGAGTATGAAGATGTTGAGGATCCTGATAGGGTCAAATTTGCGAAGGCCAGACTGAAAGGTCATGCAAAGATATAGTGGCAAGAGATTCAGTTGGAGCGAAATAGAAGGGGAAAGGAGAAAATCACGAGATGGGATCGGATGGTGGATAAATTGAAGCGAAAGTTCATTCCTGTTGATTATGAGCTTGACCTACTGAAAAAAATGCAGAGTTTGAAGCAAGCAGGAAGATCTGTTTAGGAGTATACAGAGGAGTTCTATCGACTTCTCATCAGAACAGGCCATGCAGAAGCTGATAAAGAGAAAGTTGCCCGATACCTTAATGGGTTAAGGCCAAGCATTTAGGAGGAGCTGAATCTGGTTCGAATGAACAGTATTGAAGAGGCATACCAGTTTTCCCTAAAAGTAGAGGAAAAGCTGAACAAAAAATTTGAGAGCAGACAAAATGGAAGAGGTCGCGGTGGACGATCTGGTGGACGGTCATATGGTGGCTGAAATGAAGATCCGAAAAAGAAGGATGAGGCCAGTAGCAGTCAGAATCAGCGAGGCAATAATTTCAATCGCTTCTACGATCAGAATAATAGAGATCAAAGAGGAAGAGGAAGAGGACAAGGATCTGGAAGAGGTGGCTTCCGTGGAACAAGTTTTCACTGTGGAGAAGAAGGTCATAGGGCATTTGAATGTCCTCAGCGCCAAGGTTGAACAGATAGGAGAAATAAATGCCAGGCCAGAGTTGCACATGTAGATGAAGATGCCAGATCATCAAATTCTGAAGATGCTGAAAGAGGGGAAATGTTGATTAATAGAAGAGTCCTGTTGAGTGGTGAGAATGAACCCGAGTAAAGAAAGAGCCTGTTTCGCACCAGGTGCAAGTGCGAAGGTAAATACTGTGATGTGATTATCGATAGTGGAAGCACTGACAATTTGGTGTCAGAAGAGATGGTGACAAAGTTGAAGCTCAAGAGACAGAAACACCCACATCCATATCGGATTGCCTGAGTGCAGAATGACCACAAGGTCATGGTCAATGAACAATTCGTGGTGAAGTTCAAGATCAGCGAATACGAAGATGAGGTATTGTGTGATATCATATCTATGGATGCATGTCATATGTTGTTGGGTAGACCATGGCAGTTTGACAGATGTGCTGTACATGATGGTCGTTCGAATACCTATTCCCTGACAAATGATGGAGTGCGACATAAGCTAAAACCATTGAACGAGACTGAAGAAAAGGTATGTGGTAATGCAAGGATAACTTTTGTTGATGAAAGAAATTTCTTAGATGGTATGAGGCATGAGCATGTATGTTTTGCTTTAATTCCAAAAGCTGGTAAAGAGGAAGTAGAAGATGTTTCTGTAGAAGTTGTAGATTTGTTGAATGAGTTTCAGGATATTGTATCCGATAACGTGCCTGATGGATTACCACCAGTCAGGAAGATCAGTCATCAGATGGACTTGATCCCAGGAGCGAGTTTGCCGAATGAGGTAGCACACAGAATGACACCTGCAGAAAGTGAGGAGTTGAACAGATAAGTACATGAACTGTTACAGAAAGGATTGATCCGTGAGAGTCTGAGTCCTTGTGCTGTATCAGCGGTATTAGCATTAAAGAAGAATGGAGAATGGAGGATGTGTACAGATTCTAGGGCAATAAATAAGATCACAATTAAGTACAGGTTTCCATTGCCACGAATGGATGATATTATAGACTGTTTGAGTGGAGCTGTGTATTTTTCAAAGATAGATCTAAAAAATAGATATCATCAGATTCGGATCAGAGAAGGAGATGAATGGAAGACTGCCTTCAAGACAAAGGAAGGACTATATGAGTGGTTAGTCATGCCTTTTGAGCTAACCAATGCACCGAGCACTTTCATGCGGCTCATGAACGAGGTTCTGAAAGAATTTTTGGGTAAGTTTGTCATTGTCTACCTAGATGATATTTTGATTTTTAGCAAGACATTGGAGGAACATATGATGCATATTCGTATGGTGTTTGAGAAGTTGAGAGATGAGAAATTGTTGATTAATTTGAAGAAGTGCAGTTTTGTGAAGAAAGAGTTAGTGTATTTGAGATTTGTAGTTTCAGCAGAAGGTCTAAAAATGGACCCAGAGAAGGTACAGGCTATCTTTGAATGGCCTACTCCAAAGAGTGTTACTGAGGTAAGATCTTTTCATGGTCTAGCTAGCTTTTACAGAAAGTTTATCAAAAATTTTAGCAGTATTTGTGGACCCTTGACTGAAACAATGAGAGGGGATAGAAAAGAGTTTAAGTGGACTAATGGGGTAGAAAAAAGTTTTCAATTATTGAAACAAAAAGTTACAGAACAACCTGTTTTAGCACTTTCAGATTTTAATAAGGTGTTTCAAGTAGATTATGATGGTAGTGGTACTGCAATAGGAGCTGTTATGAGCCAAGAAGGTAAACCTGTTGCGTATTTTAGTGAGCAGTTAAATGATGCCAAGAGGAAGTATTCTGTTTATGATCAGGAATTTTATGCTATAGTTCAGGCATTAAAAAAGTGGAGACATTATCTGCTTCCTAAGGAGTTTGTTTTGTATACTGATCATCAAGCTTTGCAATATTTGAATAGTCAAGGAAAATTGAATCAAAGGCATTTGAAATGGGTTGAGTTTTTGCAGAGTTATACATTTGTTTTGAAACACAGGAGTGGAAAGTCTAATAGGGTTGCAGATACTCTTAGCAGAAGGCAACTATTGCTGACAGAGATGCAGATTGAGGTGGTTGGGTTCAAGGAACTCAAGAATTTGTATCCAGAGGATCCTAATTTTGGCGAAGCTTGGAAAGCTTGTACAGAACCTGTTACTCTAGACAGGATGAAATGGCTGGATTTTATCATCCAAGATGATATGCTATTCAGAGGGAGCTAGTTGTGCATTCCACGAAGTTCTATGAGGGAGAATCTCATCAAGGAGAAGCATAGTGGAGGATTGGCTGGACATTTTGGTCGTGATAAAACCCTTGCTTTGGTTGGTGAGAATTATTATTGGCCACAATTGCAGCAAGATGTGAAGAAGTTTGTATAGAGTTGCAGAGTATGTCAGATGGTGAAAGGAGTGAAGCAGAATACAGGATTGTATCAGCCATTACCTGTACCAGAGAAGCCTTGGGAGGATATCAGTATGGACTTTATTCTTGGTTTACCGAGGACTCAGCGGAGGCATGATTCAATTTTTATGGAGGTTGACAGATTTTGAAAGATGACACATTTAATTCCCTGCAAGAAGACTAATGATGCTGTTCATGTAGCAGAATTGTTTTTCAGAGAAGTAGTGAGACTTCATGGTTTGCCAAAGACCATAGTTTCAGATTGGGACACTAAGTTTGTTGGATATTTCTGGCGTACATTGTGGAAGAAGTTGAAGACTGATTTAAAGTTTAGTTCATCACATCATCCACAGACTGATGGACAGACAGAGGTGGTGAATAGGAGTTTGATAAATTTGCTGAGATGTTTGGTTGGAGATAAGCTAACAGGATGGGATTTGATTTTACCACAGGTGAAATTTGCATACAATAATTCTATCAACAGGAGCACTGGTAAATCACCATTCCAGATTGTATATGGAAGTAGTTCAAGAAATGCATCTGAATTGAGGAAGATAGATAAAGGAGAAATAAGTGCTGCTGAAGCTGAGGATTTTACAAAACACTTGAAGAACATCCATGGGGAGGTGAGGAAGCATATTACCAAGATGAACGCACAGTATAAAGCTAAGGCAGATGAGAAAAGGAGGTATAAGGAATTTCAGGTTGGTGATGAAGTCATGGTTCATTTGCAGAAGGAGCGGTTTCCAGTTGGTACATATAACAAGCTGAAAATGAATAAGTTTGGCCCATGCAGGATATTGAAGAAGCATGATTCAGGAAATGCATATGAGGTAGAATTGCCTACTGAGCTAAATATTTCACCAGTGTTTAACATTTCAGATCTGACAGAGTATCATGAGGGAGGTGTTGAAGATGAGATCACAGCAGCACAGTGGAGTATTCCAGCAACTAGTTCAGACACTAAAGAGATTGAAGATATACTGGATAGTCATGTTGGCAGAAGCACAAGGAACAGGACATATGAAAAATATCTGGTCAAGTGGAAAGGACGACCTGTTGAAGATTCATCATGACTAACAATGGAGGAGGTTAACCATCTTGGTTTTCCTCTGCACACCTGAGTCGTGACAGGGTCACTTCTCAAATTACCCCGAGTGTCTGAGGCAGGAGCATCCTGGGTGTAAGAGCAATCTTGCATCACCCAAAAATATTTATGTTTTTATATTCAATAAGGGTTATTTTGTGGAGAGCTGCTATTTGTGGAAAGTTACTATTTTTGGTAATTTTCGTATGTGCTCAGAATGATCTGATTTCTTTCTTGGAGGTTCATTTTGGTCATATAAGTCTGCGAGTAAAGTTTCATTGCCAGATCAAGTGTATATTGGAAGATATTGAAGATTTTCGGTATTGGCAGCAGAGTACAAAAATTTTGAACTCAGTTTTGAAGGCTTTAAAAGCCCTGAATGAGGTTGAAAATTTGGGTGACGGGCGCTTGCACGGTTCAAGCCTATACAGCGCTTCGTGGCATTTCTGAAATGGGGTTATAATAGCCGATCGGGTCAACTGGTAATGACTTATGGTCTTCAGAAGTTGGGCCACCTGAAATGGCAGAAAATAATTTTCTTCAAAATTTCTGTTCGGGTTTCAAAGGTTATCTTGAGCCGACTATGATGTAATAAAATGTAAAATAAAATAATTCTAAGTTTGGTCGGCCTTATTGGCTAAAATTCTGGAACCTTCCCAGGCGGTGGAAAATCGCCTATATAAGGAAGGCTGTATTATTGTCTTAGGCAGTTCAGAATAGTTCTGGTTAGTAGATTTGGGTATTGATTCGAGGCTTTGTCCTACAGGATATTGTAAGGGAATGCCCATGTGGCTTTGCATATTGTAATTCTAAAAGTTTGTAATTCCACATTTGTGGAGATAATAAGAAGCTAATTTTTTGTTCTTGCATATTACTGTTGTTGTTTCTCTATTTCTCTTATGTGGTTGTGGTATTAAAGGGAGCACCCTTCATCAAGTGGTATCAGAGCAAGTTTTCTTGAGTGTGTAAACAGATCACCGACTGTGAGGCAGTTTGCACCAGGACCGTGGTTACGGTTTCAGCGCACATCATGAAAATGCCTCGACGAACAGAACATGGTGGAAGAGCTGGTGCTATGACACCTGAGGTTATAGATCTGTAGAGACAAGTGTGAGCATTGCAAGAAGAGATTCGCAGAGGAATGAATCTTAATGTCAGAGACAAAAGCGAGGATGAAGCCGAAGAAGAATATCAAGAAGGAGAAGTTGAAATTGTGAACCAGGAGGAAGAAAGACTTTTTCGGGCGATTTCCAAGATTAGAAAAAAACCTAAGATTGAGGTTCCTACATTTTTTGAAAATCTTAACCCAGAGGAATTGATCGACTAGATCAATGAATGTGAAGAATATTTTGAGTATGAAGATGTTGAGGATCCTCATAGGGTCAAATTTGCGAAGGCCAGACTGAAAGGTCATGCGAAGATATGGTGGCAAGAGATTCAGTTGGAGCGAAATAGAAGGGGAAAGGAGAAAATCACGAGATGGGATCGGATGGTGGATAAATTGAAGCGACAGTTCATTCCTATTGATTATGAGCTTGACCTACTGAAGAAAATGCAGAGTTTGAAGCAAGTAAGAAGATCTGTTTAGGAGTATACAGAGGAGTTCTATCAACTTCTCATCAGAACAGGCCATGCAGAAGCTGATAAAGAGAAAGTTGCCCGATACCTTAATGGGTTAAGGCCAAGCATTCAGGAGGAGCTGAATCTGGTTCGAATAAACAGTATTGAAGAGGCATACCAGTTTTCCTTAAAAGTAGAGGAAAAGCTGAACAAGAAGTTTGAGAGCAGACAAAACGGAAGAGGTCGCGGTGGATGATCTGGTGGACGGTCATATGGTGGCCGAAATGAAGATCCGAAAAAGAAGGATGAGGCCAGTAGCAGTCAGAATCAGCGAGGAAATAATTTCAATCGCTTCCAAGATCAGAATAATAGAGATCAAAGAGGAAGAGGAAGAGGACAAGGATCTGGAAGAGGTGGCTTCCGTGGAACATGTTTTCACTGTGGAGAAGAAGGTCATAGGGCATTTGAAAGTCCTCAGCGCCAAGGCAGAACAGATAGGAGAAATGAAGGCCAGGCCAGAGTTGCACATGTAGATGAAGATGCCAGATCATCAAATTCTGAAGATGCTGAAAGAGGGGAAACGTTGATTAACAGAAGTGTCCTGTTGAGTGGTGAGAATGAACCTGAGCAAAGAAGGAGCCTGTTTCGCACCAGGTGCAAGTGCAAAGGTAAATAATGTGATGTGATTATCGATAGTAGAAGCACTGACAATTTGGTGTCAGAAAAGATGGTGACAAATTTGAAGCTCAAGAGACAGAAACACCCACATCCATATCGGATTGCCTAGGTGCAGGATGAACACAAGGTCATGGTCAATGAACAATGCCTGGTGAAGTTCAAGATCAGCGGATACCAAGATGAGGTATTGTGTGATATCATATCTATGGATGCATGTCATATATTGTTGGGTAGACCATGACAGTTTGACAGATGTGTTGTACATGATGGTCGTGCGAATACCTATTCCCTGACAAAGGATGGAGTGTGACAAAAGCTAAAACTATTGAACGAGACTGAAGAAAAGGTATGTGGTAATGCAACGATAACTTTTGTTGGTGGAAGAAATTTCCTAGATGGTATGAGGCATGAGCATGTATGTTTTGCTTTAATTCCAAAAGCTGGTAAAGAGGAAGTAGAAGATGTTCCTGTAGAAGTTGCAGATTTGTTGAATGAGTTTCAGGATATTGTATCCGATAACGTGCCTGATGGATTACCACTAGTCAGGAAGATCAGTCATCAGATGGACTTGATCCCAGGAGCGAGTTTTCCGAATAAGGCAGCACACAGAATGACACCTGTAGAAAGTGAGGAGTTGAACAGACAAGTACATGAACTGTTACAGAAAGGATTGATCCGTGAGAGTCTGAGTCCTTGTGCTGTACCATCGGTATTAGCACCAAAGAATAATGGAGAATGGAGGATGTGTACAGTTTCTAGGGCAATAAATAAGATCACAATTAAGTACAGGTTTCCATTGCCACGAATGGATGATATTATAGACTGTTTGAGTGGAGCTGTGTATTTTTCAAAGATAGATCTAAAAAATAGATATCATCAGATTCGGATCAGAGAAGGAGATGAATGGAAGACTGCCTTCAAGACAAAGGAAGGACTATATGAGTGGTTAGTCATGCCTTTTGGGCTAACCAATGCACCGAGCACTTTCATGTGGCTCATCAACAAGGTTCTGAAATAATTTCTGGGTAAGTTTGTCATTGTTTACCTAACTGATATTTTGATTTTTAGCAAGACATTGGAGGAACATATGATGCATATTCGTATAGTGTTTGAGAAGTTGAGAGATGAGAAATTGTTGATTAATTTGAAGAAGTGCAATTTTGTGAAGAAAGAGTTAGTGTATTTGAGATTTGTAGTTTCAGCAGAAGGTCTAAAAATAGACCCAGAGAAGGTACAGGCTATCCTTGAATGGCCTAATCCAAGGAGTGCTACTGAGGTAAGATCTTTTCATGGTCTAGCTAGCTTTGACAGAAAGTTTATCAGAAATTTTAGCAGTATTTGTGGACCCTTGACTGAAACAATGAGAGGGGATAGAAAAGAGTTCAAGTGGACTAATGGGGCAGAAAAGAGTTTTCAATTATTGAAACAAAAAGTTACAGAACAACCTGTTTTAGCACTTCCAGATTTTAATATGGTGTTTCAAGTAGATTGTGATGCTAGTGGTACTGCAATAGGAGCTGTTATGAGCCAAGAAGGTAAACCTGTTGCGTATTTCACTGAGAAGTTAAATGATGCCAAGAGGAAATATTCTGTTTATGATCATGAATTTTATGCTATAGTTCAGGCATTAAAGAAGAGACATTATCTGCTTACTAAGGAGTTTATTTTGTATACTGATCATCAAGCTTTGCAATATTTGAATAGTCAAGAAAAATTGAATCAAAGGCATTTGAAATGGGTTGAATTTTTGCAGAGTTATACATTTGTTTTGAAACACAGGAGTGGAAAGTCTAATAAGGTTGCAGATGCTCTTAGTAGAAGGCAACTATTACTGACAGAGATGTAGATTGAGGTGGTTGGGTTCAAGGAACTCAAGAATTTGTAACCAGAGGATCCTGATTTTGGCTAAGCTTGAAAAGCTTGTACAGAACCTGTTACTCTAGACAGGACGAAATGGCTGGATTTTATCATCCAAGATGATATGCTATTCAGAGGGAGCCAGTTGTGCATTCCACGAAGTTCTATGAGGGAGAATCTCATCAAGGAGAAGCATAGTGGAGGATTGGCTAGACATTTTGGTCGTGATAAAACCCTTGCTTTGGTTGGTGAGAATTATTATTGGCCACAATTGCAGCAAGATGTGAAGAAGTTTGTACAGAGTTGCAGAGTATGTCAGATGGCGAAAGGAATGAAGCAGAATACAGGATTGTATCAGCCATTACCTGTACCAGAGAAGCCTTGGGAGGATATCAGCATGGACTTTGTTCTTGGTTTACCGAGGACTCAGCGGGGGCATGATTCAATTTTTGTGGTGGTTGACAGATTTTCAAAGATGGCACATTTAATTCCCTGCAAGAAGACTAATGATGCTGTTCATGTAGCAGAATTGTTTTTCAGAGAAGTAGTGAGACTTCATGGTTTGTCAAAGACCATAGTTTCAGATCGGGACACTAAGTTTGTTGGATATTTCTGGCGTACATTGTGGAAGAAGTTGAAGACTGATTTGAAGTTCAGTTCATCACATCATCCACAGACTGATGGACAGACAGAGGTGGTGAATAGGTGTTTGAGAAATTTGCTGAGATGTTTGGTTGGAGATAAGCTAACAGGATGGGATTTGATGTTACCATAGGCAGAATTTGCATACAATAATTCTATCAACAGGAGCACTGGTAAATCACCATTTCCAGATTGTATATGGAAGTAGTCCAAGAAATGCATCTGAATTGAGGAAGATAGATAAAGGAGAAATAAGTAGTGTTGCAGCTGAGGATTTTACAGAACACTTGAAGAACATCCATGGGGAGGTGAGGAAGCATATTACCAAGATGAACGCAAAGTATAATGCTAAGGCAGATGAGAAAAGGAGGTATAAAAAATTTCAGGTTGGTGATGAAGTCATGGTTCATTTGCGGAAGGAGCGGTTTCCAGTTGGTACATATAACAAGCTGAAAATGAAGAAGTTTGGCCCATGCAGGATATTGAAGAAGTATGATTCAAGAAATGCATATGAGGTTGAATTGCCTACTAAGCTAAATATTTCACCAGTGTTTAACATTTCAGATCTGACAGAGTATCATGAGGGAGGTGTTGAAGATGAGATCACAGTAGCATAGTGGAGTATTCCAGCAACTAGTTTAGACACTAAGGAGATTGAAGATATACTGGATAGTCATGTTGGCAGAAGCACAAGGAATAGGACATATGAAGAATATCTGGTCAAGTGGAAAGGATGACCTGTTGAAGATTCATCATGGCTAACAAAGGAGGAGGTTAACCATCTTGATTTTCCTCTGCACACCTGAGTCGTGACAGGGTCACTTCTCAAATTACCCCGGGTGTCTGATGTAGGAGCATCCTGGGTGTAAGAGCAATCTTGCATCACCCAAAAATATTTATGTTTTTATATTCAATAAGGGTTATTTTGTGCAGAGCTGCTATTTGTTGAAAGTTACTATTTTTGGTAATTTTTGCATGTGCTCAGAATGATCTGATTTCTTTCTTAGAGGTTCATTTTGGTGATATAAGTCTGCAAGTAAAGTTTCATTGCCAGATCAAGTGTATATTGGAAGATATTGAAGATTTTCGGTATTGGAAGCAGGGTACAGAAACTTTGAACTCAGTTTTGAAGGCTTTAGAGGCTCCAAATGAGGTCGAAAATTTGGGTGATGGGCACTTGTGCGGGTCAAGCCTGTAGAGCGCTTCGTGGCATTTCCGAAATGGGTTATAATAACCGATCGGGTCAACTGGTGATGACTTATGGCCTTCGGAAGTTGTGCCACCCGAAATGGCGGAAAATAATTTTCTTCAAAATTTCTGTTCGGGTTTCAAAGGTTATCTTGAGCCGGCTATGATGTAATAAAATGTAAAATAAAATAATTCTAAGTTTGGTCGGCCTTATTGGCTAAAATTCTGGAACTTTCCCAGGCGGTGAAAAATTGACTATATAAGGAAAGCTGTATTATTGTCTTAGGCAGTTCAAAATAGTTCTGGGTAGTAGATCTGGGTATTGATTCAAAGCTTTGTCCTACAGGATATTGTAAGGGAATGCCCATGTGGCTTTGCATATTGTAATTCTAAAAGTTTGTAATTCCACATTTGTGGAGATAATAAGAAGCCAATTTTTTGTTCTTGCATATTACTGTTGTTGTTTCTCTATTTCTCTTATGTGGTTGTGGTATTAAGGGGAGCACCCTTCATCAAGTGGTATTAGAGTAGGTTTTCTTGAGAGTGTAAACAGATCGCCGACTGTGAGGCAGTTTGCACGAGGACCGTGGTTAGGGTTTCAGCGCACATCGTGAAAATGCCTCCACGAAGAGAACGTGGTGGAAGAGCTGGTGCTGTGACACCTGAGGTTAGAGAGCTGCAGAGACAAGTGCGAGCATTGCAAGAAGAGATTCGTAGAAGAATGAATCTTAATGTCAGAGACGAAAGCGAGGATGAAGCCGAAGAAGAATATCAAGAAGGAGAAGTTGAAATTGTGAACCAGGAGGAAGAAAGACTTTTTGGGGCGATTTCCAAGATTGGGAAAAGACCTAAGGTTGAGGTTCCTACATTTTTTGAAAATCTTAACCCAGAGGAATTGATCGACTCGATCAATGAATGTGAAGAATATTTTGAGTATGAAGATGTTGAGGATCCTGATAAGGTCAAATTTGCGAAGGCTAGACTGAAAGGTCATGCGAAGATATGGTGGCAAGAGATTCAGTTGGAGCGAAATAGAAGGGGAAAGGAGAAAATCATGAAATGGGATCGGATGGTGGATAAATTGAAGCGACAATTTATTCCTGTTGATTATGAGCTTGAACTACTAAAGAAAATGCAAAGTTTGAAGTAAGCAAGAAGATCTGTTTAGGAGTATACAGAAGAGTTCTATCGACTTCTCATCAGAACAGGCCATGCAGAAGCTGATAAAGAGAAAGTTGCCCAATACCTTAATGGGTTAAGGCCAAGCATTCAGGAGGAGCTGAATCTGGTTCGAATGAACAGTATTGAAGAGGCATACCAGTTTGCCCTAAAAATAGAGGAAAAGCTGAACAAGAAGTTTGAGAGCAGACAAAACGGAAGAGGTCGCGGTGGACAATCTGGTGGACGGTCATATGGTGGCCGAAATGAAGATACCAAAAAAAGGATGAGGCCAGTAGCAGTCAGAATCAACGAGAAAATAATTACAATCGCTTTCAGGATCAGAATAATAGAGATCAAAGAGGAAGAGGAAGAGGACAAGGATCTGGAAGAGGTGGCTTCCGTGGAACATGTTTTCACTGTGGAGAAGAAGGTCATAGGGTATTTGAATGTCCTCAGCGCCAAGGCAGAACAGATAGGAGAAATGAAGGCCAGGCCAGAGTTGTACATGTAGATGAAGATGCCAGATCATCAAATTCTGAAGATGCTGAAAGAGGGGAAACGTTGATTAACAGAAAAGTCCTGTTGAGTGGTGAGAATGAACTTGAGCAAAGAAGGAGCCTGTTTCGCACTAGGTGCAAGTGCGTAGGTAAATACTATGATGTGATTATCGATAGTGGAAGCACTGACAATTTGGTGTCAGAAGAGATGGTGACAAAGTTGAAGCTCAAGAGACAGAAACACCCACATCCATATCGGATTGCCTGGGTGGAGGATGACCACAAGGTCATGGTCAATGAACAATGCCTAGTGAAGTTCAAGATCAGCGGATACCAAGATGAGGTATTGTGTGATATCATATCTATGGATGCATGTCATATGTTGTTGGGTAGACCATGGCAGTTTGACAGATGTGCTGTACATGATGGTCGTGCGAATACCTATTCCCTGACAAAGGATGGAGTGAGACATAAGCTAAAACTGTTGAAGGAGACTGAAGAAAAGGTATGTGGTAATGTAAGGATAACTTTTGTTGATAGAAAAAATTTCCTGGATGGTATGAGGCATGAGCATGTATGTTTTGCTTTAATTTCAAAAGCTGGTAAAGAGGAAGTAGAAGATGGTCCTGTAGAAGTTGCAGATTTGTTGAATGAGTTTCAAGATATTGTATCTGATAACATGCCTGATAGATTTCCACCAGTCAGGAAGATCAGTCATCAGATGGACTTGATCCCAGGAGTGAGTTTTCCGAATAAGGCACCACACAGAATGACACCTGCAGAAACTGAGGAGTTGAACAGACAAGTACATGAACTGTTACAGAAAGGATTGATCCATGAGAGTCTGAGTCCTTGTGCTATACCAGCGGTATTAGCACCAAAGAAGAATGGAGAATGGAGTATGTGTACAGATTCTAGGGCAATAAACAAGATCATAATTAAGTACAGGTTTCCATTGCCACGAATGGATGATATTATGGACTGTTTGAGTGGAGCTGTGTATTTTTCAAAGATAGATCTAAAAAGTGGATATCATCAGATTCGGATCAGAGAAGGAGATGAATGGAAAACTTCCTTCAAGAAAAAGGAAGGACTATATGAGTGGTTAGTCATGCCTTTTGGGCTAACCAATGCACCGAACACTTTCATGCGGCTCATGAACGAGGTTCTGAAAGAATTTCTAGGTAAGTTTGTCATTGTTTACCTAGATGATATTTTGATTTTTAGCAAGACATTGGAGGAACATATGATGCATATTCATATGGTGTTTGAGAAGTTGAGAGATGAGAAATTGTTGATTAATTTGAAGAAGTGCAGTTTTGTGAAGAAAGAGTTAGTGTATTTGGGATTTGTAGTTTCAGCAGAAGGTCTAAAAATGGACCCAGAGAAGGTACAGGCTATCCTTGAATGGCCTACTCCAAGGAGTGCTACTGAGGTAAGATCTTTTCATGGTCTAGCTAGCTTTTACAGAAAGTTTATCAAAAATTTTAGCAGTATTTGTGGACCCTTGACTGAAACAATGAGAGGGGATAGAAAAGAGTTTAAGTGGACTAATAGGGTAAAAAAGAGTTTTTAATTATTGAAACAAAAAGTTACAGAACAACCTGTTTTAGCACTTCCAGATTTTAATAAGGTGTTTCAAGTAGATTGTGATGGTAGTGGTACTGCAATAGGAGCTGTTATGAGCCAAGAAGGTAAACCTGTTGCCTATTTCAGTGAGAAGTTAAATAATGCCAAGAGGAAGTATTCTGTTTATGATCATAAATTTTATGCTATAGTTCAGGCATTAAAGATGTGGAGACATTATTTGCTTCGTAAGGAGTTTATTTTGTATACTGATCATCAAGCTTTGCAATATTTGAATAGTCAAAGAAAATTCAATCAAAGGCATTTGAAATGGGTTGAGTTTTTACAGAGTTATACATTTATTTTGAAACACAGGAGTGGAAAGTCTAATAAGGTTGTAGATGCTCTTAGCAGAAGGCAACTATTGCTGACAGAGATGCAGATTGAGGTGGTTGGGTTCAAGGAACTCAAGAATTTGTATCTAGAGGATCCTGATTTTGGCGAAGCTTGGAAAGCTTGTACAGAACCTGTTACTTTAGACATGACGAAATGGCTGAATTTTATCATCCAAGATGATATGCTATTCAGAGGGAGCCAGTTGTGCATTCCACGAAGTTCTATGAGGGAGAATCTCATCAAGGAGAAGCATAGTGGAGGATTGGCTGGACATTTTGGTCGTGATAAAACCCTTGCTTTGGTTGGTGAGAATTATTATTGGCCACAATTGCAGCAAGATGTGAAGAAGTTTGTACAGAGTTGCAGAGTATGTCAGATGGCGAAAGGAGTGAAGCAGAATACAAGATTGTATCAGCCATTACCTATACCAGAGAAGCCTTGGGACGATATCAGTATGGACTTTGTTCTTGGTTTACCGAGGACTCAACGGGGGCATGATTCAATTTTTGTGGTGGTTGACAGATTTTCAAAGATGGCACATTTCATTCCCTGCAAGAAGACTAATGATGCTGTTCATATAGCAGAATTGTTTTTCAGAGAAGTAGTGAGACTTCATGGTTTGCCAAAGACCATAGTTTCAGATCAGGACACTAAGTTTGTTGGATATTTCTGGCGTACATTGTGGAAGAAGTTGAAGACTGATTTGAAGTTCAGTTCATCACATCATCCACAAACTGATGGACAGACAGAGGTGGTGAATAGGAGTTTGGGAAATTTGCTGAGATGTTTGGTTGGAGATAAGCTAACAAGATGGGATTTGATTTTACCACAGGCAGAATTTGCATATAATAATTCTATCAACAGGAGCACTGGTAAATCACCATTCCAGATTGTATATGGAAGTAGTCCAAGAAATGCATCTGAACTGAGGAAGATAGATAAAGGAGAAATAAGTAGTGCTGAAGCTGAGGATTTTACAGAACACTTGAAGAACATCAATGGGGAGGTGAGGAAGCATATTACCAAGATGAACGCATAGTATAAGGCTAAGGCAGATGAGAAAAGGAGGTATAAGGAATTTCAAGTTGGTGATGAAGTCATGGTTCATTTGCGGAAGAAGCGGTTTCCAGTTGGTACATATAACAAGCTGAAAATGAAGAAGTTTGGCCCATGCAGGATATTGAAGAAACATGATTCAGGAAATGCATATGAGGTAGAATTACCTACTGAGCTAAATATTTCACCAGTGTTTAACATTTCAGATCTGACAGAGTATCATGAGGGAGGTGTTGAAGATGAGATCACAGCAGCACAGTGGAGTATTCCAGCAACTAGTTCAGACACTGAGGAGATTGAAGATATATTGGATAGTCTTGTTGGCAGAAGCACAAGGAACAGGACATATGAAGAATATCTGGTCAAGTGGAAAGGATGACCTGTTGAAAATTCATCATGGCTAGCAAAGGAGGAGGTTAACCATCTTAGTTTTCCTCTGCACACCTGAGTCGTGACAGGGTCACTTCTCAAATTACCCCAGGTGTCTGATGCAGGAGCATCCTGGGTGTAAGAGCAATCTTGCATCACCCAAAAATATTTATGTTTTAATATTCAATAAGGGTTATTTTCTGCAGAGCTGCTATTTGTGGAAAGTTACTATTTTTGGTAATTTTCATATGTGCTCAGAATGATCTGATTTCTTTTTTGGAGGTTCATTTTGGTCATATAAGTCTGCCAGTAAAGTTTCATTGCCAGATCAAGTGTATATTGAAAGATATTGAAGATTTTCGGTATTGGCAGCAAGGTACAGAAACTTTGAACTCAGTTTTGAAGGTTTTAGAGGCCCTGGATGAGGTCAAAAATTTGGGTGACGGGCGCTTGCGTGGGTCAAGCCTATAAAGTGCTTCGTGGCGTTTCCAAAATGGGGTTATAATAGTCGATCGGGTCAACTGGTGATGACTTATGGTCTTCGAAAGTTGGGCCACCTGAAATGGCGAAAAATAATTTTCTTCAAAATTTCTATTCGGGTTTCAAAGGTTATCTTGAGCCGACTATGATGTAATAAAATGTAAAATAAAATAATTCTAAGTTTGGTCGGCCTTATTGGCTAAAATTCTGGAACCTTCCCAGGCGGTGGAAAATCGCCTATATAAGGAAGGCTGTATTATTGTCTTAAGCAGTTCAGAATAGTTCTGGGTAGTAGATCTGGGTATTGATTCGAGGCTTTGTCCTACAGGATATTGTAATGGAATGCCCATGTGGCTTTGCATATTATAATTCTAAAAATTTGTAATTCCACATTTGTGGAGATAATAAGAAGCCAATTTTCTGTTCTTGCATATTACTGTTGTTGTTTCTCTATTTCTCTTATGTGGTTGTGGTATTAAGGGGAGCACCCTTCATCAAGTGGTATCAGAGTAGGTTTTCTTGAGTGTGTAAACAGATCACCGACTGTGAGGCAGTTTGCACCAGGACCGTGGTTAGGGTTTCAATGCACATCGTGAAAATGCCTCCACGAAGAGAACGTGGCGGAAGAGCTGGTGCTGTGACACCTGAGGTTAGAGAGCTGCAGAGACAAGTGCAAGAATTGTAAGAAGAGATTCGTAGAGGAATGAATCTTAATGTCAGAGACGAAAGCGAGGATGAAGCCGAAGAAGAATATCAAGAAGGAGAAGTTGAAATTGTGAACCAGGAGGAAGAAATACTTTTTGGGGCGATTTCCAAGATTGGGAAAAGACCTAAGATTGAGGTTCCTACATTTTTTAGAAATCTTAACCCAGAGGAATTGATCGACTGGATCAATGAATGTGAAGAATATTTTGAGTATGAAGATGTTGAGGATCTTGATAGGGTGAAATTTGCGAAGGCCAGACTGAAAGGTCATGCGAAGATATGGTGGCAAGAGATTCAGTTGGAGCGAAATAGAAGGGGAAAAGAGAAAATCACGAGATGGGATCGGATGGTGGATAAATTGAAGTGACAGTTCATTCTTGTTGATTATGAGCTTGACCTACTGAAGAAAATGCAGAGTTTGAAGCAAGTAAGAAGATCTGTTTAGGAGTATACAGAGGAGTTCTATCAACTTCTCATCAGAACAGGCCATGCAGAAGCTGATAAAGAGAAAGTTGCCCGATACCTTAATGGGTTAAGGCCAAGCATTCAGGAGGAGCTGAATCTGGTTCGAATAAACAGTATTGAAGAGGCATACCAGTTTTCCTTAAAAGTAGAGGAAAAGCTGAACAAGAAGTTTGAGAGCAGACAAAACGGAAGAGGTCGCGGTGGATGATCTGGTGGACGGTCATATGGTGGCCGAAATGAAGATCCGAAAAAGAAGGATGAGGCCAGTAGCAGTCAGAATCAGGGATGAAATAATTTCAATCACTTCCAAGATCAGAATAATAGAGATCAAAGAGGAAGAGGAAGAGGACAAGGATCTGGAAGAGGTGGCTTCCGTGGAACATGTTTTCACTGTGGAGAAGAAGGTCATAGGGCATTTGAATGTCCTCAGCGCCAAGGCAGAACAGATAGGAGAAATGAAGGCCAGGCCAGAGTTGCACATGTAGATGAAGATGCCAGATCATCAAATTTTGAAGATGCTGAAAGAGGGGAAATGTTGATTAATAGAAGAGTCCTGTTGAGTGGTGAGAATGAACCTAAGTAAAGAACAAGCCTGTTTCGCACCAGGTGCAAGTGCGAAGGTAAATACTATGATGTGATTATCGATAGTGGAAGCACTGACAATTTGGTGTCAGAAGAGATGGTGACAAAGTTGAAGCTCAAGAGACAGAAACACCCACATCCATATCGGATTGCCTAGGTGCAGGATGACCACAAGGTCATGGTCAATGAACAATGCCTGGTGAAGTTCAAGATCAGCGGATACCAAGATGATGTATTGTGTGATATCATATCTATGGATGCATGTCATATGTTGTTGGGTAGACCATGGCAGTTTGACAGATGTGCTGTACATGATGGTCGTGCAAATACCTATTCTCTCACAAAGGATGGAGTGCGACATAAGCTAAAACCATTGAAGGAGACTGAAAAAAAGGTATCTGGTAATGCAAGGATAACTTTTGTTGATGGAAGAAATTTTCTAGATGGTATGAGGCATGAGCATGTATGTTTTGCTTTAATTCCAAAAGCTGGTAAAGAGGAAGTAGAAGATGTTTTTGTAGAAGTTGCAGATTTGTTGAATGAGTTTCAAGATATTGTATCCGATAACGTGCCTGATGGATTACCACCAGTCAGAAAGATCAGTCATCAGATGGACTTGATCCCAGGAGCGAGTTTGTCGAATAAGGCACCACACAGAATGACACCTGCAGAAAGTGAGGAGTTGAACAGACAAATACATGAACTATTACAGAAAAGATTGATCCATGAGAGTCTGAGTCCTTGTGCTGTACCAGCGGTATTAGCACCAAAGAATAATGGAGAATGGAGGATGTGTACAGATTTTAGGGCAATAAACAAGATCACAATTAAGTACAGGTTTCCATTGCCACGAATGGATGATATTATGGACTGTTTGAGTGGAGCTGTGTATTTTTCAAAGATAGATCTAAAAAATGGATATCATCAGATTCGGATCAGAGAAGGAGATGAATGGAAGACTACCTTCAAGATAAAGGAAGGACTATATGAGTGGTTAGTCATGCCTTTTGGGCTAACCAATGCACCGAGCACTTTCATGCGGCTCATGAACGAGGTTCTGAAAGAATTTCTAGGTAAGTTTGTCATTGTTTACCTAGATGATATTTTAATTTTTAGCAAGACATTGGAGGAACATATGATGCATATTCATATGGTGTTTGAGAAGTTGAGAGATGAGAAATTGTTGATTAATTTGAAAAAGTGCAATTTTGTGAATAAAGAGTTAGTGTATTTGGGATTTGTAGTTTCAGCAGAAGGTCTAAAAATGGACCCAAAAAAGGTACAGGCTATCCTTGAATGGCCTACTCCAAGGAGTGCTACGGAGGTAAGATCTTTTCATGGTCTAGCTAGCTTTTACAAAAAGTTTATCAGAAATTTTAGCAGTATTTGTGGACCCTTGACTGAAACAATGAGAGGGGATAGAAAAGAGTTTAAGTGGACTAATGGGGCAGAAAAGAGTTTTCAATTATTGAAACAAAAAGTTACAGAACAACCTGTTTTAGCACTTCCAGATTTTAATAAGGTGTTTCAAGTAGATTGTGATGCTAGTGGTACTGCAATAGGAGCTGTTATGAGCCAAGAAGGTAAACCTGTTGCGTATTTCAGTGAGAAGTTAAATGATGCCAAGAGGAAGTATTCTGTTTATGATCATAAATTTTATGCTATAGTTCAGGCATGAAAGAAGTGGAGATATTATCTGCTTCCTAAGGAGTTTATTTTGTATACTGATCATCAAGCTTTGCAATATTTGAATAGTCAAGAAAAATTGAATTAAAGACATTTCAAATGGGTTGAGTTTTTGCAGAGTTATACATTTGTTTTGAAACACAAGAGTGGAAAGTCTAATAGGGTTGCAAATGCTCTTAGCAGAAGGCAACTATTGCTGACAGAGATGCAGATTGAGGTGTTTGGGTTCAAGGAACTCAAGAATTTTTATTTAGAGGATCCTGATTTTGGCGAAGCTTGGAAAGCTTGTACAGAACCTATTACTCTAGACAAGATGAAATGGATGAATTTTATCATCCAAGATGATATGCTATTCAGAGGGAGCCAGTTGTGCATTCCACGAAGTTCTATGAGGGAGAATCTCATCAAGGCGAAGCATAGTGGAGGATTGACAGGACATTTTGGTCGTGATAAAACCCTTGCTTTGGTTGGTGAGAATTATTATTGGCCACAATTGCAGCAAGATGTGAAGAAGTTTGTATAGAGTTGCAGAGTATGTCAAATGGCGAAATCAGTGAAGCAGAATACAGGATTATATCAGCCATTACCTGTACCAGAGAAGCCTTGGGAGGATATCAGCATGGACTTTGTTCTTGGTTTACCGAAGACTAAGCGGGGGCATGATTCAATTTTTGTGGTGGTTGACAGATTTTCAAAGATGACACATTTAATTCCCTGAAAGAAGACTTATGATGCTGTTCATGTAGCAGAATTGTTTTTCAGAGAAGTAGTGAGACTTCATGGTTTGCCAAAGACCATAGTTTCAGATCGGGACACTAAGTTTGTTGGATATTTCTGGCGTACATTGTGGAAGAAGTTGAAGACTGATTTGAAGTTTAGTTCATCACATCATCCACAGACTGATGGACAGACAGAGGTGGTGAATAGGCATTTGGGAAATTTGCTGAGAAGTGTGGTTGGTGATAAGCTAACAGGATGGGATTTGATGTTACCATAGGTAGAATTTGCATACAATAATTCTATCAACAGGAGCATTGGTAAATCACCATTCCAGATTGTATATGGAAGTAGTCCAAGAAATGCATCTGAATTGAGGAAGATAGATAAAGGAGAAATAAGTAGTGCTGAAGCTAAGGATTTTACAGAACACTTGAAGAACATCCATGGGGAGGTGAGGAAGCATATTACCAAGATGAACGCAAAGTATAATGTTAAGGCAGATGAGAAAACGAGGTATAAAGAATTTCAGGTTGGTGATGATGTCATGGTTCATTTGCGGAAGGAGCGGTTTCCAGTTGGTACATATAACAAGCTGAAAATGAAGAAGTTTGGCCCATGCAGGATATTGAAGAAGCATGATTCAGGAAATGCATATGAGGTAGAATTGCCTACTGAGCTAAATATTTCACCAGTGTTTAACATTTCAGATCTGACAGAGTATCATGAGGGAGGTGTTGAAGATGAGATCACAGTAGCACAGTGGCGTATTCCAGCAACTAGTTCAGACACTAAGGAGATTGAAGATATACTGGATAGTCATGTTGGCAGAAGCATAAGGAATAGGACATATGAAAAATATCTGGTCAAGTGGAAAGGATGACCTGTTGAAGATTCATCATGGCTAACAAAGGAGGAGGTTAACCATCTTGGTTTTCCTCTGCACACCTGAGTCGTGACAGGGTCACATCTCAAATTACCCCAGGTGTCTAATGTAGGAGCATCCTAGGTGTAAGAGCAATCTTGCATCACCCAAAAATATTTATATTTTTATATTCAATAAGGGTTATTTTGTGCAGAGCTGCTATTTGTTGAAAGTTACTATTTTTGGTAATTTTTGTATGTGCTCAGAATGATCTGATTTCTTTCTTAGAGGTTCATTTTGGTGATATAAGTCTGCCAGTAAAGTTTCATTGCCAGATCAAGTGTATATTGGAAGATATTGAAGATTTTCGGTATTGGCAGCAGGGTACAGAAACTTTGAACTCAGTTTTGAAGGCTTTAGAGGCTCCAGATGAGGTCGAAAATTTGGGTGACAGGCACTTGCGCGGGTCAAGCCTGTAGAGCGCTTCATGGCATTTCTGAAATGGGTTATAATAGCCGATCGGGTCAACTGGTGATGACTTATGGTCTTCGGAAGTTGGGCCACCCGAAATGGCAGAAAATAAATTTTTTCAAAATTTTTATTCGGGTTTCAAAGGTTATCTTGAGCCGACTATGATGTAATAAAATGTAAAATAAAATAATTCTAAGTTTGGTCGGCCTTATTGGCTAAAATTCTGGAACTTTCCCAGGCGGTGGAAAATTGCCTATATAAGGAAAGCTGTATTATTGTCTTAGGCAGTTCAGAATAGTTCTGGGTAGTAGATCTAGGTATTGATTCGAAGCTTTGTCCTATAGGATATTGTAAGGGAATGCCCATGTGGCTTTGCATATTGTAATTCTAAAAGTTTGTAATTGTACATTTGTGGAGATAATAAGAAGCCAAGTTTTTGTTCTTGCATATTACTGTTGTTGTTTCTCTATTTCTCTTATGTGGTTGTGGTATTAAGGGGAGCACCCTTCATCAAGTGGTATCAGAGCAGGTTTTCTTGAGTGTGTAAACAGATCGCCGACTGTGAGGTAGTTTGCACCAGGATCATGGTTAGGGTTTCAGCGCACATCGTGAAAATGCCTCCACGAAGAGAACGTGGTGGAAGAGCTGGTGCTGTGACACTTGAGGTTAGAGAGCTACAGAGACAAGTGCAAGCATTGCAAGAAGAGATTCGCAGAAGAATGAATCTTAATGTCAGAGACGAAAGTGAGGATGAAGCCAAAGAAGAATATCAAGAAGGAGAAGTTGAAATTGTGAACCAGGAGGAAGAAAGACTTTTTCGGGCGATTTCCAAGATTGGGAAAAGACCTAAGATTGAGGTTCCTACATTTTCTGGAAATCTTAACCCAGAGGAATTGATCGACTGGATCAATGAATGTGAAGAATATTTTGAGTATGAAGATGTTGAGGATCCTGATAGGGTTAAATTTGCGAAGGTCAGACTGAAAGGTCATGCGAAGATATGGTGGCAAGAGATTCAGTTGGAGCGAAATAGAAGGGGAAAAGAGAAAATCACGAGATGGGATCGGATGGTGGATAAATTGAAGCGACAGTTCATTCTTGTTGATTATGAGCTTGACCTACTGAAGAAAATGCAGAGTTTGAAGCAAGCAGGAAGATCTGTTTAGGAGTATACAGAGGTGTTCTATCGACTTCTCATCAGAACAAGCCATGCAGAAGCTGATAAAGAGAAAGTTGCCCGATACCTTAATGGGTTAAGGCCAAGCATTCAAGAGGAGCTGAATCTGGTTTGAATGAACAGTATTGAAGAGGCATACCAGTTTGCCCTAAAAGTAGAGGAAAAGCTGAACAAGAAGTTTGAGAGCAGACAAAATGGAAGAGGTCACGGTGGACGATCTGGTGGACGGTCATATGGTGGCCGAAATGAAGATCCGAAAAAGAAGGATGAGGCCAGTAGCAGTCAGAATCAGCGATGAAATAATTTCAATCGCTTCCAAGATCAGAATAATAGAGATCAAAGAGGAAGAGGAAGAGGACAAGGATCTGGAAGAGGTGGCTTCCGTGGAACATGTTTTCACTGTGGAGAAGAAGGTCATAGGGCATTTGAATGTCCTCAGCGCCAAAGTAGAACAGATAGGAGAAATGAAGGCCAGGCCAGAGTTGCACATGTAGATGAAGATGCCAGATCATCAAATTCTGAAGATACTGAAAGAGGGGAAACGTTGATTAACAGAAGAGTCCTGTTGAGTGGTGAGAATGAACCTGAGCAAAGAAGGAGCTTGTTTCGCACCAGGTGCAAGTGCGAAGGTAAATACTATGATGTGATTATCGATAGTGGAAGCACTGACAATTTGGTGTCAAAAGAGATGGTGACAAAGTTGAAGCTCAAGAGACAGAAACACCCACATCCATAGCGGATTGCCTGGGTGGAGGATGACCATAAGGTCATGGTCAATGAACAATGCCTGGTGAGGTTCAAGATCAACGGATACCAAGATGAGGTATTGTGTGATATCATATCTATGGATGCATGTCATATGTTGTTGGGTAGACCGTGGCAGTTTGACATATGTGCTGTACATGATGGTCATGTGAATACCTATTCTCTGACAAAGGATGGAGTGCGACATAAGCTAAAACCATTGAAGGAGACTGAAGAAAAGGTATGTGGTAATGCAAGGATAATTTTTGTTGATGGAAAATTTTTTTTAGATGGTATGAGGCATGAGCATGTATGTTTTTCTTTAATTCCAAAAGCTGGTAAAGAGGAAGTAGAAGATGTTCTTGTAGAAGTTGCAGATTTGTTGAATGAGTTTCAAGATATTGTATCCGATAACGTGCCTAATGGATTACCACCAGTCAAGAAGATCAGTCATCAGATGGACTTGATCCCAAGAGCGAGTTTGCCGAATAAGGCAGCACACAGAATGACACCTTCAGAAAGTGAGGAGTTGAACAGATAAGTACATGAACTATTATAGAAAGGATTGATCCGTGAGAATCTGAGTCCTTGTGCTGTACCAGCGGTATTAGTACCAAAGAAGAATGGAGAATGGAGGATGTGTATAGATTGTAGGGCAATAAATAAGATCTCAATTAAGTACATGTTTCCATTGCCACGAATGGATGATTATATGGACTGTTTGAGTGAAGCTGTGTATTTTTCAAACATAGATCTAAAAAGTGGATATCATCAGATTCGGATCAGAGAAGAAGATGAATGGAAGACTGCCTTCAAGACAAAGGAAGGACTATATGAGTGGTTAGTCATGCTTTTTGGGCTAACCAATGCACCGAGCACTTTCATGCGGCTCATGAACGAGGTTCTGAAAGAATTTCTAGGTAAGTTTGCCATTGTTTACCTAGATGATATTTTGATTTTTAGCAAGACATTGGAGGAACATATGATGCATATTCGTATGGTGTTTGAGAAGTTGAGAGATGAGAAATTGTTGATTAATTTGAAGAAGTGCAGTTTTGTGAAGAAAGAGTTAGTGTATTTGGAATTTGTAGTTTCAGCAGAAGGTCTAAAAATGGACCCAGAGAAGGTACAGGCTATCCTTGAATGGACTACTCCAAGGAGTGCTACTGAGGTAAGATCTTTTCATGGTCTAGCTAGCTTTTACAGAAAGTTTATCAAAAATTTTAGCAGTATTTGTGGACCCTTGACTGAAACAATGAGAGGGGATAGAAAAGAGTTTAAGTGGACTAATGGGGCAGAAAAAAGTTTTCAATTATTGAAACAAAAAGTTACAGAACAACCTGTTTTATCACTTTCAAATTTTAATAAGGTGTTTCAAGTAGATTGTGATGCTAGTGGTACTGCAATAGGAGCTGTTATGAGCCAAGAAGGTAAACCTGTTGCGTATTTCAGTGAGAAGTTAAATGATGCCAAGAGGAAGTATTCTATTTATGATCATGAATTTTATGCTATAGTTCAGGCATTAAAGAAGTGGAGACATTATCTGCTTCCTAAGGAGTTTGTTTTGTATACTGATCATCAAGCTTTGCAATATTTGAATAGTCAAGGAAAATTGAATCAAAGGCATTTGAAATGGGTTGAGTTTTTGCAGAGTTATACATTTGTTTTGAAACACATGAGTGGAAAGTCTAATAAGGTTGCAGATGGTCTTAGCAGAAGGCAACTATTGCTGACAGAGATGCAGATTGAGGTGGTTGGGTTCAAGGAACTCAAGAATTTGTATCCAGAAGATCCTGATTTTGGCGAAGCTTGGAAAGCTTGTACAGAACCTGTTACTCTAGACATGATGAAATGGCTGGATTTTATCATCCAAGATGATATGCTATTCAGAGGGAGCCAGTTGTGCATTCCACAAAGTTCTATGAGGGAGAATCTCATCAAGGAGAAGCATAGTGGAGGATTGGCTGGACATTTTGGTCGTGATAAAACCCTTGCTTTGGTTGGTGAGAATTATTATTGGCCACAATTGCAGAAAGATGTGAAGAAGTTTGTACAGAGTTGCAGAGTATGTCAGATGGCGAAAGGAGTGAAGCAGAATACAGGATTGTATCAGCCATTACCTGTACCAGAGAAGCCTTGGGAGGATATCAGCATGGACTTTGTTCTGGGTTTACCGAGGACTCAGCGGGGGCATGATTCAATTTTTGTGGTGGTTGATAGATTTTCAAAGATGACACATTTCATTCCCTGCAAGAAGACTAATGATGCTGTTCATGTAGCAGAATTGTTTTTCAGAGAAGTAGTGAGACTTCATGGTTTGCCAAAGACCATAGTTTCAGATCGGGACACTAAGTTTGTTGGATATTTCTGGCGTACATTGTGGAAGAAGTTGAAGACTGATTTGAAATTCAGTTCATCACATCATCCATAGACTGATGGACAGACAGAGGTGGTGAATAGGAGTTTGGGAAATTTGCTGAGATGTTTAGTTGGAGATAAGCTAACAGGATGAGATTTGATTTTACCACAGGCAGAATTTGCATACAATAATTCTATCAACAGGAGCACTGGTAAATCACCATTCCAGATTGTATATGGAAGTAGTCCAAGAAATGCATCTGAATTGAGGAAGATAGATAAAGGAGAAATAAGTAGTGCTGAAGCTGAGGATTTTACAGAACACTTGAAGAACATCCATGGGGAGGTGAGGAAGCATATTACCAAGATGAACGCACAGTATAAGGCTAAGGTAGATGAGAAAAGGAGGTATAAATAATTTCAGGTTGGTGATGAAGTCATGGTTCATTTGCGGAAGGAGCGGTTTCCAGTTGGTACATATAACAAGCTGAAAATGAAGAAGTTTGGCCCATGCAGGATATTGAAGAAGCATGATTCAGGAAATGCATATGAGGTAGAATTGCCTACTGAGCTAAATATTTCACCAGTGTTTAACATTTCAGATTTGACAGAGTATCATGAGGGAGGTGTTGAAGATGAGATCACAGTAGCATAGTGGAGTATTCCAGCAACTAGTTCAGACACTAAGGAGATTGAAGATATACTGGATAGTCATGTTGGCAGAAGCACAAGGAACAGGACATATGAAGAATATCTGGTCAAGTGGAAAGGATGACCTGTTGAAGATTCATCATGGCTAACAAAGGAGGAGGTTAACCATCTTAGTTTTCCTCTGCACACCTGAGTCGTGACAGGGTCACTTCTCAAATTACCCCAGGTGTCTGATGCAGGAGCATCTTGGGTGTAAGAGCAATCTTGCATCACCCAAAAATATTTATATTTTTATATTCAATAAGGGTTATTTTGTGCAGAGTTGCTATTTGTGGAAAGTTACTATTTTTGGTAATTTTTGTATGTGCTCAGAATGATCTGATTTCTTTCTTGGAGGTTCATTTTGGTCATATAAGTCTGCCAGTAAAGTTTCATTGCCAGATCAAGTGTATATTGGAAGATATTGAAGATTTTCGGTATTGGCAGCAGGGTACAGAAACTTTGAACTCAGTTTTGAAGGCTTTAGAAGCCCCGAATGAGGTCAAAAATTTGGGTGACAGGCGCTTGCCCGGGTCAGGCCTGTAGAGCGCTTTGTGGCATTTCTGAAATGGGGTTATAATAGCCGATCGGGTCAACTGGTGATGACCTATGGTCTTCGGAAGTTGGGCCACCTGAAATGGCAAAAAATAATTTTCTTCAAAATTTTTGTTCGGGTTTCAAAGGTTATCTTGAGCCGACTATGATGTAATAAAATGTAAAATAAAATAATTCTAAGTTTGGTCGGCCTTATTGGATAAAATTCTGGAACCTTCTCAGGCGGTGGAAAATCGCCTATATAAGGAAGGCTGTATTATTGTCTTAGGTAGTTCAGAATAGTTCTGGGTTGTAGATCTGGGTATTGATTCGAGGCTTTATCCTATAGGATATTGTAAGGGAATGCCCATGTGGCTTTGCATATTGTAATTCTAAAATTTTGTAATTCCACATTTGTGGAGATAATAAGAAGCCAATTTTCTGTTCTTGCATATTACTGTTGTTGTTTCTCTATTTCTCTTATGTGGTTGTGGTATTAAGGGGAGCACCCTTCGTCACTACTACCAACCTTCTTACTAGCATGTGTACATTCAAAAGATCCATGTCCTTCTTCTCCACAAATTCCTTGAAAACTTGCTCTACTATAACCTCCTCGGTAGTTATTGCCTCTGCCTCTAGATGAACTTTCACCTTTCCACTCGGTCTTGCCTTTATCCAGATTTTTCTTTTCGAGTTCAGTTCTACCATTTTCACCATTAGATCTACCTTTTCCTCTAGGGAATCTACCACCTTGACCTCTTTATCTTTGCTCATGTCTTTTGTTCAATTTCTCCTCGGCCTTTAATGCAAATTGATAAGCCTCTTCAATGCTCTCCAACTCGACCAAACTAATTTCCTCTTGGATGGAAACTCTCAAACCATTTAGGTATCTACCAATTATTTTCACATCATCCTCATCATGTCTAGATCTGATATCTAATCTATAGAATTCCTCAATATACTCTTTTACTGAGCTATCTTTCTTCCTTAAACTTTGCATTTGCCGAACTAGGTTAATCTAATAATCACAAGGTAAGAACTTTCCTTTCAATTTATTCACCATTTTATTCCATACCTTTGTTTTGTCTTTGCCTTTCCTCTTCCTATCCAGCTGTAGATGTTCCCATGATAAGGATGTGTGACTTTTCAACTTTATGCTTGCAATCTTCACCTTCTTGTCTTTAGGAATGTTTTCATACTCAAAATACTTTTCCATCTCAGTGATCCAATCCACCAATTCATCAGAATCTAGCTTTCCACCATACTCAAGAGGATTAAAATGTGGTGTATACTTCAGACTTGTCAAAGCCTTCAAAAGTCTTTCTTCACCTTGATCCATAACAGGTGTAGGTTCTTCATTCGCCTGTTCTTCCTCAATTTCATCATCACTAACATCTTCAAGATGTTTGCCTCTTCTCTAGGCTGTCTCAACAACTTTTAATCTAACATCAATCTTCCTTAGCATATCTACCAATCTTGGATCTGCATCTTGCCTCCTACGAAGAATCTTGACAACCCTCTTCAATTGCAAGTCAGATCGCAATCTACTACCCCACAACAATCAACTAGGGCTTCTCAAGAGGAACCTACAAACCTAGATTCGCAGACCTAGATCAAGATCTCACCTTTCTCTGATACCACCTGATGCAAGGGCAAGACTAGGAGGGGCCAAAAAATGGCACTCCCTAATGATCTAGCCTGCTTAAGAACACACGAAAGCAACAACACACAAGAGTGAGAGAGAAATGCAAGATCTTTCATTAATTTTCATCAAATAGAATCATAAATGTCGGGCTGTAAGGCCTTCCTAGTTAGGGCTAGATATTACAATGAATTATAGAATTCCTCAAACATGTGAGGATCTACCACTAATCTCCAATCTATCATCTTCTTATCTCTCACTAAAACTGTCCCCTAAACTACAACCAAACAACTACTTTTATACAAGAGTCTACCAAATTGAGTCGGCCTTCAGATCCATAATCAACAAAAGGAATGGTCAGATCTGGGACCACACGCTTCCTAATGATGGATTCCTACATTAAATCTGTGACCCAACATAAATGCACAAGTCAAATCAACATAAACTCAAAAGAAACTACTCAGTAAGCAAGGATGACCGAGCAACAAACAAGCATCGTGAAGCACCAGTGAAATAACCGACCACCCAAGAGATAACTGACCACACTCGGTAACCAAAAGAAATCGACCAACTACCGACAAACTTGGTCAAAGAAAAAATTGAGAAATACAAACACTCCAAAATATTTTTGGTGATACAGGATTGCCAAGGACCCAAGATGCTCCTACATCAAAACATACATATGAAATCCCTAACCCTAAGCCATTTTATACCAGCTTTTTTTCCACTTTAAGGTTAGAAGTAGTCACTAAAGTTAGTGTGTAATGCCCCTCTAACCCTAACAAGAGTTTTAAAGAACTAGGAGATGCAATCTAAACTCTGGGGTTAATTAGCTAATATATATATATATACACATATATATATGTATGTATATATATATATACATATATATATGTATGTATACATACATACATGTATGTATGTATGTATACATACATACATGTATGTATGTATGTATACATACATACATGTATGTATGTATGTATACATACATACATGTATGTCTGTATGTATACATACATATATGTATGTATGTATATATATATATATATATATATATATATATATATATATATATATATATATATATATATTAGCTAATTAACTCCAGAGTTCAGATTGCATCTCCTAGTTCTTCAAAACTCTTGTTAGGGTATATATATATATATTAGCTAATTAACCCCAGAGTTCAGATTGCATCTCCTAGCTCTTCAAAACTCTTGTTAGGGTTAGAGGGGCATTACACACTAACTTTAGTGACTACTTCTAACCCTAAAGTGGAAAAAAGCTTGTATAAAATGGCTTAGGGTTAGGGATTTCATATGTATGTTTTTAGTAGCTTCTTGCAGCAGTATTGAGCTATAAGGGATTGCGGATTGTAATCAGGTTGTAATCACTAGATAATAATAATATTGGACTCATTATTGGTGGATGTAGCCCATGGATTGGGTGAACCATGTTAAATATTTGTGCCTTGTGTTCTCTTCTGTGTGGTTTATTATTTTATGATATTGGTTTATAAGAACTAGGAGATTTAACACAAGAAGAAAACACAAAGATCCACATAGAAGAGAACACAAGACACAAAGATTTAACATGGTTCACTCGGTCCATGGGCTACATCCACCAACAACGAGTCCAATATTATTATTATCTAGTGATTACAACCTAATTACAATCTAAAATCCCTTACAACTCAATACTGCCACAAGAAGCTACTAAAAACATACATGTGAAATCCCTAACCCTAAGCCATTTTATACAAGATTTTTGCCGCTTTAGGGTTAGAAGTAGTCTCTAATGTTAGTGTGTAATTCCCCTCTAACCCTAACAAGATTTTTGAAGAACTAGAGATGCAATCTGAACTCTGGGGTTAACTAGCTAACAAATGTGTAGTTTGTTTGAGTTGCTTGGTTCTATTTGTTATGTTTGTTATCTAGATTGACAATGATACACACACACACACAAAAAAAAAACAAAAAAAAACAAAAAAAAACAAAAACACACACACACACACATGCGCGCACGCATGCAAACACACACACACACACACACACACACACACATACCTTTAGGGTTCCTTGACTAAGAGGATGATATATTGTAAGATTGTTCTTGATAATATGTTTTCTGATTAGGATCTTGAATATTACATAGTAACAAATCATTTATTGTGATTTTTGATGATCGCCTATATTCTTGATAATTTATCTTTTTGTAATATGTATCCTAATGATACTATTTATTGTGTTTTGACTATAATGAATATCAGCTAGATATATGTTCACATAGTACCTTTCTATTTTTTAAAGGATAACATTTTTATCATTTAATGTACATGTTTAATTTCCTATGGTTAAAGATCAATTTCTATGATTACTGCATTTATTTGATAATGATTATGATTTGGGATAACCTTGATAACCCATAATGTTTTGGTGTATACTCTACTTGGCATTATTTGAAGGATGAGGGGAGGTAGTTGTAGTCACTCTTGTGGGAGATATATACAATTTCACACTCCTCCTTCCTTGTTTGCCATAGTCTTGACCGAGCACATACACAAAGCTAGATGATTACCAAGCACCGAGTAAAAACATAACTGAGTATTCATATATATCGAGCATCAGTAATTTACCAAGTTATGAATTAAGTATATACAGAGAAATACAGGAAGGAAACAAAAGTTTTTAATGGCACAAAATACAAGGTAAATGGTTTATATCGAGCTAGAAAATGGTTTGCATAGATCGAGGTGAAGATCAAATGAAGATGTAATCATTAAATGATTACTGATTCCTATGAAATAATGTTTTAGGTTATTCATTTGGATTGTAGATCTTAGTTTTTCTAGATGATACCATAACCCTAATTAGGTCAAAATATTTTGAGATAAGAACTATCAAGATGTCATTTTTACAAGTAAGATACATGAAGTAGCTATCTACACAAACATCTAAAGATCATACAGGGTTGTGAAGTTAAAGTTTTGACAAAGCATTCAAAGATTATATTTAGAAGCACAACAGAGGCTACCAAGTAGTATTTAGAGAAGAAATCTATCACAACAAGGTGATAACAGTTAAGTACTTATCATATATGAAATCAAAAAAAGTAAGTTGCTACATATAAATCAAAACTACTGTTACTTTCTAACAATTATGGAAGACTTAAATCTCTTAACAGAGTAGACCTAACAATCCTTTTTGTAAATATCTTAATTGAGTGCACACTTAATAGTGTTTCTTAAATATTCTAACTAGGTAGATCCTAATAGGTATTTATTGTTACTCCTAATAGGTTGGTAAGATCATCAGAAGTGATCAAACATTGTTGCCTTAACTGAAAAAATTTATTACTATTGTTAGTGAAGCTTTGTGGATTTCATCCCCACCGCATTTTTTACCTTCTAACAAGGGTTTTTGAATTACAAAAATACTTGTTTATTGTGTATGAAGTTTCATGGATGTTTTCATGTTAGATTAGAAATAATTTTATATTTTCAGTAATGATATGAATGGATATTAAAGATAACATGTCAGTCAATTAATGAAATACATTGTCTTAAGGATTGATTTCAAAAATTTTTTAGGGTTACTGATTCACCCCTCCCCTCTTAGTAACTCACCTTTCCATAATCCCAACAATTCATATCAAATCTAGTTCTCTTGTTGAAGAATTTTAATCACTGAAGAGGAAAGATATTAAAGATGTAAAGGTATAAGCTTGATAAGACTTGAAAATCATAAATTGGAGATTTAAATTCTCATGGAACAGCTTAAGGACATCAAGGAAAACTGAGAGAATCACTAATCAAAAGAAAGAATTGGCATTTCAACATAATGAGACTCAGTATCAAGAAGAAGAGATAGAAGAATTATTTGAAGGATCTGGAAGCATATCTGATGCATCTGAAGGAACTATATCAGATCTATTTGAAAAGAATCAACATCTTACCAAACAAGTGAAAGAACTACAAATTGGACAAGAGACTCAAATGGTAAGAATGATTGAAGTCATGAATAACACAAGACAAGCTGAACAAGAAAGGAATATGGCTATTGAAGACAGAAGACAAATGATTGAAAAGTTGGAAGAGAAAGAATCTTAAATACTAAGGCTGACCGAGCATCACTTTGAAATTTCTAATTAGATGGTTGTCGTGAGTCAAGAAGTCAACTGAGTAAACAATGAGCTTTCTAGAAAATGGGAAGATATTGGTGAATTAAGAGAAGAGAATGAAAGAGTGAAGAATTAAATGAAGATGCAACAACAACATAATGAGATGATAAAGAAAACTGAGGAAAGTACCAAAAGGATGGATGAATTCCTAAATAGTCGGAGAAGACTGAACAACACCATTGGTTTAGGTTATATCGAGTAGGGAGAGTCATCAAAACAAGTTGAACAAAAGAATTCCTATAAAAATTCAAGGTCAATGAATCTATCATGCTATCACTGTGGAAAACTAGGTCACATGACATCAAATGTCTGTAGAAGTAAAGCTAAAGGTATTCCTAACTCTACTCCTAAATTTGATGGTTATTGTTATAATTGCAACAAGTATGGACATCAAGAATATGAGTGTAGATCAAAGATGAATAAGTCACCTAAGAGGCACTATATGGAAAAACATTGTCGCACTTGCAACAAGCATGGACATATATCATAGGAATGCAGGGCAAAGATGAAACAAGTTTGGAAACCAAAAAGATAAAACAACACCTATCAACTGAGAAGGAAAGGTAATTCTTACACTTAGGATTACAACACTTGGGTTAATTGTATAACATGTGGTAGATATGGTCATATTGCATCAAATTTTATGAGATTGCACTGGAGAGGAAAATCTAGAAACTACAAAAATTATGGAATGGCATGTCTACACTATTGCAAGGTCAGTCGCTTAAGTAAAGATTGTAGAGACTGAGCACCATAACTAAATGCTAATATGAATGATACTACCATTGATGGAATCAAAAGGAAAATTAGTCAAATATGGAGAAGATCAACTGAAGATGATATAGGAACAAGCACAATGATTAGTGACACCTCATCCTTTGGGTTGGGTGATTTCACCACCTCCACCTAAGAAAATCAAGTAACTATGGGAACTAAATTTTAATCAGTTATATCTTACAATAGTTCCTTATATCTATTGCATGAATACCAAATCAGAATGAAATAAGATGCACTAGGTTGTTATATGTTTTGAACTAGAAATGAGTATAGTCGGTAAAAGCATGGCCGAGTGAAAGTTTTTTAGTGGGTGAAATTGATAAGGTTAACCGAGTTGTGTAGTCAATCGAGCGATTGTTAGTATTAGTCAAGATGATGTATCAAAAGGAGATAATCGAATGTTTTATCATTAACCGAGTTGTGGTTGGTGAAGTATTTAATGCAAAAGTTTTAAATAGGAAATATTTTTGGGTATACATACATGTTGAGCCAACTAATTTCTCACATTGTGAAACTAGAGAGAAGCTAGAATGAGAAGAGAGAGATTTGTGCAAAGAGATTCCAATCTATCTACTATGATTTGAGTACTTCACGAAAATTTTGAAGCAAACTGAGCTATTTGAATACAATTATCATGAAGCCCTAAATTATTATCAGCAATGGCATCCTCATCAAATATCATTCAATCTAAGGCTGATAAGGAGAAGAACGTTGCACTAATCGAGACTGTAACATATGAAGAACCAAACTATAAGTTACACCCCGAGGTCGCATCACAGGTTAATGAGAAAGGTGCATTCTTAAGCATACCACCTAGGGTTTTGTTCGTAAAGGATATTTGGTCCTATATTCACTATAATATCAGTGAAATTGGAGATTTTGAGTTACAATCCACTTACTAGGAGTTATGCGTGGATGGGAAATTGAAGGATGAGCATACACATCTAGAGATTAAAGGTTTAACCAATTCCCTTCACTTTTTGAAGGTATTTAAGACTGAGTGGATCAGGATAGTACTCATCCAAGTACACAAGGGAAAAATATGGTTGGGTGAACTGGTATTACTCTCAAAGGATGTCATTCATATGGTCACTGGTTATCCTATGTGTGATAAAGCTAAAGAATGGAGGCACCCACTGAGAAGTGAGATCAAAAATTGACTGGAGCCAAATGGGATGATAGAGGTATGCGGATTAACACAATCAATGATCTTGAAACTAGATTTGGATCATACACGATTTCTTATAAAGTATTCCAATCTAGTAGACCAAACAGTGTTCCTTGCGGCACTATTGACATTGCATATAAGATTGTGAAGAAAGGACTACAGCTAGACCTCGCCAAAATGATGTTGAGGCAACTTGAAGAAAATATGAGGACAATCCAAGTTGCTAAGTCCAACACTTACAATTTTGGATCACAACTAGTATGTATCCTTTTCTACTTGAAAAATTCATTCCCCTCAATCGACGATGTCTAATGGGATGTTAACAAATTTAGGTCAGAATTTTGAACCTGTCATGGATGATTATTTCAGAAAATTCAAGGAAAGAATGCACAAGAGATGGTGTCCACTAGGAAAAAATATCATCTTTATATTTTTCAACCAACTGTGCAGGTATCTTATATAATATAGATGTCGACACTTATTTTGTATAAAAAATTAAATTACAATTTATTCGCTTACCCCCACAATAATGAATTATATAATGTAGATAACATCCAATGCAAAAAGGTACACTTAAACAAACTCACATTTCAAGCCATGGCATCATGTGGTTACTTATGTCTCCATTTTAGGAATGTTAATCAAAATGGGGATTCAAATACTTCTTTGTTTGTGTATTTATTGATATTATTTTATGTAATATGCAGTGATTTTTTATAGAGTAGTAATTAAAATACTTAATCTTCAATTTTTTTCAACTAATATAATTAGGCATTCTATAATATTTTTATGGTGCAACATTTTAAGAAATTAAGATTTAGCATTTTTCAAATCTAACTTTTTAATTTATAAATGGTAGTTTCTATTTTTTATAAAAAAAAAAATTGTTTTATCAATCCATCTTTTAATCTTATATTTTTTATTTATAATAATATATAATTTAATATATTTTTATATTTAAGATTATGTTAATTTAACATATAATATATTAAAAATATTTTAAATTAGAAAAAATCATATATTAAATAGAAATGGAAATACAAAATTATAAGTTCATTATATAATATATTAGAATAATTATAATATTTTTAAAATTATAATAATTTATTATTTGATTATTATAAATAGAAAAATATTAATTAAAAGCTACAATAAGATTCATTAATATATTTATAATTATATTATAATAATTTTAAATTAAAAAATAATAATTACTCACTTAACATTATATTTTAGATATAACTAATTTTATTATTAATAATTATATTATGACCTTAGTTTTAATTAATTATTTCTCTAAGCATAATATTTTTAATTAAATAATTATTATTGTAAATTATTATTATTAAAATAATTAATTATATTTTAATTTAGTATAATTATTAATAATAATTATGATTATTTTATATTATAATTATGATTAAACTAAAATGAACATTAGATAATACTTATATTATAACTATTTAATAATTAATAATTATGGCAAGTACTAGCCACTACGTGGCACTTGTTATTGTTAAGTTGATTTCTATTTGATAGTAACATTATTAAATTAAAGAAAACAAGCCATACATACCTCTAAATATTATATAAGCAATAGATTAATAAAATTACTAAAATAAAGTAATATATTTGGATATTGAATAATATTTTTGGTCTCTCTCCAAATTATTTGCCATTGTAACCATTCATCATCTCATTATTAATTATATATATATATATATGTGTGTGTGTGTGTATAATCCTAATTGACAAATCTTAATCCTAACCTTATTCATAAATGTTAAACCCTAAATATAAATGCTAATCCTTAATACTAACCATAATATAAACCCTAACCCTAATCATAATACTAACGGAGATTTAAGCCCATACCCTAACCCTAATCCTATCTATAATTATGGATCCTAAATGCTAAACCCTACTCCTAAACATAATTCCTAAACACTAATTCTAAATGCTAAACCCTAAATTATAAATCTAAGCTAAACCATTAACCTAAATGGTAAACTTTCATCTTAAATGCTAAACCCTGGACCTAAATGCTAACACCTAAATCCTAAACCCTAAAAATAACATGAAACCTAAATACTAAATCCTAATCCTAACACATGAACCCTAAATACAACCATAATGCTAACCACACCATGAACTCAAAGCTTTATCCTAACCCTGACCCTAATAGTAACCATTATGTAAACCCAAACCCTAATGATAATCTTAATCCTAATCCCAAATCTCAATCCTAATCAAAACCCCAACCCTAACCATAATACTAACCATTATGTACACCTTAACCCTAACAATAATCATAATCCTAAGCCCTAATCCAAACCATAAATATAATACCAATCATGATCTAAACCCTCACTCTAACCATAATCCTAAATTGTAAACCTTAATTATAACCCTAATTGTAAAGCTAAATCCTAAAACTAACCCTAAAATATAATTCTAACCCTAACCCTAAATATTAATCCTAATACAAATCCTAACCCTAACTATAATATTAATCATGATGTAAAATTATACCTAATTCTAATCCTAACTATAATCCCAAATCCTAAATGTTAAACCCTTATCCTAAAATGGATTACTAAATACTAATCTTAATGCTAATCCTAAATGCTAAACCCTAATCCTAAATGGGAAACCCTCATTCTAAATGCTAAACCCTAATCCTAATCTTGATTTTTAAACCCTAGTCCTAACTCAATCACTAAATAAAACCATGACCATAATCATGGCATGAGCCTAATCCTAACCCTAACTCTAAACCCTAATCTTGACCCTAACCCTAATCCTTATCATAATTCAAATAATAATATCAACCCTAAACCCTAATTCTAACAAAAATTCTAATCCTTAGCCTAATCTTGACCCTAATATAACCATACTCTAATTCCTAATACAAACCCTAACCCTAATCCTAAGTGTAATGATAATTTTAACCCTAACCACAATCATACTTCTAATCTAGACCATAACCTTAATGATAAGCCTTTCCCTAACCATACAATAAACCCTAACCATATCCTAATCCAAAACATCACCCTAAACCCTTACAAAAATCCTAACTCTATCATTAAGCATAACCCAAACCCAAACCCTAACCCTAATTTTTTTTCTAAACTAAGAATTACCTTATACCTAACAAAATAACTAATCTAAAACCTAGCCGTAACCTTAACCCTAAGCATAATTCATCCATAATTTTAAAACCCTAACCATAGCCAAACCCTTCTAAATCCTCCAAACTCTAACCCTAATCACACTTGTAACATGAACCCTAACCCTAATGATACTTGGAAGATTTTCACTAACCATACCTTAAACCCTAACCCTTACCCTAACGATCATATATACCCTAGAACCCTAACTCCATGTCTAACCTAAATAGTCACTCTAACCCTAAGCCTAATCTAAACAGTCACTCTATCCATAACCATGATTTAAACCTTGATTATATTTCATTAAAATATGTTATATAATTAAATATTAATTTATTCAATGTCTTATGCACGCAACGACTCCTACTAGCTAATATATACTCTATATTTAATATACGCCGAGATGTATCAAGGCGTTTAATTTTTTCATCATTCATCTTTAATTAAAATGAAAATAAGTGCCATTGTCTACATTATATAAGATACTTGCACACTTGGTTAAAAAATATAAAGATGATATTTTTTTCCTAGTGGACACCAACTCCACTCTCATAAAGGTAGTTGAACCAAGGATTGCATGGGTTCCACCAATGGGATACAAACTTGACATTGATGGAGCATCTAGGTTAATAAAGGAACTACTAGAAAAGCCTAAAGAAAAGAATGCAACAAGGTTTAGAACCTACGAGGAAGTAAAATAGAGAATCAAGATGGATTTGGTCAGAGTAAAAGTGGAAATAAAATCAAAGAAAATGATGGACACTTTGGAGAAACAATTCAGTGATGAAGAAGTAGAGAAGTCAGTTGAAGAAGAAATTGAGGAACAATTTTGATCAGTAATAGTGAACATGATGAAGAGACCAAGTCAGAAAAGGAAATATAATGTCATGTCCCCTTTTCAAATAATTAAAAATAATAACTTTTGCTAAGGCTGGCAGGCTCAAAAAGTAAAGTTTTAGGGAAGGGGGTTAATATTGGGAAACCAATAGAATAATAAATGTTAAATATTATTAAAATATGTTGAATTCAACCCTCTTGGTCATGAGTTAGGGTTATGCCCTCTTTAAAAGTGGTTTGGAGGCGTTTTGGGCTCATTCTAGAACTTGATTTTTGCTCATTGCTTTGTTGTTCTTCAGAGGCTGCTAAACCTGTGGAGAAGGAGACCCAAAGATGGAAGTTTATAGGTTTATAGGAAGGCTAAGGATGAGATTTTGAGGCCATTCCATGTGCAAGCTCATGTAGAGTTTTCCCTTGTGCTGAACAATGCAAATTTGTGAGTTTTCGGGTGTGTTTCTTGTAAGAGTTTGGTGTTTCCGGTTGAGTATTTCATATCAGTTTGGTTTTCTACTTTATTGAAGACATTCTAATGTTAAAATAGAGCTAAATATATGTATTGGGTCATGGTCATACTTTTGTGATAGATTATTAGTGTTTTGTGGTGTTTTCGGGCTATTTTGTGTTGTTTTTGGGAGCCCGATGATCATTGTTTTTGTCCTCCTTTTTGGAGCTGTTGTGTAAACTATTTTCAGATCTGGAAATGTCATTTTGTAGGTTGTTATGCTGAAATTTTTTTTGTAAAAATTTCTACTTTCAGATTTATCAATAATATGTGAAGCTGTGAAGTTTTTGGCACTATTTTGGGCATACCTGATTTGGGTTTTATTGAGAAATTGGTTGATCTTTTGCAATATTGGTTTTTGGATTTTAAAATCTGATTAGAGGATTTAAATATCATATAAAATAAAAAATGGGACATTACAGTGGTATCAGAGCTATGATCTTGCCAGCCTGAGGGTTTGTAGAAGTTTGTATGCAACTAAGTGAAAGAGAAAAGAGATATTTGCAGCGAGAAAAGAATAAAGAAATTTTGATCAAACCTCCAGTTGAAAATAAAAGTACAAAATCCAAGGAAGGAAAAAGCATGGCTGACCTAGATGAGATGGAAAAAAAATTCTTCCAGGACATCCAGAATACTCAGAAGCAATCAGTGGATAGTTTGGCAAAAACTAGAGAGGCTTTGCAGTTATTGACAGAAAAACTCCAAGGAGTTGTATCTACTAATGAGAAAGGGAGCACTTCAGAGGAGCCAAGAAATCTAAAACCCACACTCTCTAAATCAACAAAAACTATTTTCTTGCTTGCAGATGAGCCACCAGTACCAAATCCAGCCCTTAGTCCTATGGAAAAGGTTACAAGTAACTTGATTGCATTAAGAGCTACTTACAATGACTTAGATGATGAATTTCACAATTCAGTTCCTTTTAGAGAATATGTGGATATGATGAACACTTTGATGCCCAAGAAAGAGTACAGGAGGGAGTAGGACATAAGTGGAAGAGAGCTCAAAAATAAAATAAGAAAGTTTACAACACCTACTTTTGATGGAACAAATAAAATTTCAGCTAGAGCATGGCTACAAAAATTACAGACCTTCTTCACACTTAACCCCATGAAGGAGAGTGATGCCATTCAATTCACAAGTCTACACTTGGAAGATGCAGCCTATGATTGGTGGTATCATGGAATGACTACTCAAGGTCATGATCAGGTAACTACATTTGATGATTTTAGTCAAAGAGTGATAGATAGATTTGATCTCAAGGATGATGAAGAGTATTTTAAAGAATTATCAAAGTTAAGGCAAACCAAATCAGTTAATGAGTATGTAGAAGAGTTTCAAAAAGTGGCTATTATGGTACTTGATATGAGTGAAAAGAGGATTGTTTATCTTTTTCTTGATGGTTTGGAAGATTCTGTTAAGGGCTTGGTTAAGGCTTTCTCACCCTCAACCTTACAGGAAGCTATCAAAAGAAGCTTGCAACTTGAAACTTGTGTGGCTATGAAACTAGTCACTAATCAAAAACCCCCAAATCTTTGGCAACATAAGGGAAATTTTCAAAAAAAGACTTTTCCAGCAGCACCATCAAAGAATGTGACAAATGTAGCAAAAAAGAAGGAAGATGAAGAGACTAGGAGTGAATTATGAAGGAAAAAGGTTTGTTTCACTTGTAGAGAGCCATGGGTTCCAGGACACAGATGTTTGGGGAAAGGTCAAGTGCACTATATTGAAGTTGCTTTAGAATCTGATTCAGATGAGCATGAGGAATTTCATGACACTAAGGAGGAGGAAGAAGAAGAGAAAGAAAAAGAAATCAGCAAGGATGGCACTTTAGCAGCATTATTAGGAGTCCCAAGATACCATCCCTTTAGAATTTGAGAGGTACTAGTAAGGCAAAGGTTGACAGTTCTTCTTGATAGCAGGGAAACTCACAATTTTATTGATGACGGATTTGTCATGGAAAGAGGGCCTAAAGTAGAAGATTTTGAGGGATTCAATGTTACTGTAGCTGATGGATTCACTATGCCTTGCACATGGGTGGTGAAACAACTCAGGATGACCTTAGGAGATTATGAGTTATGTGATGACTTCTATGTTGTTGGCATTAGGGAGATAGATCTTGTATTGGGTGTTCAATGGTTGCACTCTATTGGAGGCTATTACATGAACCATCAAACTATGGAGTTTAAATTTCATTCCAATGGGAAAGAAGTCTTATTGAGAGGCCTATTGAATGGAGCACCTAAGGTGGTCACTGCAAAGAGGATGGAGAGGATTTTTCAAAGAGGACAAGTAGCATGGGTAGCAGGAGTCATAATCCATCCAACAAGCTCTCCAAAGAATCAAGGTAATTTCCATTTTGAAATTCAAAATATTCTTGATAAGCATAGTATAGTTTTCAATGATTTGCCTCTGGGATTACCACCAAATAGAGGTTTTGAGCATGTTATAGAGTTAGAATAGGGTGCCAAACTAGTTATAACAACTCCATATCATCATCCAAGAGGTTACAAGGAAGAAATAGAAAAAACTATTAAGGAACTCCTGGACATGGGATTCATAAGGCCTAGCTCTAGTCCATTTGCATCATCTATGGTACTTGTCAAGAAAAAGGATAGTACAATGAGAATGTGTATAGACTACAGGGTTCTAAACAAGAAGACCATAAAAAATAGGTATCCCATACCACACATAGATGAACTCATTGATGAGTTACATGGTGCTGTATACTTCTCAAAAATTGACTTAAGATCAGGGTACCATCAAATCCGCATGAGGGGGGAAGATGTGGAAAAGACTACTTTCATATGTCATTATGGGCACTTTGAATTTCTTTTTATGCCATTTGGCCTCACTAATGCACCAGCAACATTCCAATCTTGTATGAATAAGGTATTTAGCAAGCATCTTCGGAAATTCATTTTGGTGTTCTTTGATGATATCTTGATTTACAATACAACATGGAAAGAGCATCTAGAGCACATAGACACTATTTTGGAAATCTTGGAGCAGCAATCCTTCTATGCTAAGATATCTAAATGTGATTTTGGTTTGACTGAGATCCTATATTTGGGACAAATTATAATTTCTAAGGGAGTATAGGTTGATCAACAAAAAATTCAGGCAATTTTGGATTGGCCTCCACCTACTAATCTTACACAGTTGAGAGGTTTCTTTGGGTTGTGTAGCTACTATAGGAGGTTTGTCAAAGGATTTTTTCATCTTGCTGCCCCCTTGACTGATTTGAAAAAGAAAGGAGCTTTTATTTGGAAAGAACAGGCACAAAAAATATTTGATAAGCTTAAGGAGGTAATGAGTTCATGCCCTGTGCTTGCGATTCTAGATTTCTCTTTACCTTTTGTTGTTGACTATGATGCTTCTGGAGAAGGTATAGGGGCTTTCCTAACTCAAAGGGGACATCCAATAGCATTTGAGAGCAGAAAATTAAATCAATCAGAGAAAGGTTACTCCATCTATGATAAGGAAATGTTGGCAAACATGCATGCACTTCATAAGTTAGACAATATTTGGTATGTGAGAGATTCATTGTAAAGACAGATCATAATAGCCTCAAGTTCTTCTTGAACCAAAGAGATTTGAATGATCGTAAAAAAAAAAGGGTAAGTAAATTGCAAGCTTATGATTTTGATATTGAATATGTGAAAGGAAAGAATAATGTGGTTGCTGATGCTCTCTCAAGAAAGCCCACTTTGTGTTCCTTAACATCTATCTCTACTGATTGGAAAGTCTCCATAATTTCAGAGTATGCTAAAGATTCCTTTTCCACAAAGATTTTGGATAAGTTAGTGGATGATAATAGGTACCAGGTTGTTGATGAATTGATTTATTACAAGAACAGGATCTTCTTAGTGCCAGGATCAAAAACTAAGGAAAGGATATTGAGGGCCCTTCATGACACACCTTTGGCTGGTCATCAAGGATACTTCAAGACATACAAGAAAATTTGAGAGAAGTTTGCATGGAAGGGTATGAAGGAGGATGTCCTTAAACACATTAAGGAATGCATGGTATGCCAACAAAACAAGAGTGAGCAAATTTTTCCTGCAGGATTGTTGCAACCACTTCCTATTCCTGAACAAAAATGGGAAAGTATTTCCATGGACTTCATCACTGGGTTGCCCAAGGTTCAAGATAAGGATTGCATATATGTGGTGGTAGATAGAATAAATAAGTATGCACATTTCTTTCCCATCACATCTAATTTCAAGGCATCACAAGTGGAAAAATTGTTCTTCAAGGAAATTTTTAGGTTACATGGCTTGCCTAGAAACATTGTCAGTGACTGGGACAGTAGATTTCTCAACTCTTTTTGGAAGGAGCTCTTTCATTTGGCAGGAACTGAACTCACTCCCAGTACTAGCTATCACCCTCAAATAGATGGACAAACAGAGATAGTTAATAAATGGATAGAGGGATATTTGAGGAACTATGTTTCAAATCAACAACATGCTTGGGTGAAATGGTTGCACCTAGGGGAGTATTGTTACAATACATCTCATCACATGTCTATTGGTATGCCTCCTTTTCATGCTCTCTATGGTTATGATGCCCTTTCCTTTGTTGATCTAGTACTTTTAGATAGAAGAGTACCTGTAGCAAGTGATTTTATTAAGCAAAGCCAAGAGATAATAAGGTCCCTCAAGGATAATCTACAACATGCACAGAACCAACAAAAGTTGTACGCTGATAGAAAAATGACTGAAAGATCTTTTGAGATGGGAGATTTGGTATTTTTTAGGTTTCATCCATATAAGAAAAGAACCTTGAAGAGGAGTGGGGTAGAGAAGCTCAAGCCAAGGTTCTATGGGTCTTATAAGATCATTAGGAAAGTAGGAGAGGTAGCTTATGAATTGGAGCTTCCACCAAACAACAAAATACATAATGTTTTCCATGTCTCTTTCCTAAAGAAGGTTCTAGGCTAGAAAACCATAGTATCTAAAAAATTACCACCTCTTGATGATGAAGGGAAATTAGTCTTAATACTATAGAGAAAAGATTGAGACAAGAGAGAAAAGATTGAGAAATATGAGCATCATAGAGCATTTGGTCAAATGGAAAGGATTACCATTGGAGGATGCAACTTGGGAAGGAGCCCATATTATCGAGCATCCAAACCTTCATTTCTTGAGGATAAGAAATATTTGGGAGGGAGGACTTGTCATGTCCCCTTTTCAAATAATTAAAAATAATAACTTTTGCTAAGGCTGGGAGGCTCAAAAAGTAAAGTTTCAGGGAAGGGAGTTAATATTGGGAAACCAATGGAATAATAAATTTTAAATATTATTAAAATATGTTTAATTCACCCCTCTTGGTCATGATTTAGGGTTATGCCCTCTTTAAAAGTGGTTTGGAGGCATTTTGGGCTCATTCTAGAACTTGATTTTTGCTCATTTCTTTGTTGTTCTTCAAAGGCTGCCAAACCTGTGGAGAAGGAGACCCAAAGATGGGAGTTTTCAGGTTTCTAGGAAGGCTAAGGATGAGATTTTGAGTCCATTCCATGTGCAAGCTCATGCAAATTTTTCCCTTGTGCTGAACAATGCAAATTTGTGAGTTTTCGGGTGTGTTTCTTGTAAGAGTTTGGTGTTTCCGATTGAGTATTTAATATCAGTTTGGTTTGCTACTATATTGCAGACATTTTGATGTTAAAATAGAGATAAATATATGTATTGGGTCGTGGTCATACTTCTATGATAGATTATTAGTGTTTTGTGGTGTTTTCGGGCTATTTTGTGTTGTTTTTGGGAGCCCGATGAGCATTGTTTTTGTCCTCCTTTTTGGAGCTGTTGTGTAAAATATTTTTCAATCTCGAAATGTCATTTTTTAGGCTGTTATGCTGGAAATTTTTTTGTAAAACTGTCTACTTTCAGATTTATCAATAATATGTGAAGCTGTGAAGTTTTTGGCACTATTTCGGGCATACCCGATTTGGGTTTTATTGAGAAATTGGTTGATCTTTTGCAATATTGGTTTTTGGATTTTAAAATCTGATTAGAGACTTTAAATATCATATAAAATAAAAAAGGGGACATTACATATAAGCAGAACTGGTGAAGGAAACTAAAGGAAAAATGAAACATACCAAAACCCCCACACAAGAAAGGACAAGATCCTCTATAGGTGTTTCCCCACCTTTGAAATGTGGAGTTGTAAAGATTATAAGACCAACACTAAAAAAGACATATCAGAAGAAAAGAGGTACTCAAGTACTACCGAGCTACCTAAGAAAAGAAGGAAGTTGATAAGAAATAAAGATGACATAGACTCAGATGAGGAGGACACCAAAAAATTCAAGGTATTTGTAAATAAATCTGAGTCAATCGATGAAATTGTAGAGGAAATAAAGGAAAAGGGAGGACTTTCTCACCCTAAAATAAATAGGTATGTACATATGTCTACCAAGGATCAAGAAAAATTGGAAGAAGCAATCATCAGCATGATGATTAAATTTAAAAGGTTACCAATTGAGTTTTATACTTATATACCAAAGGAGTTGTATGATAAGGTGTCAACAAGATGGACATATGCCTTCCATACTGAGAAGAAAATGAGGGAAAGATCACTAATTTCGGCAATGCCAAATTTATCTGTTACATAGATTGAAAAAATGATGAAAGAATATGAAAATAATTTTTTGATGAAAGGGCAAGAAATGAATATTATACAAGGAAGATGATGAACTACAACTGATTGAATATCTGAATGAACTAAAGAAATAATGATTAGAGATCATCGAGTACTAAAATGATATGTAAGATGATTAAATCAGTTAATATGTTGTCATTGATGTCAACTAGTCTTGATAGTACTTATCATGGTAGTTACAAACATCTAAACATCTGTCAGAGCAAGGGAAGATGAAGAATTGAGATATCTACATGAGAAAAAGATGGATATGACAGATAAGGATAAGGCAAACATTGGGTAACTTATTGATGAGTCTATGGCTTCATACTATTGATTTCATTATGTTGCATTAATCTATTATGAAGAAGAGAACTGAAATTGAACAAGACAATGTGGTTGGTAATTGAAGATTTCTGTATACACCGAGCCAGTGAAGTGTATACCGACTGACAGTATCAACCGAGCTAGTTTAACTAGTTATCACTGACGTATTTCTATGTTAACTGAATGTGGATGAAAATATTAAATGATAAGAACAACCAAGTGAATTTGATGAGCTGGATACTATTATGATTTTGAGGTTAAAGGTGAAGTTTGTTATGAGATCCACGACTAACAAAATTTGGAGAAGATCTAAAGGATGAGATTGAAATGATTTAATGACACATCTTCCAAGGAAGGTTTAAGAGGCAAAATGGATGAAGGAGATTAAGTGGCAAAATCTAATGGCTAAAATGAAAATGGTTTACTTGTCTATTTAAGAGATATGAGTTTCATTATTGAAACTATGCAAGAGGAAGAAGATTGTAGATATATCATGTGAAGACTATTCATGCATGCTTGATCAAACTGGTTAGTGAAAGAACCTAACGACAGAGTTAAAACCAAGCGTCAAAGAACTATATACCGAGGGATAGTAAGTTGATGAATATTGATGAAGTGAATTTGATTATTGATTAGAGGATTTGTATGGCCTTAGCATAGATCTGAATATTTGCAATTGAGTTGTATTTGAATCAGATCATACTGTATCAGTTTAACCATTGATTCAAAAAATATCTTAACTGAGTGGACTTAACAATCTTATATTTTGCCCTATGTCATTCAAAGAATCTACATTGTTATCTTATTGACCCCATAGTGAATGCTGGTCAAAACTTAACTATTAGTGTTAAATCCTCTAACAAGGTCACACCTCATAGTGTGTTTGTAACCTTTAAAAGGGTTGGCTCTTCACCGAGCTCACTTCAGAAGAGTGAATTAGTTTGGGTTACCAGTCCCAGGTGGTTTTTCCCTTAACAGGGTTTCCATGTTAAATCATTATGTTATGTGTTATTTGTGATGATTATTTTTTTATCATACTTTACATACTGCATACTTGATTTGGTTGGTAATCACAGTTAGCTATATAACTGGTAATCGGTAAAGTGAATAGACAGATTGATATTTTATGTTACCGAGCTGGATAATTTTTTGGAATTATATTTGATAAGGTACATCTTTGTATTTGGGACTATAGGATAACTGATCTAACCAATTCACCCCCCTCTTAGTTATTCTAAAAATTGGTATCAGAGTGCATTGGTTTCTTGGAATAGAGTTTTAAGGACTTCAATAGAAAGATTAAAAGATGTATAAGAGGGAAGTGTCGAAGCTGAACAAGGACAACTTTACTACATGGAAAATCTGGATGAGACTTCACATATCTAGAATTGGAGAATCTGCTATATATTTACTTGACAATGGCTACTTACAACCACCGACTAGACCTTTAACTCTTGATTAGTTGAGAGACCGAAAAAAACATAATATTACTATGATAGAGATTGTTGCTACTCTATCTGATGCTGAATTTGAGGATGTCAATGCTTGCACAACTGCAAATAAAGTGTGGGCTAAACTTTCTCTAGTCTATGGTGGTGATGCAAATGTAATGAGAGCCAAAGATGAAAGCTTAAGAGGTAGATTTGATGATATGAAAATGAAGGAAGGAGAAAACATAGTACAGTACACAAACCGAATCAAAGAGGTAGTCAATGCTATCCAAGGAGCTAGTGGTGTCATTGAAGAAGAAATAGCGGTAAGTAAGATACTAAGAACCTTATTGCCTTCTTATGCAATTAGAATATATGCTATTCATGAAATGAGGTCTGCACCTAGTAGCACTCTTACTCTTGATAGTTTGATTGGTAAGTTAACAACTTTTTAGCTAAAAAAAATTGATAATAGTGTGGCAACGAGTGTTGAGTCTACTTTTATGTCTTCTCTGAAGATCGGTAAATCTAGTAGTAAACATAATATAAGAAATGAAAGTGATAGTAATACTAATGATGAGCTTGATGAACTTGAAGCTCTTATGGCCCAGAGACTGCCTAAAGATAAAGGTAGATATAAGGGAAAGTTACCTTTAGCTTGTTTTAATTGTAAAGAAGTTGGCCATATTGTTGCTAGATATCCCAACAGGAAAGAGGAAGAAAAAGATAGAGACCAATCTGGTGATGGAAGTTATGGAAGAAGAAACAATAGAGGTTACTGACACTACAATAGAGACAATGGAGATCACAAAGATAAGGGAAAAAAGGCATGTTATTTGGCTGGAGATAAGGACACCGACACTGATGATGACATTGAAGCAGTGTTTGTTGCAATGAAAGATGATTTTGAAGAGGAGGAAAGGTATGTAGAAATGAAACTCATTTCTAAAGTTAGTAAAAATGATACTTGGATCATTAATAGTGGCTGTACACATTACATGACTGGTGATGAAGATAAGTTTGATCATCTTGAGCATTATAATGGAGGATCAATAAAAATGGGTAATGATACACCTTGCATGGTTAAAGGAAAAGGATCTATTCTACTAAATGATAAAATTAGAGGTGACAATGCATATTGGGTAAAAGGATTGAATTAAAATTTGTTGAGTGTGGCATAGCTAAATAAATTAGGTCACCGAGTGGCATTTGAAAGAAAGAAGGTAAAGATCTATGATGAAAATGGATAGCTTGTCAGAACAAGAGGACAATCAAAAGGTAACTTATTTTATCTTGACAATGCTGAGAATTCTTGTTTACTTGTGAAAAATGAAGATGCATGGTTATGGCATAAGAGGTTATGTCATGTAAATTTTGATAAAATGATTAAGATCAGTAAAAAGAGTAAAGTTAGAGGATTTCCTAGTATAACCAAACTTGATCATGTTATCTGTCATCAATGTCAAAAAGGAAAGATGACAAAATCTAGTTTTAAAAATAAGGACTACTCATCTAAAGGAATCTTAGAGTTAGTTCACACTAACTTATGTGGTCCCATGAGAACTCAAAACTACTATGGAGACAGATACTTTATTTTGTTTGTTGATGAATATACTAGATTGATGACAATTATGTTCTTAAAAGAAAAATCTGAGGCATTCAAACTGTTTAAATGGTATAAGGCTAAAGAAGAAAAAGAAACCAGAAAAGTATTGAAATGCTTAAGGTCTGATAGAGGAGGTGAGTTTGTTTATGATGAATTCACTAACTTCTATAATGAGCATGCTATAAAAAGATAGGTTTTTGCACCTAGAACACCACAACAGAATGGAATTGCTGAAAGGAGAAATGGATCCATTCTTGATTGTGCTAGAACATTGATGATTGAGAAAAATGTTGCAAAAATGTACTAGAGAGAGGTAGTTAGCATAGCTATATATGTCCTGAACCGAGTTCAACTAAAGAAACAAACAAACAAGACACCCTATGAGTTATGGTTTGGATACACACCGAGTGTAAGTTATTTAAAAATTTTTGGTAGAAAATGTTATATTTTGAAAGAAAATAGGAATGGAAAATTTGACTCTAAAGGTGATGAAGGAATATTCTTAGGATATTCTACTAAAGTAAAGCTTACAAATGTCTGAACAAAGTTACTAATAAGATGATAGAAAGTGCTAATGTAAAATTTGATGAGTTGGCTGATAAGAATGATGTAGAAAGTATGAAGGAGCTAGAAGAATATGGTAGGTTCACTTATGTTGAAGATCCAGAGTATCTACCAAAGCTGCAAGCTGAGTCTACCAAGCATCAGGAAAATGCTACCAACAATTAGAAAATGGACACTGAGAATTAGGAAGAAGCTATCGAGTAAGAGACTGTACCTGAACATAATAATGAGAAGAGGAAAAATCAAGTGCTAGCAAGATTTGTTAGAAGACATCATCTTGAGAATCAAATCATTGAAGATAAGCAAGATGGCATGCTAAAAAGAAGTAAGTTAAGACAAAACACATGCTTAGTTTGTGAGTTTGAACCAAAGAATGTTAGGGATGCACTTTAAAATGAGGAATGGATAAATGCTATGAATGACGAGATTGAACAAATTGAAAAGAATAAGACATGGACCTTAGTACCTAGACCGAAAGATAAAAATGTTATCGGTGTTAATATGATTTAGAACAAAAAAGAGGGGGATGAATCCGTTTTTCTTAGGTCTAGATGTATAAAAAAAAACTTTAAACTCTTCAAAAAATCAGATCTAATAACCAACACCTACTCGGTCATTATTGATTGCATAACAAAAACATATAACAGTGCAGTCCACTTATCCAATAACATCTAACTTGTAAAACACAGAAATGTTCAAACCAAAACATTCACACAAGTATCAACACTAGGATTTATAGTGGAAACCCAATTAGGGAAAAACCACTTTGTAACATGTTACTATTATGTTCACTCTTCTGGAGTGAGCTCGGTGAAAATCCAACCCTGTCAAAGGTTACAAACACACTATCAGGTGTGACCCGATTAAAAGATTTAAACCAATATGTTAAAAGTGTGCCTTATTATAGGACTTACATACACTCCATTAGAATGAAACCTTGTTCAAAAGATTTATACCTATGACTGTTAGGTCAACCTTTGTTAAAATGATTTTGACTGTTATAATGGTTAGAAAGTAGCAGTAATATTGATCTGAGAAACATACAACTCACTTTGCAAATATCAGATCCAATTTCATACACATATGCTGGCTTACTAATTGTTAACCTTTTCCATCTCCATCATTGATCTACTCAAAGCCCTCTTCAAGCAATCACAACACTTCTCCTTCATCCTTCTCTATTTAGACAATTAATAACATCAACAATACTTCCAACATCCACTCCTTTTTTGTTCAACCTCTCGCTTAGGTTTCCTTAATACTACCTCTCTTAGGTCAATACATCTTTTTCTGCTTAATCTCCTTTGTAGATCTTAGGGTTAGGTCAGATTCATTGAATCCATCCTCCATTATGTTCTTATACTATCCTTCTAGAAATATCTTGAATCTTGTAAAGATTTACAATAAAACATTTTACAGTGCATTAAATACTTTCATACAATCAATAAATAAAGTATGCACATTTTACATAATCCAAGAATTCAATGATGTCGGCTAGAAATCTGAATTCTTCCTCAAATGCAAAATACTGATGCTTGGTCAATACTGTGTTCAACTTCTTAGTCTTCTCTAGAAAGCTCAGTCACCACATAAACTGTTTCCTCGAATAACAGTATCTTCCTCGACAATTAACTGGTGTTCGGTCAACACTGATTTTACTCAGCATATACTAGCTCGGTCGACATGAATAAAACTCAGCTTAAACTAGATTTCTTCACTTATGCTCGGTTAAGCCTACCAGTTTAGTCTTCATCCTTACTTAGTTAAACAATACATTGTCTTATCATTGTGCCACATAATCAAGTACTCATTGAAGTATCAAGATAACTCAACCTTTCCTTAGGTGCTGTTGTTACCAACCTTGCCTATCCCCTTAGCAACACTCAAATAGATATAGTACTTTCTTAAATAGCAATAGTCTTACTAGTTAAGGTTTGACATCAATGACAATACAAAAATTGCTTCAATTGTAATTTCCAACAATCTCCCTCTTTGGCATTGATGGCAACACCATATGAATATCACATGAATTACCAACCAATCCAAAACTTATCTATCCATCAATTTTTTTTTTAATAATATCCTTAGCTTCATTCTGACACAAAATCAATTAGCCATGCTTGACCATCCACTGAATTTCTTCAACTGTCTTGATCTTCCCATTTTGTATATTCATCTGATCATCTCCCTCTTTGAAAAAAATGCCAAAGTAGTAACAAAAACATACATCCTGTAGATGTAGATATCATCCTTTGAGTTCAGTAACAATATTTCTCCCTCTTTCATCTTTCTTATGACTATTTCTTGACTTTGTTGTGCTCTTCACAACTCTAGGCTGCTCCTAAAGTGTGACCTTTCTCTGCATCAATTTGTTAGATGTTCTTTGTAGCACATTTGATCTAGTTTTCCTAGCTTGACTAGGTAGCCTCAGTTAGGGGAAGGACCCCTAATTGACTTCTTAGTTTATCATGAGCTTCTTTAGGTAAAGCCTTAGTGAATATGTCTGCTAATTGTTCCTTAGTATTCACATATTTCATGTGGACCTCTTTATCTTGTACCAGTTCTATCAAGGAATGATACTTGATGGCAATGTGTTTGGTCTTTGTATGCATCACTAGATTTTTAGAGATGTTGATAAAACTTGTGTTGTCATAGAAGATGACAACTAGTTTAGTGATTTCTTCTTTCATGCATACCAACAATTGCTTTATCCATATCAAATTTGAACAATTCATAGCTGCAACCACATACTCAGCTTCAACAGTAGATTGGGAAATGTAATTTTGTTTCTTGCTTGTTCGGGACACTAATCTCTATCCAAGAAAGAAAGCTCCATCACTAGTACTCTTTCTGTCATCTACATTTCCTATTCAATCAGCATCTGTATACACTCTCAATTCAAATTTGTCATGCTTCTTGTAGTACAATCCATAGTCAGCAGTTCCCTTCAAATATCTCATGATTATTTTAACCACCATCATGTGAGTTTCTTTAGGATTGGCAAAGAATCTTGCCACAATGCCAACGGCTAATGCAATATTTGGTCTGCTACGTACAACATACTATAGCTTTCCGATCATAGATCTATACAAAGTTTGGCCAACTTCTACAACATCATCATTCTTAGACAACTTCTATCTAGTAGCCATGGGAGTACTTATTGGCCTTGAATCTTCCATACCAAAGGTTTTCAGTGTCTCATGAACATATTTAGACTGGGTGATGAAAATTCCTTTCTCCATCAGATATACTTGCAACCCAACAAAAAATTTGATCTCCCCAAACATACTCATTTCAAATTCAGTTTGCATTTCATTTGAAAATTTCTTACACAGGGCATCTTGTCCACCAAATATAATATCATCTACAAAGATCTTAGCCAACAAGATTCCTTTATCTTCTTCATCTTTCATGTATAGATTTCTTGTGTCATTTGTCCTTGAGAATCCAATCTATATTAAGTAGTTGTGCAATCTCTCATACCATGCTTTGGGAGCTTGCTTTAGTCCATATAGTGCTTTATTTAGTTTGCAAACCATGTGTCTTTTGTTTGGATCAACAAATCCTTCTGGTTGTTCAATATATACTTCTTCTTCCAATATACCATTTAAAAATGTGGACTTGACATCCATTTGATATACCTTGAATCCTTTATAGGCAACATATGCAAGAAGAGTTTGGACTCATTCCAATCTTGCTACAAGGGAAAATGTCTCCCCATAATCTATTCCTTCTTCTTTTGCATAGCCTTTGCATACTAGCCTAGCCTTGTTTCTTGTGATTTGACCATGTTCATTCAGCTTATTATGAAATACCCACTTTGTCCCAATGACATTCTTATCTTCTGGTCTCAGCACCAGAGTCCAGGTATCATTCTTCTCTATCTAGTCAATCTCTTCATTCATTACTTCTATCCAGTCTTCATTTTCTAATGCCTTCTTTGTTGTCTTAGGCTCATATTCACATAGTAAACATGTTGGATCTCTTGTCTTGCTTCTAGTCTGAATTCTAGTATCTTTATCTCCAATAATCTGTTCAGACTTGTGATGTCTCCTTACATACTGTGCTAGAATAGGTTTTGCTCTTATTTCATTTTGTTCATCAGGTTCACCAACAAGATTGTCAGATTCAGCTTCTAAGTGCTCAGCAACCTCTTCCTAATCCTCGGTAGCTTCTTCCTATCATTAGACATGTTCTTCTTCTCTTTTGACATTGTTATCTTGATGCTCGACATTGCTTACCTGAGACTCAGCATCAGGTACAGGTCTGTCACTTGCCTCTTCTTCCTCTATATACACAAAAGAATTGTAATCTTCTAGTTCTTTGTTATTGTCAGCTTCATTTTTCTTTGCATACTCATCAACTTTGACATTCACACTTTCCACAATTTTGTTAGTGTTATAATTCAAACACTTATAAGCTTTAATTTTTGTGGAATAGCCTAGGAATATACCCTCATCGCTTTTAGCATCAAATTTTCCATTTCTACTATCCTTTAATATGTAGCACTTACTTCCAAAAATTCTAAAGTACTTTACATTTGGTGCATACCTATGCCATAATTCATAAGGTGTCAGATTTGTACCTGTTTTGATCTGTACTCGATTAAGAGTATAAATAGTTGTACTTATAGCTTCTTTCCAATACTTCTATGCAACATTATTTTCAATCATTAATGTCCTTGCATAGTCCAAGATAGATCTATTCCTTCTCTTTGCTATACTATTCTATGCAGGAGTTCTACATGTAGACATCTATCTTTTGATCCCTCTATCATTAAAAAATAGATTAAATTCATTTGATGTAAATTCTCCACCTCGGTCAGATCTCAGACATTTCAAATTTTTACCTGTCTCTTTTTCAACCTTAGCCACATACCACTTAAAAAATTTAAAAGCATCAAATTTTTCCTTTAAGAACATTACATGCATCATTCTAGTATAATCATCAATAAACAGGATAAAATATCTAGCACCACAATAGCTTTGTACACCCATCAGTCCACAAAGGTCAGTATGAACCAAATCTAATATATTCTCAAAAGTAAAGGTTTTTCTCTTGAAACTAGACTTTGTCATCTTACCCAACTAACATTCTTTGCATATTACATTCTCAAGTTTCTTCAATCTAGGTAGACCTCTCACTTTCTTTTTCTTGCTAATTTCTACCAGATTATCAAAGTTAACATGACATAGCCGCTTATGCCATAACCAAATATCATCAAGTTGTGTAATCATACAAGTTTCTTCAGATAGGTCTAGATAGAACAAATTACCTCTTGTCTATTCTCCACTTCCAATCAGTTCACCTGTGGCATCAAATATTTTGGCCTTCCTGTGATGAAATTCCACTTGGTAGCTAGTGTTATTAAGTTGTGAAACACTCAATAGATTATAGTTAAGACCCTCAACCCAATAAGAATTTTCACAAGTGATCTTATCAATCAGCTTAATCAATCCTTTTCCTCTAATAGGACATGGTGCATCATTACCAAATTTCACACTTCTACCTTTATAATGATTTAAGGTATCAAAATTACTCTTATCTCTAGTCATATGATGTGAACAACCAATGTCAATAATCCATTTATCATTTTTGTTGACATAAGATATCAATGCAGTTTTCTCATCCTCACCAGATTCATCTTTCATTGCAACATAGACAACCTCAATTTCAAAATCATCACTATTAGTGTCAGTCTCTTCTTTGGCAATGTAGTAGGATTTCTTACCTTTTCCTTTGTAGTCCTTGTATCTTTGGTAACCTCTATCTTCTCTTTTGTCTTTATGCTTGCTATCTCTTTCTTCATCCTTATTATCCCTATCAGGACATCTAGCAGCTATATGACCAACTTTATTACATGAAAAACATATAATAGGGAGTTTTCCTTTGTACCTCCCCTTTCCCCTTTTCAGTCTTCTAGCCATAAGAGCTTCTAGATCCTCAAGTTCTTCATCAGATGTGCCACTGTCACTATCACTTTCACTTTCACTTTCACTGATGCATCTTTCTTTTTCCTTCTTTGACTTATTCAGAACCATTTGTGACTTAAAAGAAGATTCAATACTACCAACAGTGAAGTTATCATAGTTAGAAAGTTCAAAAGTAGTAAGCTTACCAACCAAACTTTCTAAAGTAAGAGAATTAGCAGAGTAATATCTAGATTCTTGAATTGCAAAAATTTTGATTGCATAGATAGGACGTAGAGTTCTCAATACTTTTCCTATTATAGTTTCATCTTCAATAGTTCCATTTTCTCCTCTAATAGCATTTACAACTTCTTTTATTCTACCACAATATTGTGTAATATTCTCACCTTCTTGCATTCTCATTTCATCAAATTTACCTCTTAGGCTCTTGAATTTTGTTCTCAACACATTTACATTACTACCATAAATGTTTGCAAGGGTGTCCCACATTTTCTTTGCAGTACTGCAATCTTTGATGTCTTCAAATTATGGATAACTTAGGGCAGACACAATCTCCAACATTCCTTGGTTGTGTTCTTGTTTAGCTTTCATTTCCTTGGTAGTCAGAGGTGCAGCAAGTGTAACATAGTCATGCTCAATGTAATACTTTATAGAATCACCAATACTGACCAGATGCAGCTTCATCAAGCTTTTCCATGTAGGAAATTTTTCCTTATTCAGCTTTGGTACCTCTTTATACATCTTGATCATTTGCTTCAAGTACCTTCAAACTTGTTCTCTGTAAGCACCAATAGCTCTGGTACCAATTGCTAATATGATTTAGAACAACAAAGAGGGGGTGTGAATCAGATTTTCTCAGGTCCAAATGTATAAAAACAAACTTTAAACTCTTCAACAAATCAGATCTAATAACCAACACCTACTCGGTCATTACTGATTGTAGAACATAAACATATAACAGTGTAGTCCACTTATCCAATAGCATCTAACTTGTAAAACATAGAAATGTTCAAACCAAAACATTCACACAAGTATTAACACCGAGATTTATAATGGAAACCCAATTAGGGAAAAACCACTTTGTAACATGTTACTATTATGTTCACTCTTTTGAAGTGAGCTCGGTGAAAAACTAACCCTGTCAAAGGTTACAAACACACTGTCAGGTGTGACTTGGTGAAAGGATTTGAACCACTATGTTAAAAGTGTGCCTTGTTATAGGACTTACATACACTCCATTAGAATGCAACCTTGTTCAAAGGATTTATACCTATGACTATTAGGTCAACCTTTGTTAAAAGGATTTTGACTGTTACAATGGTTAGAAAGTAGTAGTAATATTAATCTGAGAAACATACAACTCACTTTGCAAATATGAGCTCCAATTCCATACACATATGCTGGCTTACTGACTGTGAACCTTTTCCATCTCCATCACTAATCTTCTTGGAGCCCTCTTCAAGCAATTACAACACTTCTCCTTCAGCCTTCTCTACTTAGACAGTCAATAACATCAACAATACTTCCAACATCCACTCCTTTTTGTTCAACCTCTTGCTTAGGTTTCCTTAATACTACCTCTCTTAGGTCAATACATATTTTGCCACTTAATCTCCTTCGTAGATCTTAGGGTTAAGTCAGATTCATTAAATCCATCCTCCATTATGTTCTTTGACTATCCTTCTAGAAATATCTCAAATCTCTTAAAGATTTACAATAAAACATTTTATAGTGCATTAAATGCTTTCATACAATCAATAAATAAAGTCTACATGTTTTACATAATCCAAGAATTCAACAATGTCGGCTGGAAATCTGAATTCTTCCTCAAATGCAAAATACTAACACTCGGTCAATACTGTGTTCAACTTCTCAGTCTTCTCTAGAAAGCTCAATCACCACAAAAACTATTTCCTTGGCTAACACTGTCTTCCTTGGCAATTAACTGGTGTTCGGTCAACACTAATTTTACTCAGCATATACTAGCTCAGTCAACATGAACAACACTCGGCTTAAACTATATTTCTTCACTTATGCTAGGTTAAGCCTACCAGTTTAGTCTTCACTCTTACTTAGATAAACAATACATTGTCTTATCATTGTGCTACATAATCAAGTACTCATTGAAGTATCAAGATAACTCAACCTTTCCTTAGGTGCTGTTGTTACCAACCTTGCCTATCCCCTTAGCAACACTCAAATAGATATATTACTTTCTTAAATAGCAATAGTCTTACCAGTTAAGGTTTGACATCAATGACAATACAACAATTGCTTCAATTGCAGTTTCCAACAATCGGTACTAAGTGGATTTTCAAAAATAAGTTGAATGAGAATGGAGAAGTTATAAGGAATAAGGCAAGTCTTATTTGTAAGGGATATACATAAGAAGAAGGTATTGATTATGGTGAAACCTTTGCACCTGTTGCTAGACTGGAATGAGTTCAAATACTACTTGCCTATGTTGCACATAAGGGATTTAAGGTATATCAAATGGATGTGAAATCAACATTTCTAAATGGAATACTTGAGGAGGAGGTCTACATAGAACAACTTGAAGGGTTTGTTGATCTAAATCAGAGAGACATGGTATGTAGATTGCACAAAGCTTTATATGGACTGAAGCAAGCACCAAGGGCATGGTATTAAAGGTTACATGCTTATCTTATAAGTATTGGCTTTGTAAGAACTAGTGAAAATAGTAACATGTACATGAAAGGAGATTCTGATGATAACATTTTGATTGCTGCAATATTTGTTGATGATATAATCTTTGGTGGACAAGATCAGATCTACCAATCCTTTGCTAAAGAAATGAGAAAGGAATTTAATATGTCTATGTTTGGAGAGATTAAATTCTTTCTAGGTTTGCAGATTATACAACAGAAAGATGGGATTTTCATCACACAATCAAAATACATTAAAGAGGTATTGAAAAATTTTGGCATGGAAGATGCTAAACTTGTGGGAACACCAATGGTGACTGACTACAAATTGACAAAAGATGATGAATCTACTGAAGTAAATCAGACTTTGTACCAATCTATGATTGGTAAACTAATGTATGTAGTACATAGTAGGCTTGATATTGTACATATAGTGGGGATTGTGGAAAAATTTTCTACCAATCCTTAAGATTCACATATGGTTGCTATAAAGAGAATCTTGAGATACTTGAAGAAAATAGAGGACTATGGATTATGGTACACATTGGAAGGAAAATTTGAATTTAAAGTTTACACCGATGCAGATTGGGCTAGAAACATAGATGACCAGAAGAGCACAACTGGTGGAGCATTATTTTTAGGGGAAAGGCTTGTGACTTGGATTAGAAAGAAACAAGCATGCATCTCTCAGTCCACTATTGAAGTTGATTATGTTTCTACTACTGCAAATTGTTCAAATATAGCCTTGATCAAACAAGTATTGGAAGGAATGAATGAGGTAATCACTGACCCAGTGATTATATATTGTGACAACGCCATTGCTATAAACATTTCAAAGAATCATGTGATGCATTTGAAGACAAAGAATATATCTATCAAGTATCACTACTTAAGGGAAAAAGTTCAAGAGAAGCAAGTACAACTAGAATTTGTAAAATCTAAGGAACAACTTGCCGACATCTTTACTAAACCATTACCAAAGGATACATTTGAATATTTGAGAGCTAGACTTGGGGTCCGTCCCCTATCTACCAATCACTAATGTGATCTGGAGGTTGTATCAACCTATACTTATCAGAAGATCATTTATGTTTATGCACATAGCTCACACTTTGGATTATGTCTAAGGTTGTGAAAGATTGTAGAAACTGGAACATAAATTTGTTTATTTGTATAGTGAAGGTACATGATATGAGTTGAACAACATAAATCATTGGCTGTTGTAGAGCTATTTATATATTTTCTTTGGCATTATTGTCAAAGGGAGAGATAATGAATATGAAAAATTAGTTACTGAGAACATACAGAAAGGGAGAGACTTGAATATTTGTTGCTGAGAACAAAGGGAACCCGAGAGCTGAAAAGATCAAATCCACAGGGAGAGTCTGCACTTGTAATGCTGTTATGTTTTGTAGTGATTAAACATATTAAATTTGAGCTCACCAAGCCACAAAATTTTCTTACATAGTTTTAGAATACATGTTTGGTATGTGCATGGCATATTTTCATATTGCTTGTGTTTCCATCAATGCAAAAGGGAGAGATTGATGAACTACAACTGATTGAATATCTGAATGAACTGAAGAAACAATGATTAGAGATCACCAAGTACTGAAATGATATGTAAGATGATTAAATTAGTCAATATATTGTCATTGATGTCAAATACTCTTGACAGTACTTATCATGGTAGTCACAACCATCTGAACATCCGTTGAAGTAAGGAAAGATGAATAATTGAGATATCTACATGAGAAAAAGATGGATATGATAGATTAGGATAAGGAAAACATTGGGTAACTTATTGATGAGTCTATGGCTTCATACTGTTGATTTCATTATGTTCCATTAATCTATTATGAAGAAGAGAACTGAAATTAAACAAGACAATGTGGTTGGTAATAGAAGATTTTTGTATACACTGAGTCAGTGTAGTGTATACCGACTGATAGTATCGACCAAGATAGCTTAACTAGTTATCATCAACACATTTCTATGTTAATTGAATGTGGATGAAAACATTAAATGCTAAGAACAACTGATTGAATTTGATGAACTGGATACTATTATGATTTTGAGGTTAAAGATGAAGTTTGTTATGAGATCCACAATTGACAAAATTTGGAGAAGATCTAAAGGATGAGATTGAAATGAGTTAATGACACATCTGCCTAGGAAGGTTTAAGAGGAAAAATGGATGAAGGAGATTAAGCAGAAAAATATAATGGTTGAAATGAAAATAGTTTACTTATCTATTTAAGAGATATGAGTTTCATTGTTGAAACTATGTTAGAGGAAGAAGACTGCAGAGATATCACATGAAGACTATTCATGCATTGCTGATCAAACTTGTTAGTGAAAGAACCTAGCTGCAGAGTTAATCGAGCATCAGAGAACTATTTACCAAGGGACAATAAGTTGATGAATATTGATGAAGTGAATTTGATTATTGATCAAAGGATTTGTATGGGCTTAGCATAGATTTGAATATCTACAATTGAGTTTTATTTGAATCGGATCATAGTATATTAGTTTAACCATTGATTCAGAAAATCTCTTAACCGAGTGCACTTAATAGTCTTATAGTCTGCCCTATGTCATTCAGAGAATGTACATTGTTATCTTATTGACCCCATAGTGAATGTTGGTCAAAATTTAACTTTTAGTGTTAAATCCTCTAACAAGGTCACACCTCATAGTGTGTTTGTAACCTTTAACAGGGTTGGCTCTTCACCGAGCTCACTTCAGAAGAGTGAATTATTTTGGGTTACTGGTCCCAAGTAGTTTTTCCCTTAACAGGGTTTCCACATTAAATCATTATGTTATGTGTTATTTGTGATGATTGTTTTTTTATCATACTTTACATACTGCATACTTGATTTTTTCAATAATTAGAGTTAGCTATATAACTGGTAATCGATAAAGTGAACAGATAGATTGATATTTTATGTTACCAAGCTGCATAATTTGTTGGAATTATTTGATAAGGTACATCTTTGTATTTGGGACTATAGGATAACTGATCTAACTGATTCACCCCCCTCTCAGTTATTCGAATAGAAGACTCCAAGAAATTGATGAGGAGAGAAAATAAAAATGGACTAAAATTCTCAAGTCCAATGCTGAAGCAGAGAAAATTGCACTTGTAGTTATTCCTAAGCAAGGTGTCATAGGAAGAGGCAAAGGTGTACATTTTGATGATGTTGATATTTCTGCACAAAGGCCAATTGAAGAGCCAATTCATATATCAAACACCAAGCAGCTAGAGGATGACACATATGTAGAATATTTTTATCCTATTGGCTACACCAAGAAAGATGATACATCAAAGAAGCTAGTAATTACTAGGAATGAAGAAGTTTTAATTCAAGATATCATTGAAGGTGATCTTGACGATGAGGAAAAGTAAGATGAAGATGTTACTGCTACTACTGAGATCACAGAGGAAGAAAATACTACCAAGGTAGCCAAAGTACAAATATCAAGTAACTTATCGATTTTGGTACAAGCCATTGAAATTGCTAGTACAAAGCAATCTAAGGACACTACACCCAAGAAAATGATGGATACTATAGAAAATAAGGGTGAAGAAGGATATAAAAAGACCACCAAACTTGAAACTAATGAGGTAGATGACAAAGAATCTAAAATAGAAACAAATGTAGATAATTCTACTACCAGTACAAGGCCAGAATCCCAAGGACCTCACACTGAGGGAATAATAAAGGGGAAAGAAAAAGAGGAAAGTGTCTCCATCGAGCCACCAAAGTCAAATACAAAGTAGAGGGCTCTAGTTCCATATGGGAAATCCCCTACTTTTAACAAACATGAGAATAAAAAGAAGAAGAAACATGGAAAAGGTTCAGTCACCCTGGATGAAGTCATAAAAATACCCTCATGTGACCCGAGAACCTTAGACCTTGAAGCTCTCAGATGGTATTGAGAATTATGCACAGGAAAAGAAGCTCAAGAGAAGATGAGGTAGGAGCGTAAACATAAATATGTGCTTGAGGATGTGAGAGAAATCCTGATGCAATTTGTACTTGATGTCAATGTTGATGAGGAAACTCCCATCATTGACCAGCTTGCAACACTTATCAGGTACATCAATTCTCCCAACACCGATGCTGAAAAGAAAACTGAAGAGAGAGAAGAGTCAAACATACAATTCAAGATAACAAAGAAAATCATCCAAGTCGTGGCCATTCACAAGGTGAAGTTATCTGAGACCATAACTAAAATTGAAACTCTTATTAAGAAGATACTCACAGTTTTGAAGAAGGTTTTCACTATAGACTCTTTTACTATAGAAATATAAGAAAAGATTCAGAAGCTAGATGATGATCTAAAAAAGAGTGTAGAAAAATTAATTACAAAACCCCATGCATTCAAATTACACTATGCAAAAGAAAATCATATTCATGGGTTAAGAAATGAGGTAAGGAGAGAAGACGATAAGATAAAGTCTCAACAACTGAGCTACAAGAAGATTTGTTACCCCACATTGAGATGATGCGATGACATGTGAAGAAATCCAAGGACCTCATAGCCACTCCCGAGCTATTAGTGGTAGATCACATTTTTGACATGCATGCCCAAGTTGGTTTGGAGAAAATTGCACTAGATAGTTTGAAAGAGGAATGGGAAAACCTCTTATCCAACTTGAAGAAAACCCATCAAAACATTTTTTATAAGACATGTAAGTATGTATAGTTAAATTTGAATTATTACCAAAAAAGGGGGAAAATATATGTATACTTAAAAAAGGGAAAATATGTATATGTATAGTTTGTATACTTATCAAGACTTATAGACATGGGGAGTCTATAGTTTTGAACTTTTGGAAATTTTGATTATGGCATACATATATGTGTTTTTTTCACTAATTCCAAAGGGAGAGAATGTTAGTTTATGAGTTGTCATTAGTGTCACACATATAGTTGGTAAAGGAACAAAATAGGCTAGTCAGTCAACACACTAAGTATAGCGATAGAGTAGAGCACAAGGAAGAGTAACATAGTAGCCAAGCATAGTCTTAACTGAGAGGATACACTAAGCCAGATGATTACCAAGCATTGAGTATAGACATAACTGAGCATTCATATATACCAAGCATCAATAATTTATAGAGTCATAAATGCAGTTTATATTGAGCAATACAAGGACATAGAAGTTTGTAATGGCACACAATACAAGGCAAATGATTTACACTGAACTAGAAAATGGTTTACATAGATCGAGGTGAAGATTAAATGCATATGTAGTCATTAAATGATTAATGATCCATTTGAAATGATGTTTTAGGTTATTCATTTAGATTGTAGATCTTAGGTTTTCTAGATGATACCATAACCCTAATTAGGTCAAAATATTTTGATATAAGAATTGTCACAATGTCATTTTTACAAGTAAGATATATGAAGTAACCACCTACAAAAACATCTGAAGATCATATAGGGTTTTGAAGTTAAATTTTTGATAGAACATTCAAGGATTATATTCAGAAGCACACCAGAGGCCACCGAGCAGTATTTAGAGAATAAATATAACACAACAAGGTGATAACAGTTAAGTATTTATCATATATGAAATTAGGCAAGGTAATTTTCTATATACAGATCAAATATACTATTACTTTCTAACAATTGTGGAAAACTTAAATCTCTTAACCAAGTAGACCTAACAAGTCTTTTTGTAAATCTCTTATCCGAGTGCATACTAAAAAATGTTTCTTAAATCCTCTAACTAGGTAGATCCTAATAGGTCTTTATTGTTACTCCTAATAGGGTAAGATTATCATAAGTGATCAAACATTGTAGCCTTAACCAACAAACTTTATTACTACAGTTAGTGAAGCTTTGTGGGTGTCATCCCCACCGCAGTTTTTACCTTCTAAAAAGTGTTTCTGCGATACCAAAATACTTGTGCATTGTGTATGAAGTTTCATGGATGTTTACATGTTATATTAGAAATAATTTTATATTTTTAGTAATGATATGAATGGATGGAAAAGATAACATGTCAGTTGATTAATGAAATACATCTTCTTAAGGATTTAATTCAAAATATTTTTAGGGTTATTGATTCACCCCTCCCCTCTTAGTAACTCGCCTTTCCATAATCCCAATAGTACATATATAGCTTGTTGTATATTTTATTGTTTGGTGATGTAGGGATGTACAAGCAATATGTATTGACTCCACCTGGCTACACAAGTATGAGTGTTCCTTAAAATCCTTGTAATGTTGTTGATTCAGAGATGGTCCCAAAGTTGACATATGGAAACCCTAATGGCCTTAGACTTTTTCTTTGATAGTTATTTTGATCCCATTGGGTGGATTAGTTATCATTTTTACTTGATTGGTATTTAAATTTTATTTTAGGGTTTGGTTTATATTTTTTTTATTTTGTGAGTTTTCTTCTTGAGGATGTTATTGTTTATATATGTTTCTCTATCTCCTTCTTTATTGATATATACATAAGTATGCATAAATGGGTGCACACACACACACACACACACACACACACACATTTGTATATAAATGCATTGTATCCACTATGTGTGAATCTAATAAGTGAAGTTCAAATATATTTTGAAAGAAGTGTGCAAATAAAGGTAAATCAAACATAATAAAAAGGTAAGAATATAATAAATAAAAATAAAACCTAATATCTAATCACTATATTTTCTCCTTCTTCTCTCCTACAATTCTCTCTAAGTCATGTTGGGGAGGGGATTGGAACTCAAGACCTCTTTCTTATGAGGGGCCCCAAGTTACCAATGAGGTAAATGTTTTCCTTGAGAATCTTACCCCATTAATCTATGTTTGAATAATTACTATTTAGATATGTGAATTAAAAAAAAAACTAAATAAAAACTATGTATATATATTATAATATGGTTAATGTTCTGATCATGAATGCTGATGGTATTCCTATGGGGGAGTATCCTAGTAATGATAGAGGCATGCTACATTGGTTGTTTGTTGCATTCATGATAGAGTTTGTCATTGATGGCAACATATGCTATTGACTGGTTGTTTAGGAGCTTACAAAATAGGTTGTAGAGAATTGTACAGACATAGTACAATGAATCAACATGTGCACACTTAGAAAAAGGTTCCTAATGATGTCTTGGGTCACAATCCATGATCACACATTCTTATGAGTTGATTGGATAGAGTTATGACAAGTTTACTGGCAACTATTTTTCATAAGACAAAAAATGTGTTTTCATAGAGTTGATTGCAGAACTTTGTGGATAGAACTCATGGTTGTTTAAGTTATGATGTGTGAAAATAGGTTCATGTTGGATGCTAGCTGAAGATATTATTGTGATCATATGCAGTTGATATCATACATGTGATGTTAGTTGTAGTGTGTGCATTGGTGAAGACCTATTTGGAGGCCAACTTGGAACACATTTCAAGTAATATGATATGAAAGCTTAACCAATGGATATAAATGATTGATTGATGTAACTAATATGTTGCAAAATTGTAAGAGGTGTTGTGTGCATCTTCACATGGGTCCATTTTGTATTTTGTAAATAGGACCTATCCTATGAAGTCCGACTTGGATGTAATTGTTGTAACTTGTATTTAAGGATTGAAATCCTTGGAAAATTGTGTAAAAATGCATATGTGAAATACAAAGGTGAATGTGATCTTAAGGCTTCATTGGATACTATTGCAAGAATAGTAGTTGTGCACCTAGGCACAAGATGGAGCTTGCTTGGTAGTAATTAAAGACTGGAAGTAGTTTCCAAATAGAATTATCTCAAACTTAATGTTGTGAGGTTTTGGAGAGCCTGAGATTGGATTTAACTCTCAAATATCTTGATTAGGTTGATATATTGTACACCCCTAATAGGGTAATTTCCTTTATTAGAGGTAGACTCCTAAAAGGGTAAATTTTTTAATTGGGATCACATTGTAAAAGGCTCCAAATAGGATCTTTCTTTTAATAAGGACCTACCCATTGTTATACTCAATGCTTAATAGGGTCAGAACTCTTAACAAGGTTATTATACCTATAGTGAAGATATTTTTGGGTACCATCTCCACTGGGGTTTTTCCCTTAACATGGTTTTCCTTGAGAACAATTATTGGTGTCTATGTCTATGTGTACCTTGAGACACTTACTACTACTGAAGAAGAAAGGAAAAGTTTTGTATGCAATGTTGTTGCAAAGGAAGCCTTGGTTAATGCACTATCTGATGGAGAGTTCACAAAGGTCATAGATCTTACAAAGGAAAGTGAGATATGGAAAAGACTAATTTCACTCTATGAAGGATATGAATACACTAAGCGAGCAAAGTTACAAAATTGGAGAACAAAGATGGAGACAATAATAATGAAGGATGATGAAACAATAAGAATGTATATTCAAAGAGTATATAAATGTGTGATTGGAATTAGAAGAAATGGAGGTACTTATACAGAAGATGAAGTCATAACAAATATTTTGAGGTCTATGACTCCTTACAAAACCAAAGTTATGGATTTAGAAGAGACCATACCACAATACAAATATTTCACTAGAGAGATGTTAGTAGCCAAGCTAACTACCTTTGAGACCATAGAGCTAAAGGATGCACTACCTAAGGTGGAGACAACATTTAAAGAAATTGTTCATAGAACTAGATCTGTTGAAGCTAGATCTAATAGGAATAAGAAAGCGCAATGAAGATCTTGGAGAATATACTGAAGAATGGGAAGAAATTAAAAGGCTATAGAAAATCAAGTGGGTGAGAAGATCATGGCCTTAATCACCAGGAGATAAATGAAAGGAAAAGGTAAGTTTGAAGGAAAATTACCTTTGAAATGTTTTAATTGCAATAAGGTTGGTCTTTTTTCATCTAGATGTCCGAATAGAGTACCTAAGAATAGGCCTAAATATGGAAAATACAAGAAATACTACTATGCTAGTGATGGATCTGAAGATTGAGATGATGAATTAAATGATGTATTGGGTTTTTTTGCTATCAAAGAAGAGGATCCTATCTATGAAGAAAAAGATTTAGTTTATCATGTTGATAGGAAAATTGATTGGATAATTGATACTAGATGCTCACATCATATGACTGGTGACAAAGATAGATTCATTCAGCTAAAGAATGTTAATGGTGGTGTTATAAGATTTGGTGACAATAATCCTAGAATGATTGTTGGTAAAGGATCAATTACTTTGGATGGAAAACCTAATAGTGATGATGTACTATTTTTGGATGGCTCAAAACATAACTTGTTAAGTGTTGGACAACTTATGAATAATGTATTAGGAATAGTCCCAAGAGATAACTGGGGGGGGGGGCGGGGGGGTTGAATTAGTTATCTACAAGTTTCAATTATTTATCCAATTAAGTATACTTAAACATAAGCATAAACAAAATGAAAGAACACATGAATACAACACCAATATTTTTGTTACAGGGAAACCCAAATAGGTAAAAACCCTGGTGAGACTTGATACCCACTAATATTCTGTACTAGTGTATAATGATCCTTGTTAGAAGATCCCTTACCCTATTAGGAGTAGATTTACAATATATGAAGTACAGTAGACCTGGTTAAGGGTCATACCTTGTTAGGAGTGTTTTAAAATTTTCCCTATTAGGGGAGAGGATGGACTGTCTGAGAGCTCACTGCTCAAAGGGGTGAAGGCTACAACCTTTTGAATAACATATACACACTATATCTGGATCTTGGTGAACTATTCTTTGACCTGCTATCTAGATTAGTTCCAATGAATAGAACACATACTCTACTTGGTCACATGGATCTTCTTCTGATGGTTCAACACTCTGCACACTCTGCTCTGCTATGCTTAATCAACCATGAACCACAATTCAGCAATCACAAATGACTGCCTATAAATATCTTTCCTCCAAATGATATAATCAAGTTAGCCTATTGGAACCACCTTGAAATCATATTAGAGAAACCATAATAAAATCCAACAAACATTCTGTCAGCTCTACTATGGGCGCAACACATTCTGGGACTTGTTCATATAATATAATTGTAGACGCACGCCGCACACTGTCGACTCTACCAAAACAACTAGAAATTTCTCTATAAGATGAATTAACCTATGCGCTCTTAATCGAACATCAATAAAACTTCTCCAAGATTAACTCCAAGGGCACATATCCTCAAGATAGGTGAAACTCAAGAAATAATAAGATTCTGTTGGCTCTGCTAAACAAACACAAGAAATTACTACTGGTCAATAGTGACTGCATAACTTCACTTGCTTTCATCATTAGACCATATGTTCATAACTAAAACATCACTAAAATGTCTTCAACATATATCCTAGGGTGCATGCCCATAGGAAAAATATATGGACAACCATACATAGAACACTTCCTATAACTCTGTCAGGAACACTGCTGACACAAGCTGCTACATAACTATTTGTACTTACACTTAACCTCTGCACCCATGATATCATGCTAATATCATATCCATGCATCATGTACTGAAGGATTACTGCATAGAACTTCCATGCATGCTACTTTCCATATGTTGTCATCAATGACAAACATACAGTTAATACTGGCCTGCTGGCAAATCTCCAACAATCTCCCCCTTTGGCATTGATGGCAACATGTGGAATGAAAAACCACCATCAACCCAAATGAACATTTCTTTAATAACATTCTCCATTTCCTCTTCAAAACTTCCCCAAAGATGAATCCTCCATCTGCTACAATATTTTCTAATATTCTCCATTTCCTCAGCTATTCTGCTATCACAACTGAATACTGCTCCCCCTAAGTACATTAATCCTTCTATTTTTCATGACTCTATATACTACTCCCCCTTTGACATCAATGGCAAAGGGCACCATTCATTTTAAGCATAGATACTACTCCAAAAGTAGAGTAGTCAACCTTCCATCAGTCCCAGAGGACTGATGCCATTCCTACTTCCTTCTAAGCAGAATCAAGGAAGGGAATTACTCCCAACTTCCCCTTGAGATACTAAAAGGTATCCTTAGGCAAGGGATTTGTAAATATATCTGCCAACTATTCTTCAGTACTCACTTAGTCCAACTTGACTTCTTTCTCTACCACTTTCTCTCTTAGGAAGTGATACTTGATCTCAATGTGTTTTGTCTTTGCATGCATCACATGGTTTTTTGACATATTGATAGTGCTTGTGTTATCACAGTGAATAAAAATAGGATAATCAATCTGAATTCCAAAATCTTTTATCATCTGCTTGATCCACACAATTATAGAATAATTCAGGGCTACTGCAACATACTCCGCTTCTGCTATTGACTAAGAAATACAATTTTGTTTCTTGCTTGTCCAAGTGACAAGTCTATCACCAAGAAACACTAATCCTCTTGATGTACTTTTTCTGTCATCAACACATCCTGCCCAATTTGCATTAGTGTATACATGAAGCTCAACATTTTCTAAATTGGGATACCATAAACCATAGTCTATAGTTCCTTGTAAGTATCTGAATATCCTTTTTATAGCCATGAGGTGACTTTGTTTAGGTTCTACTACAAATCTTCCAACTATGCCAATTGCATTTGCAATATTAGGTCTAGTCTGAGTAAGATAAATCAATTTACCAATCATTGAATTGTATAATGTTATATCAACTGTTGGTGAGTCATCTTCCTTTGTAAGCTTGCTTCTAGTAATCATAGGTGTCCCTACTAGCTTGCAATCATCCATCTTGAATTTCTTCAGTATCTCTTTCACATACTTTGATTGATTAATGAAATCCCCTTTTCTATCTGCTGCACATTTAATCCTAAAAAGTACTTGATAGGACCAATCATACTCATCTCAAACTCATTCTACATTTCTTTTGCAAATTCAGCACTGAGTTGGTCATTACCTCCAAAGATAATGTCATCAACAAATATAGCTACAAGTAACAAAACTTTAGATGTCTCTCTAATGAATAGATTACAATTCGTTGCTCCTTTCTTGAATCCAATCTTTGTTAATTATCCATCTAGTATCTCATACCGTGATCTAGGGGCTTTCTTAAGTCCATAGAGGGCCTTCTTCAATCTACATACCATATCAGGTCTATCTGATAAGGTGAATCCTTCAGGCTGCTCAATGTATACTTCTTCTTTCAGATCTCCATTCAAGAATGCTGACTTGACATCCATCTGATAGACTTTGAAGTTTTTGACTGTAGCATAAGCTAGAAATAAATTAATATCTTCTAATCTACTCAAAGGTGCAATTGTGTCTAAATAATGAATGCCTTCTCTTTGTGCATAAACTTTACATACTAATCTTGCTTTGTTCCTTACTACTGTACCATCTTCATTCATCTTATTTTTGAATATCCACTTAGTACCAATCACATTCTTATCACTAGGTCTTCGGACTAGTTCCCAAGTGTTATTCTTAATGATCTAATCAAGTTCTTCTTTCATAGTATCATGCTGATCTAAATCATTACAAGCATCTTCAACACTTAAAGGTTCAATCTGAGATAATAAGCATATCACATCATTGCTAGCTGAGTTCTTTGCTTGTGATCTTGTCAAGACTTTTCCACTCTGATCTCCAATGATGTCTTTCGTGGAATGGTTTCTTGATGTAAACTTTGGAACTTTAGCTATTGCTGACTCATCAGCCTTAGGAGTTCCTTCCTCACTTATCTCAGGGTCATTGAATAACACATCAATGCTATCAAACATGTTTTCAATTACTGTCTCACTAGTGGAGGGTCTAGATTCTTCTTCAATCATGGGTGAGTAATCATGATATCTTTCTTGAATCATAAAGTTTTCATCAATCTTCACATGAGCACTTTCAATGATCTTTTTCAATCTTAAATTGAAACATCTATAAGCTTTACTTTTAGTAGAGTAACCAAGGAAAATACCTTCATCACTTCTTTCATAAAACTTGCCTATTGCTTCATCCCTCTTGATGTAGCACTTGCTTCCAAAGATTCTGAAGTATTTTACTATGGGAACATCACCAAACCATATCTCATAAGGTGTTTTGTCAGTTCCAGGCCTTAACTAAATTCTATTGATTGTGTAGACTGATGTATTGACCACATCTCTCCAATAGGTTTGTACAAATTTTCTTTCTATCATAATGGTGCACGCTGTATCAAGAATGATCCTATTTCTTCTCTCTACAATTCCATTCTGCTGAGGTGTTCTAAGTGCACTTAACTGTCTCTTTATGCCATGTTCTTCATAGTACTCATAGAATCTGTCAAAGGTGAATTCTCCTCCTCTATCCGATCTCAAACATTTTATCTTTAATCTAGATTCATTCTCAACCTTAGCTTTGAATATTTTGAACTTCTCAAAAGCTTCTGACTTATCTTTTAAGAATGTAACCCACATCATCCTAGTATAATCATCAAAAAACAAAATAAAATACCTTTCACCATAGTATGATCTTGTTTGAGTGGGTCCACATAGGTCTGTATGGATCAGACCCAATTTGTTTTCTGCTGAATTGTGCTTGCTCCTGAATGAATTCCTCACATGCTTTCCCATCACACATTCCCTGCATATAGTATCAACTATCTTTGCTATGCTAGGTAGATCTCTTACTACCTTAATATTGCTTATCTTCACTATGTTATCAAAATTGATGTGACAGTTTTTTGTGCCACAACCAACTATCATCAACTTTAGCAACAAAACAACTTGCTTTTGAATTGAGTTGAAAAACATTACCTCTTGTCTTTGTGCCTGATGCAATCATAATACCATCCTTGTTGTTAATGATGCATTTTTCATCTTTGAACTCCAACTGATATCCTTTTCCAAGTAACTGTCCAACTCTTAGAAGGTTGTGTTTCAAACCATCAACATATAGAACATCATTAGTACTGTTCTTTCCATCCAAAGTGATGGCTCCTCTACCAACTATTGGTTTAGGAGTGTTATCTCCAAATCTAACCATCCCACCATTGTATTTGTCTAGATGAACAAATATGTCTTTATCACTTGTCATGTGATGTGAACAACCACTATCTATAATCCAGTCTTTCCTTATGTCTACTTGGGAAATAAATACTAGCTCTTGATTCACTTTCTCATTTTTAGGAACTGACTTAATATTCATTTTGTCTATAATAGCAATGAATCCAATTTCTTATTCACCTGATTCATCATCTAAGACTCCATCTCCAGCAAAGTAACATTCCTTAAAGTATTTAGGCTTGTAATCCTTTTTAAACTTTCTAACTCTAGTAGGACACTTAGATGCAAAGTGACCTATCTTATTACATGAAAAGCACTTGAAAGGTAATTGACCTTCATATTTTTCTTTTCCTTTCTTTTCTCTTTTGGCAATCATAGAAATAAAATCATCTAGTATTTTATCTTCATCTTCATCATCAAAATTAGCAGAAGTGTTTGTAGATTTCTTACCATGAACTGTTGCTTTGAAGGCTATCTCACTTTTGGGTTCAGTCTTCAATCTTGAAATCTCAAAAGCTGAGATTTTGCTGATCAAGGTCTCTCTCTTGAAATTTGATGTAAGCTACATGGTCTCATCAAGGATGTTGATCTTTCTCTCATATTCTAGAGTAAGGGTAGTTATCAACTTGTCCATAATATCTTCTTTTGAGATCTCTCCACCATTGTTCCTGATTCTAGCAACTGCTTCATTGACCCTTTGATTGTAAGCTCTGATATTTTCTTCAGGCAGCATCTCTAATGCATTAAATCTTTTCTTCCATGGCTTTCTATGTGCATCCTTTTCTTCCTTGTCTCCTTCAAATATGTCTACAAGGTACTTCCATATCTTGTGGGTGGTGTCTACCTTCTTTATCTCTAAAAAATCACTATCAGATAGTGCATTGATAAGGGCTTCTTTAGCTATAGCATTATGATAAAACAATTTCTGTTGAGTGTCAGTAGGATCATCCTGTTCAAGGTCTTCTAAAGTAGGGATCTTGGCTACTTTGATAGTTACATTGAAAAATTCATAAGCAATACATTGAAAATGAGTCATCATCTTGTTCTTCCAATCAAGATAATTTTCTCCATCAAACTTAGGACTCTCTTTTTTGAAGTATGCCATCTGATCAACCTCAAGTTGTTAAAATTATCTCCGAGGCACTTGGCTCTGATACCAATTGTTAGGAATAGTCCCAAGAGATAACTGAGAGGAGGGGGTGAATCAGTTATCTATAAGTTTGAATTCTTTATCCAATTAACTATACTTAAACATAAGCATAAACACAATGAAAGAACACATGAACACAACACCAATATTTTGGTTATGGGGAACCCCAAATAGGTAAAAACCCCGGTGGGACTTGATACCCACTAATATTCTGTACTAGTATATAATGATCCTTGTTAGAAGATCTTTTACCCTGTTAGGAGTAGCTTTACAATATATGAAGTATAGTAGACCTAGTTAAGGGCTAGACCTTGTTAGGAGTCTTTTAAAATTGTCCCTGTTAGGGTAGATGATGCACTATTTGAGAGCTCACTTCTCAAAGGGGTGAATGCAAAACCTTTTGAATAATAGATACACACTATATCTGGATCTTGGTGAACTATGCTTTGACCTTCTGTCTAGATCAGTTCCAATGAATAGCACACATACTCTACTTGGTCACATGGACCTTCTTCTGATGGTTCAACACTCTGCACACTCTGCTCTGCTTTGCTTAATCAACCATGAACCACACTTCAACAATCACAAATGGTTGCCTATAAATATCTTTCCTCCAAATGATATAATCAAATTAGCCTATTAGAACCACATTTAAATCATATTAGAGAAACCATAATAAACTCTAAAAAAATTTTTGTCAGCTCTATTATGGGTGCAACACATTCTGGGACTTGTTCATATAATATAATTGTAGATGCATGCCACACATTGTCAGCTCTACCAAAACAATTGGACCTTTCTCTGTAAGTTGAATTAAATTATGTGCTCTTAACCAAACATCAATAATACTTCTCCAATCTTAACTCCAAGGGCACATATACTCAAGATAGGCACAACTCAAGAAACAATAAAATCTCTGTCATCTCTGCTGAACAAACACAGGAAACTGCTACTGGTGAATAGCGATTGCATAACTTCACTTGCACTCATCATTAGACTATGAGTTCATAACTAAAACATCACTAACATGTCTTCAACATATATCCTAGGGTGCATGCCCATAGGAAAATTGTACGGACAACCATACATAGAACATTGCCTATAACTTTGTTAGGAACACTGCTAACACAAGCTGCTATATAACTGTCTGTACTTATAGTTAACCTTTGCACCCATGATATCATGCTGATATCATGTCCATGCATCATGTACTAAAGGCTTACTACATAAGACTTCCATGCATGCTACTTTCCATATGTTGTCATCAATGACAAACATACAGTTAGTACTAGCCCACTGGCAAATCTCCAACATAATGGCTATCATTTAGAATTCAAGGATGGTCATTTCTCTATTAGAGGAGCTAATGGAGGATTAATCACATATGGCTCTAAGATCAAAGGTAATATTTTCCAGTTAAAATCTTTAGAGGTCATTTGCTTTGTTGCAAAGACTGATAACAATTGGTTATGACATAAAATGTTTTTGCATATCAACTTTGACAACATGGTAAAAGAATCTAACAATAATGCTATCAGAGATCTACCTAAAATTGTGAAACCTCTCAACACTACATACAAAGAGTGTATCTTGGGTAAGTAGATAAGAAGAACTTTTACAAGAAAAGGATACTCAACTAATGGAAAATTGGAATTGATTCATATAGACTTTTTGGACCTAAATAGACCAGTTCATACTTTAGAGACAAGTATTTTATTATATTCACTGATGACTATTCTAAAATGATGTGGTTAGGATTTCTTAGAGAAAAATTAGAAGCATTTGAAACCTTCAAGTTATATAAGGAAAAATTTGAGAATGAGATAGGTCTAAAGATAAAATATTTAAGATCAAACATAGGTGGAGAATTCACTTCACATGAATTCAATACCTTTTGTGAAGAACATGGTATTGCAAGGTAGACATCAATTTTTTTTTTACTAGGACACCACAAAAAAATGGAGTTGTTGAAAGAAGAAATAGAATAGTTCTTGATGATGCAAGAACCATGTTCATAGAAGGAAAGGTCACACATATGCATTGGACAGAAGTAGTCAATATAGTTTTATATATAATGAATAGATTAAAAATCAGAGAAGGTACATGCAAGACACCATTTGAGCTATGGTATGATAAGACACCTATTGTTAGTTATTTCAAAAATTTTGGAAGTAAATATTACATTAAGAGAGTTGAATGTATAGGAAAATTTGATGCTAGAAGTGATGAAGGAGTATTCCTCGAGTACTCTACTAGAAGTAAAACCTATACATGCTACAATTTGAGAACTAGGAAGCTGATTGAAAGTGCTAATGTGAGAGTAGATGAAAAGTTTCAAGTTAGAGAAAAATATTGTGGCTCTAACCCCTATGAGATTTCTTTTGAAAACATGAGTTCAAAATCAGGACAATATGCAGACAATAGAAATTGAGAATGAAGCATCACAAGATGTTTTGGAAATTGAAAATGGCATGAGTGCGGAGTTAAGATAAAAAACCACACCCAAATATGTTCTCATAAATGATCCTAAGGATTAGATCATTGGTGATAGTAGCAAAGGAACTAGAACAAGATTAAAAAACAAAGAAGAGAGGTCACAATCTACAAATTTCATTTTCTTGATCTCTTAATTAGAACCATAGTCCACAGATGAGGCATGAAGAGATGAATCATGGATCAAAACTATGAACAAAGAACTGGAGAAAATTTAGAAAAACAACACTTGGGAACTAGTTCCAAGGCCTAGAGACAAAAATATAATTGGCACCAAGTGGGTATATAGAAATAAGATGAAGGAAGAAGGCATTTTTGTTAGAAACAAATCAAGATTGGCATGTAAAGGATGTTCATAGAAAGAAGGAATTGATTTTGAAGAAACCTTCACACATGTTTCTAGAATTAAGATAGTCAGATTATTCCTAGCTTATGCTTCTCATAAGGATTTCAAAGTATATCAGATGGATGTGAAATCAACATTTCTTAATGTAGACTTGGAAGAGGAAGTATACATTGAGAAACCTGATGGATTTCCTTTATCAGGGAATGAAGATCTAGTTTGCAAATTAAAGAAGGTATTGTATGGATTGAAACAAGCTCTTAGAGATTGGTATCCAAGATTGGATAAGTATCTGATTCAGTTAGGATTCAAGAAAGGAAATGTTGACAGTAATTTATACCTAAGAAACACTAAAGAAGGTATCTTGATTGTTGAATTTTTTTTTATGATATTATCTTTGGAGGAAATGATGAAATGAGAAACAAGTTTGCAGATGAGATGAAAAGTGAATTTGAAATGTCTATGATTGGGGAGATGAAATTATTCCTTGGATTGTAGATTAGTCAAAGTAAAGAAGTGATATTCTTATCTTAGACCAGGTATCTTAAAGAACTATTTTAAAAAGTTTGGCATGGATGATAGTAAACCTGTTGGAACCTCTATGGTAATTGGAACCAAGTTGTCTTTGGAAGATGAAGAAAAGAATGTACCTCAGACAAGGTAAAGATCAATGATTGGAGGTCTTTAGTATCTGACACACACTAGACATGATATTTCTAATGTTATTGGAATTGTTGCAAGAATTCAAGAAGATCCTAAAGAATCTCATCTTATGGTAGTAAAAAGGATATTCAGATATCTAAAGGGCATAATTAAGTTTGGTTTATGATATGATAGATCACATAACTTTACATTTCATGCTTTCATTAATACTAATTGTGAAGGGAATGTAGATGACACAAAAAGTACTAGTGGAGGTACATTCTTCCTTGGTAAAAGATTGATTTCTTGGCTTAGCATGAAACATGATTACATTGCTCAGTCTATAGTAGAATCAGAATATGTTGTAGCAACAATCAATTATACACATATCATATGGATGAAGAAAATATTGAAGGACATTGGAATATATCTAAAATATCTAGTTACTATCCATTGTGACAATACTAGCATGGTAAATATGTCAAAGAACCCTATTATGCATTAAAAAATAAAACATATAGCAATAAAGTATCACTTCTTGAGAGATAAAGTAGAAGAGAAAGAAGTAAAGTTAGAATATGTGAATATAAAGGAGAAAATAGAAGAAATTTTCAAAAAACCTCTTCCTAAGGATATATTTGAGTATTTGAGAGGTATGTTAGGGATCATACCCCAGTGTACTTGTTGGGTATCCTAAAATTTTTCAAGGTTTGAAGTCCAATTCATGGTCTAGGTCTCCATGCGAGTGTTTTTCCTGGACTAGGGTTTGTAAAGTGTCGTGAAAATGGTCTTGACATGTTCAGGAAAACCCTTACCCTAGGTCTTGTCTTCCAAAATGTTTCCTTTCATTTCCAAACTTCATGTGGCCTTCTTGTTTCTTTTTCTTGGTTACTTTTTAATCACTTAAGTTGCTATTTGTGCACATGCTTATTTTCCCCTAGTGTTCGCTGAATCGGGAAATGTATTATCAAAGTTCAAAACAATCTGGCGATTCAGCGAATGAGTCATGTTCATGTTCATTATTAATATCAGTCGCCAGTTCTCTAGATCCTCTAGCGGTTATCCCAAACATCCAGCGAATTGGCGAATGCATTAAAGCCAAGCATCTAACCCTTTGTTCGCTAAGTCTCCAAGTGTTTCGGCGGTTTCATTTTCCTTTCCAAGAACTAGCGAATGGCGGTTATCTCCAGTTCTCGCAATATCTGGCGGTCTTGCATATTTGATCCGGTGAATGAGCGACTAAATGAAAATAATGCTATCCTCTAAATCTGGCGGTTCTGATGTTTTTGCCCAAAAGATTTCAGCGGAGATAAGTTTTATCACATTCGCTTATTCTCGGAATAAGTTGGTAACATGCTAAACCATTTAGCGATTCAGTGAAGCCTTTGGTCGCTAGTTCTCTAAATAAAAGGATAAAGGTTAAAGCAATCTGGCGAATAAGAGAATCAATGGATGATAAGTTTTAAGGCTTCAGTCGCTTATTCTCGAAATGAAATTGTCACTGATATGGAGTATTTGGAGAACTAGCGAATGCTCTTTGTTCGCTGATTCTCAGAATTAAATGGTTAAGGGTTTTGATATTCAGAGAACTAGCGATAGCCATCGATTGATGAAGATCAACGGTCAATCTGGAATCCTGGTATAAAGTGATGATTAAGTTAAATGATTTAGCGACTCAGCGAAGCCAGTGTTCGCCAGTTCTCCAGACAGTCAAGCAATTAAGTATATCTTTAAGCGAATGCGCGAACCCTTTGTTCGCTAGATCTCCAGGAAAATTGACCGTCAGTCATAACATTAAGAGAATGGGAGATGGCTTTGTTCGCTAGTTCGCCAAATGGTAATTGCAGGTTAACTGTGTAAGTGGGAGCCCTTTGTTCGCTGATTCGCGAAATGCATGGATGGTTAAGGATAGGATTCTGAGAACCCGCGAAGCTAGTAGTCGCTAGTTCTCCAAATGTGAACCAGGTTCAAACAAGGATTCAGAGAATTAGCGAAGCCAGTGGTCGCCAGTTCTCCGGTTGATAGCTAGGGTTAGCATTCTATTCAGCGATTAAGAGAAGCCATTAGTCGCTGGTTCGCTAAATGAGCTCAGATGGAAAAAGTCATAAAGGAAAAAGAAAAAAGACCGTTGCCACATAGATAAAGTACTTTGTCGATATGGACATAAAACCAGTAAGCCATCAAATCAGCTTCAAGAAGAAAGATTGCATGACGCAAACAGTTTAAAAGTACAGAATCCCGATCATTCCCTCTTCACCTTGTTTTCAAGTAGTTTAATCTATCTGTCAACATCCGGACATGGCGAGCTCGAAATTTGAAATCTGGGGGTACATGAAATTGAATATGGGATCCATTAAGGAGATTTGCATTAACTGTGGTAGTTGCACACCTTGGATTCATATCGATAAATAAGTTGAAGCTCGTTGTTTATTTGTTCAAGTTTCAGTTATTGAGAGTTTCTGTCTGTCCACAGCATTTCCGAGCATAAAAGCATTTGAGATACAGAGAATTGAAGGTGTTCCTGTAGCAAAGATGAGTCAACCTGAGAAGAGTGCAGCGTCTTCCAGTGGTGAGGCCAAGTCCAAAACTAGTGAGGACAAGAATAAGCCTAATTTTTTAGATGAATTCCTGAAACTGTTGCCGGGCTCCAGTCAGAACAAGAGGGCTTCTGATGACATGTTTGAAGATCTTTTGGAATGGTGTAGAGACCCAATCACTCCGGAATTCACAGGTTACACCATTTTCAACTTCTTTTAAGACAATAGAAATAAGCATGTTCTTGTCTGTAATGGTTGGGTGTTAGGATTAGGAAAAATGGTTGTCCCTGACATTTTCCTAGATATTGATTTAATTGTTGCCCTAGCCAGAAGGTATGACCCTATTTCAAGGACAATTAGAAAAGAAGATCAATCACCCTTAGTTACTCTTGATAGGGGATCTTTTATGAAAGCTTTTGGTCTTTACACGTCCTTTTCCACTGAGATTGATTTGAACAAAGAAAAGGCAAGATACAGAAGCAATGTAGGGTCAGTAAAAGACCAGTTGGTTAAGCATATGCCAAAACAGGACAAATACATAGCCCCCCTTCCTGCTAACATGAATGCCCCATACCAGTTCAAATCCCTCCATCATTATATGAGATATACTTGTTATGCATTATGTAGAGTTTTGGGAATGGATGGGAATGCAGAATTTTTACCAGCTGACTTGCTGATGATCATCCTGGATATTCAAAATCCTTTGGTAAACACTGACTATGATTACATTTAGTATGTGATCGATAGGATGCATCAGGGGCTGATGTCTATCCAAGAAAGTAAAAGTCCTATTGAGTTCATGCATTATTCTCTATTAATGCATTTGATTCTGTTTTTCAACATCAACAGTTTTGATGCAAACATGTTAAAACCAAGGTTCACTTTCAAGGATCAGCACAACCCAGTGCAGTTGTGGGTGAGGATATGGAATTCTACATCTAATGAAGCAGATTTTTGTGTTTTTCAGAATTTCATTGTTTATCCAATTATCAGGATGCTAGGTATAAATGTCACCAGGCTATCTCCTAGAGTCCTCAGGCTTTTAAGACCACTGCAGTATGTGGATAAATGGGAGGGAAATCATAATTGGGGTGATTTCTACTTAGGAGATAATTCCACAATTATCAAAGTTTATGGCTGTCCCCAACCCCCACATTTATTACCAAAGTATGTGCCTCCGATATTGGCTTGTTTGGAATTTGTTTGGCAGCTAATGTGTACAGATAAAGAGCTCCTGGCCCCTCACAGAAAGGGTACATTCACACCCAGGCAGTTCAGGGTAGGTGATTTCCTAATAGGAAAGAGGGCTTTTCCTCAAATCAGTGCATGGTTACAACAATTTAAAATGGTTACTGGTGCTTGTAGGCACATAGATCCTGAAGACTTCATCAAGACTGCCAGGATGACTTACATCCCAAACATTGGTGTGATCAAAGAGCATGAAGGTTTGGATGAAGAAGATGTGATCAGAAACATCTTAGATGAAGATGAGGTTAAGAGGAGATGGTACAGATTCTTTGATTTAGTAGATTTGTCCAACCAGTTGAAGGCATCTCAGATTCCTTTTGAGGGTTTTTTCCCTGATCTTCCTTATTTGAAGAGGATTGATGGGATGATTGAAAAGTATGATACCTTGGAAAATCAATTGGAAGGCTTGATTGATCAGAATGAGCCAGAGAAGAAGAAAAAGAAAGATTATTCATCTTCTGATGAAGAAGAATTCACTGATGAGTCACAAGAAGAAGATAGTCCTCCACAGGTTGAGAGACCACCAGTTGTTGATCTTACTCAAGATCAACCAGAAATGCAGGATATCTCAGAGCCACCATTGAAGAGACAGAGGCTTGAGGAAGGTGAACCTTCAAGGCATGTGAGACAAAGAAGGGAAATTGACAGAGCATCTGCTCTTGTACCAGGTGATAGGCCATATCATCATCAATTGAGGAAAGCAATAAGAGAAGGAAAGAAGATAGCCATTGAGCAAGAAGGCAGAGAAAAGTCCTTATGGTTAGAGAAGGATATCAGAGAGGTCTATCAAGAGGAATTCTTGAGTGATGATCAGTTCATTAAGACTGATGAGTTCAAGAGTTTTCTCATTTGGAACAAGCAGCAAGAAGTGAAGAAAGCTCTGCCTGAAGGTATGGAGCCAAGTGAAGAAACTTTGAGAGCTCTTGCTTCATATGATCCTAGCCTTGATCCCATAACAGTGGATGAAGCCAGAGATTTGGTTAAATCAAGTGGAATGTTGTTAACCCCAGGATGGGATCTGACTTTTGCATTCCTCATTGATCAACTGAGAAAGCAACCAGAGGGTAGCCTATCATATGAAGTTCACATTGGTGACATGATTAGAGGAAGTGGCTATGACCCTAAGTCCCAAGCTGTTGCAATGTGGTCCATGGCTCCCAAAACTCAAAAGCTATCCCTATTGAGTATAGAGGATAAGATGGAGGGGAATAAAATTATATGGACTGTACAAAATACAACAGACCTTGAGGTCTCCAAGGCAGTAACTCATTGGGATAATTTGAATGAAGCCAAGACAGCTCAGCTGTCAGAAAGATATGCCAAATTGTTTGAGAGTTCAAGCATGGTAGCCAAGGACAGAGATCTGAAAATGATGAGGATCAAACAGTTGGAAGATGAGCTGGCAGAAATAAATGTCAAACTTGAGGAAGCCTCAAAAATAATTCCTCCTCCTCCTTTGCAAGTTGAGGTACCTGTTCAGGTAAATTTGGAGGCAACTGAGGGACCTGCTGAAGACTTGGAAAAGGTGAAATTGGATGCATCCCTGGACACTATAGCCAAAATAGTGCAGTACAGGCAGGACAAAATAAAGGACAAGATGGATGCAGTTCATAAATCAGTCAGCCTATTACATCAGACCAATCAAAAGGTGAATGACTATTTAGCCACCTTGGAGCCACTCTATAGTATTTGGTCTGGGAGGAATTTATTGTTTGATAAGCTTGACAGTTTACAAGAACACAGGCCTGATATCCCAAAAGTAGTAACTGATGTGTTTGAAAGGATTGGCCTAATAAGTGCAACATCAAAGTTTTTCAAAGGAAAATCAAACCAAATAAAGGCTAAGTTAGCCATGTTTGATAAAGATTACAGCAAGTATTTGCCCCCGGTATATGATGACAATGGAAATGTGGTTAAGCTGGAAGATTGGAAGTTGTCAATGGGTCAGTTGGTCATCAATCAAGATGCCTTCCTAAAAGATAATAAGGCTTTGGACGTGGAAGGAACTAACAATATAATTGATAGTTTATTCAAAGTTGAAGGTGACTGTATCAAGTTTATATCAGAAGTTAAAAATGTAACTGATTCTACATGGGAACGGCAAGTCAACTTTTTACAGGAGCTGCAGAGTTACGACTGGCCATCTGATGATGATGTGGCAGCTTGGGAAAAGCTAATCACAAAGAAGAAGAAGAAACCGGTCATCCAGCTGACAGAGGAGGAGGAAGAATAGATCGCACTTGGCACCTGATCCAGAATTTGAGGGAGAGCGTGTTCAAATAGAGAATGATGTAAGTTAGCCTGTAATGGCGGTCATCATTCATATGAAAAACTTGGTAACTGCTCTAAAAATATCTACAAACAAAGGTGCCAGCTGCGGAAGTTGTTCAGAACTGAAAATACGCCTTGCTGTCTTTATTAAATATCTTTCTGTTTGTATTTTCTTTTGTTTTCTAGCGCAATTTTCTATCAGCCATCCGAAGCTTGTTGCATCCTTTCGAGGATTCCAGGATGGTTGATTAGTATAAATAGTCTGTTCCTATTGATGATCGGGGGTTGGAAAATATTTTGTAAAGGAGAGGTTTGAAATATAGAACCTGATTTTCTATGAAATCAAGAAAAATTGTACGAATGCATTTTATCAATTAATACAAATACACTGGAGTTCTGTTACTACAATTTGATTATCTTTACATGTGGAGTGTTTTAGTTTCTTTATGCATTTAAATTGTAAGACAGTTTAAATACATCTTTCACAAGGTGAATGTAGGGGTTGAGCTTAAGTATCTTTCAAGGAAAGAGTAAAATCTTAGGGGAGGTCTCTGGGAATTGAATATCTATATGTGGATTTGATGATAGGTGTAGGAATGGAAACAATGATATGTTAGGCATGTTATTTGAGTTTCATTGTATTCGTTTTAATAGATATATGTGAAGGTAGACTCTAAAGAAATCTATGTTACCATATCATAGGAAGTTCTAAACAATGATATGACAAGTTTGGAAGTTCATAGGAATGGAAACAATGATATGTTATGGCATGTTACTTGAGTCATTGTATTCGTTTTAATAGATATATTCGTTTTCATTCCCGCTTGAGTAGTGGGTGGCGACTCTAAAGAAATCTATGTTACCAGTTGTTGTTAGTTGCAAAATTTTGTAAAAGTTATTGTCATTTACAATGAGTCGACCAAGGAACACTAGGTCGTATTATAGGGATCATCCAGAAGATAATATAGGGGATGAACTCCACACACCAAGCAGAAAGCAATGGTCTAGGAGAGGCCAAAATAATGCTAGTTCCCAGGCTCATTCTTGAGAAAGATTTCGTGTTCCACTTCCTCATGAAACTTCTTCGTCTTCTAGCGATCCTGAGCATGTCAAAAGGGTCACACCAGAGGTCTATATGCAGAAAGAAGTAGTCACAGAAGTAGGTTTTTTCCCTGCTAGAGAAACCCTTGAACAACTTGATGAAACCTCTACTGCTGAAACAACTTCATATGATTCTGAGAAGTTAAGAGAGGAAGTGATTGCTTTGAGAGAAAAGGAATGTGAGGAATTAGCAGAAATTGCTAATAGAATGAAGATAAGGGAACAACAGCTTCGTGAATTGCTTCTGGAAAGGGAAGAACTCCTCAAAAGAACCAGGAGAAATGAGACCCATGTTAGTGATCTAAACCAGGATGTACAAGGTTTGGATAAAGAATTGTTTGGTGATATGCAAGCTTTGAGAAAGCAAGCTCAGGATACCAGGCCCAAACAAAGTGAATTTGAGGGAACAGGCCATGTCTTAAGACAACTGAATCCCTCTGAAATCAAAATAAACAAGGAGATTAAAATTGCTCCCAAGGAAATCCCTGATAAGGGAAAACAAAAGGTGGTAGGTGTTGCTATAAATGAACCGAAGAAGGTTGTGCCCATTCCTAATGTGCCTACTCAAGCTAGTACAGATTTAGACAGAGCTAGGAAAGCAAAGGAGGATTTGGCTATGCAACTTGAGAAACTTGAGTTAGAGGCTGCTGTAGATGAAATGAAGAGGAAGATTGCCTTTCTACATGCTAACATGAATACATCTGCTAGTAGTTCTATCCCTATTACCATAGGAACAACTTCATCCAGTCAGCCTAACATTGCAATTCCAAATACTCAAGCCTTTCACTCTGGACAATTTCCTAGTCAAGCTCCTTTGGTTTCTTAGGGTACAGTGGGAACTATACCTTGTCAAAATGTTGCAATTACCCCTTCAAATCAGCCAATTATCCAAAGATGACCAGTTCATTTGGATAGATATAGGCCCTTGTTTTTTGATGGTATTCCTGGCCAACCTAATGCCATTCCTAATGAAATCAGGAAGAAGATCCCATTATTTACTGGGAATAATGTTATTACTTGTGAAGAGCATTTGAAGTTTTTCACAGATAAAGTTAATGACTATGAGATTGAGCATGAAGATGTCATTATGAAACTTTTGTTCAATCATTGATTGAAGATGCTAGGGATTGGTATAGAGGGTTACCTGAGAACAGTATTGCTTCATGGGATGAATTTGTCAGGAGTTTTAAGGAGCAGTATGTTGAACATGTGAATTCTAGTTACATGCTCAATGAATTCAATAATATCAAGAAAAATTATAATGAGAGCATGTCAGAATTCAATAGCCGGTTCCAAAAGGCTATGTACAAATTGTTCTAGGTTTTGAGGTTGGATTATGTAGTTTGCATGACCACTTATTTCAATTCCATGGATGGTAAAATATCTTATCTCCTAAGAGATAAAAATCCCTGCACCCTTAGGGATGCATTTAAATTGGCCATAAATATTGAGAGTAACCGAAAGGCATCTGGCCAAATGTACAAGAGGGATGAGGGTAAATTGTGGAAAGAGACCAGACCACAACATGCAAGGCCTTTTAAAGAGGAGGACTGGGTGCTAACAAGGAGTTCCCAACAAGATTTGATAAAGGAGGTAGAAACTTTCAAGATGCAAGGCCCCCTTATCAAAGGCAGGACAAGGCCCCTAATTTGAGAGATATGCCTTACAAAACTAATTGGAAGGATGGGAGACCTGTTCTCGACAGTAATGAGGTACAAAAAGGGAGAGATACCCCAGATCCCTTAAAGAAAAATATAACACACAATGTAGAAAACACTCCTTGGTGTGTTGCTTGTAATATGCCTCATTCACCTTTCCAGTGTGCTATGGCCCAAGCCTTAGGAGAAGAGGCTGATAACTCATGTGCAGGAGATTATGAAGAATCTGAAAAGCTTGCCATTAACATGTTTACTACAGATCCAATAGAGGATTTTGTGTCCTCAGATGATGAAGCAAGCTGCCCAGATGTTGATCATAAGAGAAAGATTTTCTCTGATTATGAGCAACAAATATTTACTCAATCTGATCCTGAAGAATTTGATAACAATGATTATAAAACTCATATGGTGGGATCTAGATCAGATGAGAAGCAATGGAGGAAGCCCAGTGAAGAGGAGATCAAAAACTTAACTGTGGCTGCCATAACACAAGCAAGATCCTCATACAATTTGAGGAATAGAAAGGTGGATAATGAACAGGGAATTCCTAGATCAGTATTCATCAAAGGTAGTCCTCAGGATAAGGGTTTCCCAAAGCCCAATGTTATAGATGGCAAGGATCAAGAACTTGTGGGTGAAAAGAAGAAAGGGGAGGATGTTAGTGCTGACAAGATCAAAAAGAAAACTGGTAGGACAAAGGATCAATCTGATTCTCCTACTGATTCCCCTGCATTTGATATGAGACATGCGTTGTCTCAGATGAAAGTGTCCATCCCTCTGCTTGAAATGTTGAAAATAGAGGAGCACAAGACAGCAGCCTTGGCTCTTATAAATGAGCAGAGATTTGCTCCTACCAAACAAGAAGAAGGGAGTTCTATAAAAAGGCCTATTCCCATCTCAGATGTATGTGTTGGGACAATTGTAACACAAGAACCTTCTTCCATCAATCCCTTTTATGTTACTTTAATTGTGAATGACTTATTGTTAAAAAATTGTATGATAGACTCTGGTGCTGCCACAACTGTGATGCCATATCATGTAATGAAAGAATTGGGATTGCAAGTTGACACTTCTAATGGCAGGTGTTATGCAATGGATAATAGGGCAGTGCCTATTGTGGGGACTTTGATTGGAATTGAGGTAAAAATTGCTACATTCCCAGAGGCTACATACAAAATGGATGTAGTTGTTGTGGATACAGAGCCTCACTATGGCATGTTATTGTCAAGACAATGGGCTGCAGCATTGGGTGGAAAGCTAGAATTAGATCTATCTTATGCCACTATTCCAGTGAATGGGACAGAAGTAAAGTTGTACAGGGAGCCCCGTTCCTCAGTTATGGTGGAGATGGTTGCTCCGGAAGCCCTTAATTGTTTTGTAGATATTGACATGAACAATTTTGTAATTAAAGAAGTGTTACCTCAGTTGAAGAACACAGACCCAATTGTGGAAGAATTGATGATGCAACAAGATAGCTTGTGGCAAATGTTTTTTGATGGTGGATGCTCCAAAGAAGGATCAGAAGCTGGTGTTGTTTTCATTTCCCCATTAGGTAATACTTTCAAGTACTCCTTCTTGTTGACTTTCAGTTGTACAAATAATACTGCTGAATATGAGGCCCTGATCTTGGGATTAGATGTAGCCATAAAGCATGGTATTAAATGTTTAAAAGTTCATGGTGATTCCCAATTGATTGTAGCCCAAGTAAGATCCCAATATGCTTCTAAGGATGAGAAACTCAAGTTGTATAAGCATGCTGTCTGGGATATATTAGAATTTTTTGAAGCTTTTAATCTGCTCTGGGTAGAGAGGTCAAATAACATCATGGCAGACTTTCTTGCTAATGTTGCTTTGAAAAACAATGATATCACCCTCTCTGGTGTTTCCATGTTGGAAACTAAAACTAGGCCTGCAGTTCCTGACAATGTGTACAATTGGCAAGTTTTTGAGGATGATCTTGATATCCTTAGATTCCTTCAAGGCCTGGATCAATATGATGGTCAACAGATAGATTTCAATGAGGTACAGGAATGTATTGAAGGAAAAGAATGCATCATGGGAAATGAAATAGTTCAATTGCCTTCTAATCATATACCCAAAGGATTGGTAGAACTGGAGGGAATGTTTAAAATAAATGATGGTTGTCTGTCCCAAAAGTCTAATACGAAATTGGAAGACTTAGAGGAGATAAACCTAGGATCAAAAAATTCCCCACAAATGGTATACATTGGAAAGAAACTGAGTAGGGAGATCAGAGGCAACTTGATTAGACTGTTGAAAAGGTACAAACATGTGTTTGCCTGGTCATATGATGACCTCAAAGCTTATAGGGCTGATTTATTCCAGCATGAAGTTCCTCTAAAGGAGGAAACCACACCCTTTAGACAAAAGCAGAGACCCATTAATCCTTTACTGGCCACCAAAATGCAAGTTGAGTTGACAAAACTGAGAGATGCTGGTATTATTGAACCAATTAGGCACTCAACTTGGGTTTCAAACCTTGTACCAGTGAGGAAGAAGAATGGTGACATTCGGCTTTATGTTGATTTTAGGAACCTAAATGTGGCATCACTCAAGGATAATTATGGATTGCCTAATATGGAGGCCATGCTGCATAGGGTGATTGGATGTGAACTCCTGTCAATGATGGATGGTTTCTTAGGGTATAACCAAGTGCTAGTCAAAGAATCAGAGCAATTCAAGATAGCCTTTACAACTCCTTGGGGAACTTATGTATATGTTCGCATGCCTTTTGGTCTAAAAAATGCTGGGGCAACTTTTCAGAGAGCCCTGGATGTTGCTTTCAAAGAAATGATCAATGTCTTAATGGTAGTGTATCAAGATGATCTCACTGCTTTTTCCAAAAGGGCTGATGATCATTGTTCCCATTTAGAAAAGATTTTTCTCAAAGCCTTAGAGTTTGGTGTGTCCTTGAATCCCAAGAAATGTCAATTTGCAGTGACAGAAGGAAAGTTATTGGGACACATAGTATCAAAAGAGGGAGTTAGGATTGATCCTGAAAGAGTGGAAGCCATCAAAAGGGTCCCTCCACCAAAGAATATAAAGGGTGTGCAATCATTTTTGGGGCAAATAAATTTTGTGAGAAGATTCATTGCCAACTTTGCAGAGTTGGTCAAGCCCATAGTAAAGTTCCTTAAAAAGGGAATGAAATTTGAGTGGAACTTGGAAGCTCAGCAAGCTTTTGAAAAAATTAAACAAACAATTCAAGAAGCTCCTGTTTTGGTATCACCTGATTATTTGAAACATTTTTCTCTGTTTTCTTTTGCATCTTTTCATACTATTGTAGCTATCCTTCTGCAGAAAGATCAAGAAGGATATGAACATCCTATAGCTTTTTTCAGCAAGTCTTTGCAATCTACTGAATTGAATTATGAAATAATGGAAAAGCAAGCTTATGCACTTGTGAAAGCAGTCAAGGCTTTCAGACCGTATTTGGTTTGTGCAAAGGTTAATGCTTATGTACCCCATGCTGCAGTAAAGGATATCTTGATACAGAGTGAAGTTACAGGGAAGAGATGTAAATGGATAAACAGGATTCAAGAGTTTGACCTTGAGATTCACATTACCAAATTGGTAAGAGGATTGGGACTTGCCAAGTTAATGACTGAGGAAAACATGGACCTTGTCTAGATCAATAATGTTGCTGCTAATGTTGATACAGTTACTAGTATTGAGATGCAACCCTGGTACAAGGATCTTGTTTATTTTATTAAAAATGCTAAATGTCCACCTGAATTGAATGATAATCAGAGAAGAAGCTTGAGATTACAGGCTCAAAGATATGTCCTTATTCAAGGTGATTTGTACTGGAAAGACAATGATGGCATTTTACTCTTCTGTTTGGATAAACATCAATCAGAGAAGGTGCTAAAAGAAATGCATTCTGGAATGTGTGGAGGGCATTATTCTGCTCGGTCAACAGCTCATAAAATTTTGAGGGCAGGATATTATTGGCCTGTATTGTTTAAAGACACCCACTCTTATGTTAGAAAGTGTGAACCTTGTCAAAGGTTCTCAAAGAAACTAAAATTTTTAGGTGCATTGTTATTAAATCCAGTTGTTGCAGAAGCCCCTTTTGCAATGTGGGGTATGGATTTTATTGGAGAGTTCTTTGAAAAGTTCAGTGGAAGACATAGTCACATTTTGGTGGCTACTGATTACTTCACCAAGTGGATAGAAGCTATTCCCACTAGAGGAGCAACAAGTGCTGTGGTGATTGATTTCGTGATGAACAACATAATCACAAGATTTGGTGTCCCAATCAAATTGGTTGTAGACAATGCAATGAGTTTTAGGTCTCAGGAAATTACTAATTTTTGTGATGAAATGGGAGTTATCTTGTCTTATTCAAGCCCATATCACCCACAGGCCAATGGACAAGCTGAGTCTAGCAATAAGAGCATTTTGCAAATTTTGAAGAAGACCTTGGAAAAGAACAAAAGAGGTTGGCATGAGAAGTTAAAATTAGCACTATGGGCTAACAGAATTTCTGAGAAAAAAGCCACAGGGAAGTCCCCCTTTGAAATGGTATATGGTGCAAAAACAAGATTGCCAATTAATAATCTCCTTCCCATCTACAGGTTTATGCAAGAGGAAGATATTGAAATCAGCAACCCACTGCAAGATAGGATGGTTCAGCTGATTGAGTTGGATGAGATAAGAAGGGAAGGGTAGAAAAATAACATCAAACTGCAGCAAAAAATGAAATATCTTTTCGATAAAAGGGCTACTGTGAGAAAATTTCAGCCTGGTGACATGGTTCTTCAATGGAATGCTAGATTTGAAGACAAAGGGAAGCATAAAAAATTTGAGTCCTTATGGATGGGTCCCTTCATTGTTTATCAAATTCATGGCAAAGATTCTTATTTTTTGCAAGGTATGGATGGTGAAGAGAAAGAATTGCCAGTGCATGGACAATTCTTGAAATTTTTCTTTAGTTGAAAGTTCTTTTTCCATGCACAGTAGGCTTGTATTATATGTATAGGTGTGTTTGCTTCTCGTTTTAGGTTCAGGTTTTGTGGTCTGCCTCCCAGAGATTCATGGTTTCTTACTTTGATCTTACAATCAAGCTTCCTCAGATGGAGCCACTGTTGGGTATCCTAAAATTTTTCAAGGTTTGAAGTCCAATTCATGGTTTAGGTCTCCATGCGAGTGTTTTTCCTGGACTAGGGTTTGTAAAGTGTCGTGAAAATGGTCTTGACATGTTCAGGAAAACCCTTACCCTAGGTCTTGTCTTCCAAAATGTTTCCTTTCATTTCCAAACTTCATGTGGCCTTCTTGTTTCTTTTTCTTGGTTACTTTTTAATCACTTAAGTTGCTATTTGTGCACATGCTTATTTTCCCCTAGTGTTCGCTGAATCGGGAAATGTATTATCAAAGTTCAAAACAATCTGGCGATTCAGCGAATGAGTCATGTTCATGTTCATTATTAATATCAGTCGCCAGTTCTCTAGATCCTCTAGCGGTTATCCCAAACATCCAGAGAATTGGCGAATGCATTAAAGCCAAGCATCTAACCCTTTGTTCGCTAAGTCTCCAAGTGTTTCCACGGTTTCATTTTCCTTTCCGAGAACTAGCGAATGGCAGTTATCTCCAATTCTCGCAATATCTGGCGGTCTTTTGAAACAATCTAGTGATTCAGCGAATGCTCTGTGTTCGCTTGTTCTCAGAATCTGGCGGTCAAGGGTCATTTCAACTAGAGAATTAGTGAATATCGTGGATTGCTTTCACGATCAACGGCCCTGTTTTAATCTCAAAATATCTGTGGGTCCTGCATATTTGATCTGGCGAATGAGCGACTAAATGAAAATAATGCTATCCTCTAAATCTAGCGGTTCTGATGTTTTTGCCCAAAAGATTTCAGTGGAGATAAGTTTTATCACATTCGTTTATTCTCGGAATAAGTTGGTAACATGCTAAACCATTTAGCGATTCAGCGAAGCCTTTGGTCGCTAGTTCTCTAAATAAAAGGATAAAGGTTAAAGCAATCTGGCGAATAAGCGAATCAATGGATGATAAGTTTTAAGGCTTCAGTCACTTATTCTCGAAATGAAATTGTCACTGATATGGAGTATTTGGAGAACTAGCGAATGCTCTTTGTTCACTGATTCTCAGAATTAAATGGTTAAGGGTTTTGATATTCAGAGAACTAGCGATAGCCATTGATTGATGAAGATCAACGGTCAATCTGGAATCCTGGTATAAAGTGATGATTAAGTTAAATGATTTAGTGACTCAGCGAAGCCAGTGTTCGCCAGTTCTCCAGACAGTCAAGCGGTTAAGTATATCTTCAAGCGAATGTGCGAACCCTTTGTTCGCTAGATCTCCAGGAAAATTGACCGTTAGTCATAACATTAAGAGAATGGGAGATGGCTTTGTTCGCTAGTTCGCCAAATGGTAATTGCAGGTTAACTGTGTAAGTGGGAGCCCTTTGTTCGCTGATTCGCGAAATGCATGGATGGTTAAGGATAGGATTCTGAGAACCCGTGAAGCTAGTAGTCGCTAGTTCTCCAAATGTGAACCAGGGTCAAACAAGGATTCAGAGAATTAGCAAAGCCAGTGGTCGCCAGTTCTCCAGTTGATAGCTAGGGTTAGCATTCTATTTAGTGATTAAGAGAAGCCATTAGTCGCTGGTTCGCTAAATGAGCTCAGATGGAAAAAGTCATAAAGGAAAAAGAAAAAGGACCGTTGCCACATAGATAAAGTACTTTGTCGATATGGACATAAAACTAGTAAGCCATCAAATCAGCTTCAAGAAGAAAGATTGCATGACGCAAACAGTTTAAAAGTACAGAATCCTGATCATTCCCTCTTCACCTTGTTTTCAAGTAGTTTAATCTATCTGTCAACATCCGAACATGGCGAGCTCAAAATTTGAAATCTGGGGGTACATGAAATTGAATATGGGATCCATTAAGGATATTTGCATTAACTGTGGTAGTTGCACACCTTGGATTCATATCGATAAATAAGTTGAAGCTCGTTGTTTATTTGTTCAAGTTTCAGTTATTGAGAGTTTCTGTCTATCCAGAGCATTTCTGAGCATAAAAGCGTTTGAGATACAGAGAATTGAAGGTGTTCCTGTAGCAAAGATGAGTCAACCTGAGAAGAGTGCAGCGTCTTCCAGTGGTGAGGCCAAGTCCAAAACTGGTGAGGACAAGAATAAGCCTAATTTTTTAGATGAATTCCTGAAACTATTGCCGGGCTCCAGTCAGAACAAGAGGGCTGCTGATGACGTGTTTGAAGATCTTTTGGAACGGTGTAGAGACCCAATCACTCCGGAATTCACAAGTTACACCATTTTCAACTTCTTTTACGGCAATAGAAATAAGCATGTTCCTGTCTGTAATGGTTGGGTGTTAGGATTAGGAAAAATGGTTGTCCCTGACGTTTTCTTAGATATTGATTTAATTGTTGCCCTAGCCAGAAGGTATGACCCTATTTCAAGGACAATTAGAAAAGAAGATCAATCACCCTTAGTTACTCTTGATAGGGGATCTTTTATGAAAGCTTTTGGTCTTTACACGTCCTTTTCCACTGAGATTGATTTGAACAAAGAAAAGGCAAGATACAGAAGCAATGTAGGGTCAGTAAAAGACCAGTTGGTTAAGCATATGCCAAAATAGGACAAATACATAGCCCCCCTTCCTGCTAACATGAATGCTCCATACCAGTTCAAATCCCTCCATCATTATATGAGATATACTTGTTATGCATTATGTAGAGTTTTGGGAATGGATGGGAATGCAGAATTTTTACCAGCTGACTTGCTGATGATCATCTTGGATATTCAAAATCCTTTGGTAAACACTGACTATGATTACATTTAGTATGTGATCGATAGGATGCATCAGGGGCTGATGTCTGTCCAAGAAAGTAAAAGTCCTATTGAGTTCATGCATTATTCTCTATTAATGCATTTGATTCTATTTTTCAACATCAACAGTTTTGATGCAAACATGTTAAAACCAAGGTTCACTTTCAAGGATCAGCACAACCCAGTGCAGTTGTGGGTGAGGATATGGAATTCTACATCTAATGAAGCAGATTTTTGTGTTTTTCAGAATTTCATTGTTTATCCAATTATCAGGATGCTAGGTATAAATGTCACCAGGCTATCTCCTAGAGTCCTCAAGCTTTTAAGACCACTGCAGTATGTGGATAAATGGGAGGGAAATCATAATTGGGGTGATTTCTACTTAGGAGATAATTCCACAATTATCAAAGTTTATGGCTGTCCCCAACCCCCACATTTATTACCAAAGTATGTGCCTCTGAGATTGGCTTGTTTGGAATTTGTTTGGTAGCTAATGTGTACAGATAAAGAGCTCCTGGCCCCTCACAAAAAGGGTACATTCACACCCAGGCAGTTCAGGGTAGGTGATTTCCTAATAGGAAAGAGGGCTTTTCCTCAAATCAGTGCATGGTTACAACAATTTAAAATGGTTACTGGTGCTTGTAGGCACATAGATCCTGAAGACTTCATCAAGACTGCCAGGATGACTTACATCCCAAACATTGGTGTGATCAAAGAGCATGAAGGTTTGGATGAAGAAGATGTGATCAGAAACATCTTAGATGAAGATGAGGTTAAGAGGAGATGGTACAGATTCTTTGATTTAGTAGATTTGTCCAACCAGTTGAAGGCATCTCAGATTCCTTTTGAGGGTTTTTTCCCTGATCTTCCTTATTTGAAGAGGATTGATGGGATGATTGAAAAGTATGATACCTTGGCAAATCAATTGGAAGGCTTGATTGATCAGAATGAGCCAGAGAAGAAGAAAAAGAAAGATTATTCATCTTCTGATGAAGAAGAATTCACTGATGAGTCACAAGAAGAAGATAGTCCTCCACAGGTTGAGAGACCACCAGTTGTTGATCTTACTCAAGATCAACCAGAAATGCAGGATATCTCAGAGCCACCATTGAACAGACAAAGGCTTGAGGAAGGTGAACCTTCAAGGCATGTGAGACAAAGAAGGGAAATTGACAGAGCATCTGCTCTTGTACCAGGTGATAGGCCATATCATCATCAATTGAGGAAAGCAATAAGAGCAGGCAAGAAGATAGCCATTGAGCAAGAAGGCAGAGAAAAGTCCTTATGGTTAGAGAAGGATATCAGAGAGGTCTATCAAGAGGAATTCTTGAGTGATGATTAGTTCATTAAGACTGATGAGTTCAAGAGTTTTCTCATTTGGAACAAGCAGCAAGAAGTGAAGAAAGCTCTGCCTGAAGGTATGGAGCCAAGTGAAGAAACTTTGAGAGCTCTTGCTTCATATGATCCTAGCCTTGATCCCATAACAGTGGACGAAGCCAGAGATTTGGTTAAATCAAGTGGAATGTTGTTAACCCCAGGATGGGATCTGACTTCTGCATTCCTCATTGATCAACTGAGAAAGCAACCAGAGGGTAGCCTATCATATGAAGTTCACATTGGTGACATGATTAGAGGAAGTGGCTATGACCCTAAGTCCCAGGCTGTTGCAATGTGGTCCATGGCTCCCAAAACTCAAAAGCCATCCCTATTGAGTATAGAGGATAAGATGGAGGGGAATAAAATTATATGGACTGTACAAAATACAACAGACCTTGAGGTCTCCAAGGCAGTAACTCATTGGGCTAATTTGAATGAAGCCAAGATAGCTCAGCTGTCAGAAAGATATGCCAAATTGTTTGAGAGTTCAAGCATGGTAGCCAAGGATAGAGATCTGAAAATGATGAGGATCAAACAGTTGGAAGATGAGCTGGTAGAAATAAATGTCAAACTTGAGGAAGCCTCAAAAATAATTCCTCCTCCTCCTTTGCAAGTTGAGGTACCTGTTCAGGTAAATTTGGAGGCAACTGAGGGACCTGCTGAAGACTTGGAAAAGGTGAAATTGGATGCATCCCTGGACACTATAGCCAAAATAGTGCAGTACAGGTAGGACAAAATAAAGGACAGGATGGATGCAGTTCATAAATCAGTCAGCCTATTACATCAGACCAATCAAAAGGTGAATGACTATTTAGCCACCTTGGAGCCACTCTATAGTATTTGGTCTGGGAGGAATTTATTGTTTGATAAGCTTGACAGTTTACAAGAACATAGGCCTGATATCCCAAAAGTAGTAACTGATGTGTTTGAAAGGATTGGCCTAATAAGTGCAGCATCAAAGTTTTTGAAAGGAAAATCAAACCAAATAAAGGCTAAGTTAGCCATGTTTGATAAAGATTACAACAAGTATTTGCCCCCGGTATATGATGACAATGGAAATGTGGTTAAGCTGGAAGATTGGAAGTTGTCAATGGGTCAGTTGGTCATCAATCAAGATGCCTTCCTAAAAGATAATAAGGCTTTGGACGTGGAAGGAACTAACAATATAATTGATAGTTTATTCAAAGTTGAAGGTGACTGTATCAAGTTTATATCAGAAGTTAAAAATGTAACTGATTCTACATGGGAACGGCAAGTCAACTTGTTACAGGAGCTGCAGAGTTATGACTGGCCATCTGATGATGATGTGGCAGCTTGGGAAAAGCTAATCACAAAGAAGAAGAAGAAACCGGTCATCCAGCTGACAGAGGAGGAGGAAGAATAGATCGCACTTGGCACCTGATCCAGAATTTGAGGGAGAGCGTGTTCAAATAGAGAATGATGTAAGTTAGCCTGTAATGGCGGTCATCATTCATATGAAAACTTGGTAACTGCTCTGAAAATATCTACAAACAAAGGTGCCAGCTGCGGAAGTTGTTCAGAACTGAAAATACGCCTTGCTGTCTTTATTAAATATCTTTCTGTTTGTATTTTCTTTTGTTTTCTAGCGCAATTTTCTATCAGCCATCCGAAGCTTGTTGCATCCTTTCGAGGATTCCAGGATGGTTGATTAGTATAAATAGTCTATTTCTATTGATGATCGGGGGTTGGAAAATATTTTGTAAAGGAGAGGTCTGAAATATAGAACCTGATTTTTTGTGAAATCAAGAAAAATTTTACGAATGCATTTTATCAATTAATACAAATACACTGGAGTTCTGTTACTACAATTTGATTGTCTTTACATGTGGAGTGTTTTAGTTTCTTTATGCATTTAAATTGTAAGACAGTTTAAATACATCTTTCACAAGGTGAATGTAGGGGTTGAGCTTAAGTATCTTTCAAGGAAAGAGTAAAATCTTAGGGGAGGTCTCTGGGAATTGAATATCTGTATGTGGATTTGATGATAGGTGTAGGAATGGAAACAATGATATGTTAGGCATGTTATTTGAGTTTCATTGTATTCATTTTAATAGATATATGTGAAGGTAGAGTTTGACTCTGATGCCCAGCGGATAAGGGACTGGTTTTAGATCCACTTACATTGGTTTACCATCCAATATATAATTGATTTAAATTTTACTTCATATGCATAATTTCCAGACTTGAGTCATATTATGACAAGTTCATAAATATGTATTTCAGTGCTTTGTAGAAGCAATAAATGAGGTTAACCCTTCCCTGAGTTTAACTCTAAAAGGAAGAAGGATGAATATCCTTAAGCCATTGTATCGTGTTGCTGTTTTTATAGTCTATATCATGATGTTGTGTATCAGGATGATTTGGGCTATACTCAGAGTTTTAGCAACTTATTAAGTTAGATTTTGAAGGCAGTAACAGAGGAGTGAAGGAGCAAGTTCTCAATTCAGAGGTCAGCTGAACGTTGAATTGATAGAGGTACACCCGCCTGAGTATATATTACTCAAAGTGAAGAAGGTCTTAACCTTAATACCTTAGTAGTTTGTAACTTGCTAGGTTACAGCCATTGGGATTATTTGAGTATTTGATTAATCTGCAGGTTCAAACACTAACAGTACTCTTGAATAATTGATGCAGGAATTGCATTAGTCAAGAAATATTAGAGCACTATTTCATTTTCTAGACTATATGTTTGATACTTCTCCTATGGGGGAGTATATGTATCTGATCTGAGTTACTAAGAAATCTTGGTGACATAATGATACCTTTAACATTGATTTCAATGGAGGAAAACATGATACATGAAAAATAGTATGAAATGATCATCCTTTGGAGGATTTGATTATTGATGAAGAGGATTTTAAAAGATACTGATGTAGATACAATATAGGCATGTTTTGGTATTTATGGAACTTGGATATTTTTCATCTATGTTGCCATCAATGCCAAAGGGGGAGATTGTTAGCATGAATGTTGATGGTATTCCTATGGGAGAGTATCCTAGTTATTATAGAGGCATGCTACATTGGTTGTGTGTTTCATTCATGACAAAGTTTGTCATTGATGGAAACATATGTTATTGACTGGTTGTTTAGGAGCTTGCAGAACAAGTTGCAGAGAATTGTACGAACATAGTACAATGAATAAGAACATCATGTGTACTTAGAGGGAGACTCCTAATGATGTCTTAGGTCACAATCCATGATAAAAAATTCTTATGAGTTTATTGGATAGAGTTATGACAAGATTACTAGAAACTATTTTTCATAAGAAATAAACTATGTTTTCATAGAGTTGATTGCAGAACTCTGTGGATAGCACTCATGGTTGTTTATGTTATGATGTGCAAACATAGGTTCATGTTGAGACTAGAATAGGAGCTTATTGTGATCATATGAAGTTGAGATCATACAGGTGACACCAACTATGGCATGTGCAGTGGTCAAGACCTATTTGGAGGCTGACTTGGAACACATTTCAAATAATATGATATGCGAGCTTAATCAATGGATCTAAATGATTAATTTATGTAACTACTATGTTGCAACATTGTAAGAGGTGGTGTGTGCATTTTCACATGGGTTCATTTTACAGTTTGTAACTAGGACTTATCCTATGAAGGTCAACTAGGATGTAATTGTTGTAACTTATATTTAAGGATTGAAATTCTTGGAAAATTGTGTAAAAATGCATATGTGAAATGTAGATGTGAATGCGAGCTTAAGGATACATTGGATACTATTGGAAGAATAGTATTTGTGCACTTAGGAACAAGATGGAGCTTGCTTGGTAGTAATTGAAGACTGGAAGTAGTTTTTGAATATGATAGAATATGGAGCATGTCAAAATGAATGGGGGAAATATAAGATCTACTTCTAAATCCAAATTCCCAAAGGAAAGATCCAAGTTGATCAACCAAAAGGTTAATACACAAAAGAATCGATCTATGGAGAATATGGAGGAAGAAAACCTTATATTTCCCTATAAAGAAAATGTTCTTGAAATCTGAAATAATTGAAAGGCAAATACTAACCTCAAAATAGGGCAGATTTGGAAAATGCTGATTTCTGATATCTGTGTAGTTTTGGGAAAATCTACAACCTATTTCAGACTGGAAATGCTGAGATGAAGAAAACCTAGAAAATTTTTATCTTTTTGACAATAGGTAGTCTTTGACCCCAATAAAAGGTCGAAGACTACTTTGAGATTTCGAAGGTTGTCCTTGACTTTGTTCATAGATCTCAGAAGTTTTCCGAAAAGGGTATCCAAATCCAAGCTCAGATCTACAGTTCCACACCTGTACCTACAAGAAAAATAGGATTTTTTGTTGTTTGGATGGGGGGTTTTCCTTGGTCAAACCCCAATTTAGGAATTAACCTTGAAATTGTAATGTGCATAAACAAAGTAAATGAAATAATTCACCTTGCTTATGTTGAAGTCCTTGTAGAGGATTCAAATCCTCAAATCCACAAGTAGGGATGCTCCAATGGATGTAGAATGAATGTAGGATGTCTCAAATAAATGGTATTTGATCTTCAACACCAATCTTGAATGGATCTTTTCATATGAGGAGGCTTGGATGAATGTGGATGGAGAAATCTTCAAGGGGGCTCCAAAGAGATTGAATCCTTCAATTGCTAACAATGGATCTCCTTGATGAATGCTTGAATGCTTGAATGGATGCTTAGGATTAAGGATGAATGAATGCTTGCTCACTTTCCTTCTCCTTCTTTCTTGATTACACTTGAGAGTTTGAGAGATAGTGAGATGAGATCGCTTGAAAACTTGATCAAGAGATGGATTGAAATGAGAGAGGAAGGCTTCCTTTTATAGTGATCTAGAGCACAAACCTCTAGAGAAGGCCAAAATTAGAGAATTAAATCCCAATTAACCTTAAACCCTAGAAATGGAACCATATTAAATTAAATTTAATGATTTACCATTTCAAAACCTGAAATGGCCGACCTGGAAGTGGGAAAAAAAATATTTCCAAAACCCAACATCCAGAAATCATGGGAATCTAAAATTTGAAATCTGGGTCAAAGATGAGGTAGACCCCACCCTAGTTTAGGGTCAAGGTCATCCCTAACCTAGGCTAGGTTCAAGGTCATCATTGACCCTCAAGGTCATCTTTGACCTTGAGGTCAAAAACATCAGTACCTTAATCCAGAGTGCTAGGAAATGCAGAAATAAAGTGAAGAATAGGTGCAGAGTGAATCAAAATGGGGGGAGAAAGCTAGATACATGCAAAGACCCTATCAAGGTGATTAACATGACCCCAGACCACTCACTCGGAGGGATTTATTTTTCTTATCATGGAAGTGCTTCCATTTTAAGATGATACATTAAGCCCCCACTTTAGCAAGAGTATGGAATCAATGCAAACTCTTGGTAAAGGAGATCAAAATGAAAAAATAATCTTATCATAATTAAAGGTACAAGAGAAACCTCAAGCCCCCAGGGACTCAAGTCTTCATCAACTCCAAGATCACAATAAGAGAGACATCTCTTAGAGAGAGAGAGAGAGGGTGTGATTATCTAACCCGATGAGAACTTATGTCCCATTGTGAACCACACAAGGAAACAATGCAAATGGAAAGATGGAATTGAACCACCTAGTGAATGTGGCTACTCACTAGTCAACCCATTAGGGATTCACCCTTAGGAATATTCTATTCCATAAGAATAAAACCAAAAACAAAAGAGATCCAGTCTTAAGGACACCTCCGACCTTAAGAGATCAATATATATATATATATATATATATATATATATATATATATATATATATATATATATATATATATATATATATATATATATATATATATATATATATATATATATATATATATATATATATATGAAACTAGAGGGATCAAGAGATCCTGCAATATAAATCCATGCTTTAAGGATTCGTCACTAATCCAAAAAAGGGAGAAAAGGTATCTTGAAAAATAATATATGTGTATCAAAAAGTGTGTGTGTGCACTAAGTAAGCATAGCATATGCCCCCACATTAAAGTCATGGATTTAATAGAAACATAAACAACTCCATTGATTACATTTCCACTTTGAGATGCCCCCAGACAAAGAAAAATCAAGGGAAATATCACAGAAACATACAAAGAACATAGAAGGGATCTACCTAACATGGGGTCAGTATGATCATAAGATAATATATATATGATATTATTGCAAAATGAATTGACATGATTCCCCAAAGAAATTAGAACTACAATAAAAAATGAGGAAAGATCACATAAGATATACAAGGAATAATCTTTTTGGACCATGACATGGAGACCAAAAAGAATCAATACTACCACATCTCGAAGCCAAGAAGATAACATAAGGAAACATTTAAGAACAATAGCACAATTAGATCATAACATGAAACAACATATAGAAGAATAGAGATACATATAGAGGGATTGTACAATAGGTTCAATTCCTTTATCACCTTGCACCAATAGAGTAACAAGGGTCATACAAAAGAGTCTAACAACATTTAGCAAACATGTCACAGGAGAAGCACAATACAATAGGAAAACACACAACAAAGCTACCAAAAAGGACAAGCCAATCAAGCGTATCACCTAATCTCCCCATCTCATTGTATATTATTTAGGGAAGGTGGGTAACTCACAAGAGGTACTACATCCAACACAGTAGGAATGATAGCCAGTTCCAATCAAGGATCCTCTTGAGAATCACAATGTTCGACACTAGGTGTAAGGATTAATTGTGATGAAAGCATATTAGGTAAATAAATGTCAATGTCAATAGTCTCATATTCATCATTAACATCATCAGTATCATCAAGATTATCTTCTTCATCCAAATTAATTAAAATAGGATCTAAGATACGAATAGAATCATCATAATCATGCATCTTAACATCATTATTAGTAACAACATCATGCATAGTCTTATCCAAAGAAGGTAGAGATCTTTGAAGAAAAAAATTATGAGCTTTGGCATGAACATGACATTCTTATGAAATTCATTAGCAGATTGATTACATTTTTCTTTACTTGAAATAGCTTGAGAACTAGGAGGAACAATCATAGGATCTTTCATAGGTTCTTTAGGAAGATCAATCAGATTATTAGCAATAGTAGGAACTTGATTAATAGAACTAGAAGCCATAGTTAAAGGAGGTATAGAAGGTGTAGGAAAAATACCATGACTAAGATCCATAGGTGGCATGCTTAATTCAAGAAGCTTACAATGTTTATAAGCTTGATATGAACAAAAAATATTATTAGGTTGAGGAGGACATGAATTAGGTAATGAAGACCAAAAGAAATCAAGAGCAGCACAATCTCTAGGCCTAGAAGGTTGATATAACCTATGATTAACCATCTTCACTTCTTCATCATGAACAAATTTAAGACATTTATGCATAGGTGAAGCAACAACATGCATGGCATTTCACCATAGAAAACCTAGCTTAACTTGAAATTGATCAGAAGTAGGAACAACAACAAAGGTAGTGTTCATAATTTTTCCACAAAGTTCAACCGACAAGTTAATAGAACCAAATGATGGATAAAGAAAACCATTACAAGTTTGAATCCACACATTTGATGTATCATAAGAATCATGTTGTAGGCTTTTCATAAAAATATTTTCTTCAATAATAACATTGAATAAGGATGTATGATCAGCACAACAACCACAAGTAGGTTTCTGAGAAAGCATAGCATATATATAAAGGGGACCATCAAGAGCTTTAATAGTCTCAGAATCATCAAAGGTAATCAAAAGTTCCTGAGGACTTTTGTTCTTAGGTTGTTGTCGAGGTTTAGGTTGAGTTTTCAATTTAAGTTTTGGTTTTGGTTGAGGTTGAGATTGAACTTGAGGTTGAAGCTGAGGTTGAGGTTGAGGTAGAGATATAGGTTGACCAACATGCTCCACTTGATTAACATTGTGATTGAGATAATCCATCTTTGAATCATACACAATTTCCATAGAAGATGGCTGAGCAATGGTATTAGTATCATGTGCGGGTAAAGGATTCATATAGATTTGAAGGTTTTGATTAGGAGGAGAGAAAAATTTATTCCCACTACCATCAAGATTATCAACAGATAAGGCATTAGAATCAATTAAGTCTTGAACCTTATGTTTTAAAGAATAACACTTCTTAGTATCATGACCATTCTGACGGTGATATTGACAAAAAGCTTTAGGATCAAAAGATTTAGATGCAATTGTAGCAGGTAAAAGAGGTCGAATAGGAGGTAAAGTAATCATATTAGAAGTTAACAACCTATTCATAACAAAATGTAAAGATTCAGAAAGAGGAGTAAACGTATGATTTAATAAAAAAGTAGTGGATGCAGAAGTGGCATTGTGAGATGCAACAACAACTTGATCAACAACTACATTCGCTTATTTTTTATCTTGACATAGTTGTTGAATTTTTGAAATTTGTTTGGATTAGGAGCAATATCACTCTTATCAACTGGAATAGGAGCCATTGGAGTGTTGCTCTCAAATTGACTCACTTGTAATTGATAATGATGAAGTGCTGCACAAAGTTGTTGAAAAGAGGTAAATTTAGTAAGCAAAATCTTATCTCTAATATCCTTTTGTAAATTTGAAATAAAAATACGTTGAATATCAATATCAAGAATAGGATAGGAAATCTGAGCATACAAATGCTTAAATCTACCAATAAATTCAGTTAATTTTCTTTAGCACTTTGTTCACAATGCATCAAATCAGTCAAAGACACTTGCGGGCCAATGTTGTTTTGAAATTGTTGAATAAAAGCATTAGCAAGTTGTGGAAATGAATCAATAGAATAAGGAGGCAAGGAACAATACCATTGTAAGGCCTTGTCACTGAAGGTTCTAGCAAATAGTTTTGATGCAGAGAGCATCGATGACACTCAAAATCTACATATCTTCATTTTTTTTTCTTTATGAATATAGATTAGAGGCCTTCAATCATTCATTATTCCCCAAAACAATAATAATAACTTTATATTACATCCCATTATTTCACTGAATCATACTCACCAATGGTAACACTATGATCACCAGTTCTTCAAGCCTTACAAATCTAGTTCCAACTCAAACATACATGTAGGCAATGCTCACCACCTTTCTCCATTTACAATATTGATTTTAGCATATAATACTCTTTATTGGTCACCCATGACTAACTCTGCAAATAGATCAATCTTAGATTCTCTTCTCAGGTTTTCTGTCGGTGCAAGGTTTCTACGCTCTATAACCAATTTCAATAACTTTTCAAAAGCTATTTCAATACATTGGGAACCAATACAATAATAGTGTGTGGTCTTTGAAATAGTTTCAATACATGCTTGAGAGCTAACAATTAGCATTTCACTTCACTTATCTGTCACATAAAACCATTACAAACTAGCACACATAAATGGCAAAATGACCGTATAAGATCAGTTTATTGAAAACTCTTGCAATAAATCGATTCTCATTATTGTGATGTTTGATCATCAAATAAAATAAAAATCAAGAAACATGTATCAATTCACATCTGTAAACAATCTTCCCAAAACCATAACACCGATTACCATCAACCCAAATCGGGTGATAACAGTGACAATTAAAAATGTCAATGGACCAATTTATGGAACCGATTATCATGAGATAATTGCAACATTAATTAAATTTGATAGACCCAACATGATGATGTTAGAATCCAAATAAAATACTTTCAAACTGAATGGGATGAGACTCTTACTGACATAATCATGAACAAAACTATTTGAGGCATATAGGAGCTCGATACAAACAATTTTCTATTAACTCAAGAAATCTACAATTACAATGCATGGCTCTCTGGCTGGCCCCAAAGAGCCATTTAAAAAATCCCTTCTTTAACTATCTTCTATGCACCAGTAACTTCTATTCTCTTCTCCCCTTTTTGATTACATAATGCAGTCTATTTAAAGACAATTTGGATGGTTACAAAACTGTTTAACTTCCCCATGTCCCTTTGTATTCTCATGCGGCCTTTTTGATTAAAAATGTGATATATCCCATTTCTTTAAATATCTTACAATGAAGAATAATAAATCAACCATTTCTAGACATGGTTTCCTAAAATTACTTAAATGTATTAAATTCAAGGGTGGAGGTGGTGCTCTTGCACCAAGTTTGGCTAAAATCCTATGGTCATGAGCATAATCACTACAAAGGATTTGAAAAGTTTTAACATGATGAACTGGAGCTCCTTTTCCGTTATAATTCTCAAGATGAGGCATATCAACTTGCTAAAGAATAGGAGTATGAATAATGTCTCGGGACAAAGGACTTCCCATGTCACATGTAGGAACACTAAACTTGTTTTGAGTTAAGGAAGCAAGTTGTTGTTGTAAGGAAGACACAGTTTGAGTCAAACTGATGATTGTTGAATCATTAGAGGAAATAGGAGGAATAGCAACATTAGAAACACTAGGTATAGTGTAAGAAGCTGGAGGAATGGAAGATACAATTGGAGGAACACTAGGAACTACAGTTGGAAGTAGATTGGAATAAGTAAAAGGAACATTATGATATGAAGGTTGTGATGTAGGAAGGGACACAAGAGGAACACTCATAGGAATAGAGGGAATCATCACAATCACCAAAGGAGTATAGGTAGGAACACTAGGTAAAGGATTAGAAGAGGTTTCTACACTAGTGATTAGAGGTTTAACATTTGAATGCACGAGGTGAGTAATACCATGCAAGAGGTTAACACCTTGACCACTATCACGAAGAACTTTCTTAAGAGCCTCTATAGCTTGAATAAAATCTTGATTATGGTGTTCTTGAATAAGCCAATTACCCATTTTATCAAGTTCAGTTGAAAGTTTTTGGACTTGTTCAGGAGGAAATCTTAAAGCATCATCCTCATCATGAGATGAGTGAGAAGAGTTTTTCTCCATAATAGGATTGGAATCATGAAGAATCAAATTATCATCTAGGATCCTAAGGAAAGGAGAAGAAGATTTAGGATCAAAGGCACCCATGAGTCTATGACTTCATCTAACCAGAATGTTATAAGTAGGACTAGTAGTAGTAAATCTCATAAACCAATATAATGCAAATGAACTAAACTAAGAATACATAAAGCATGAATATTTTTGTATTTTGAAAGAAATTTTGCAATTTTTTTGTATTTTTGAAATCTAATTAGCATGCAAGATTTAACACAAAGGGAAAATCTAACATCAACAAGATAAAAGGAAATCTAACACCACAAAACACAATAGGGCATCTAATTCCCTAAAAGAAAGGAGAGTAAGCTACTCGGGTTCACCAAAATGAATAGTGAAGGTGAGCACACAAGATGATACAAAGGGAAATCTAACACCACAAAACACAATAGGGCTTCTAATTCCATAAAAGAAAGGAGAGTAAGCTAGTCAGGTTCACCAAAATGAATAGGATAGAATAGGGAGCATGCCAAAATGAATGGGGGAAATATGAGATCTACTTCTAAATCCAAATTCCCAAAGGAAAGATCCAAGTTGATCAACCAAAAGGTTAATACACAAAAGAATCAATCTACGGGGAATATTAAGGAGGAAGAAAACCTTATATTTCCCTATAAAGAAAATGTGCTTGAAATCTAAAATAATTGAAAGGAAAATACTAACCTCAAAATAGGGAAGATTTGGAAAATGTTAATTTCTGATGTCTGTGTGTAGTTTCGAGCAATTTTGCAACCTATTTTGGACTGGAAATGCCGAGATGAAGAAAACCCAAAAAACTTTAATCTTTCTGACAGCAGGTAGTCTTTGACCCTGATAAAAGGTCAAAGACTACTTTGAGATTTTGAAGGCCGTCCTTGATTTTGTTCATAGATCTTGGAAGTTCACCGAAAAGGGTATCGAAATCCAAGCTCATATCCATAGTTCCACACCTGTACCTGCAAGAAAAATAGGTTTTTTTGTTGTTTGGATGGCAGGTTTGCCTTGGTCAAACCCCAATTTAGGAATTAACTTTGAAATTGAATTGAAATTTTAGTGTGCATAAAAAAAGTAAATGAAATATTTCACCTTGCTTATGTTGAAGTCCTTGTAGAGGATTTGAATCCTCAAATCCACAAGTAGGGATGCTCCAATGGATGTAGAATGAATGTAGGGTGGCTCAAATAAATGGAATTTGATCTTCAACACCAATCTTGAATGGATCTTTACATATGAGGAGGCTTGGATGAATGTGGATGGATAAATCTTCAAGAGGGCTCCAAAGAGATTGAATCCTTCAATGGCTAACAATGGATCTCCTTGATGAATGCTTGAATGCTTGAATGGATTCTTAGGATTGAGGATGAATGAATTATTTCTCTCTTTCCTTTTCCTTCTTTCTTGATTTCACTTGAGAGCTTTAGAGATAGTGAGATGAGATCACTTGAAAACTTGATTGAGAGATGGATTCAAATGAGAGAGGAAGGCTTCCTTTTATAGTGATCTAGGGCACAAACCTCTAGAGAAGGCTAATATTGGAGAATTAAATCCAAATTAACCTTAACCCCTAGAAATGGACCCATATCAAATGCAATTTAAAGATTTACCATTTTGAAACCCTAAATGGCCGACTTGGAAGTGGGAAAATAAATATTTCCGAATCCCGACATCCAAAAATCATGAGAATCTAAAATTTGAAATCTAGGTCAAGGATGAGGTAGACCCCAACCTAGGTTAGGGTTGAGGTCATCATTGACCCTCAAGGTTTTCTTTGACCTTGAGGTCAAAAACCTCAGGACCTTAATCCAGAGTGCTAGGAAATGCAGAAATAAAGTGAAGAACAGGTGCAGAGAGAAGTAGAATAGGGGGAGAAAGAAATATACATGCAAAGACCCAATCAAGGTGCTTGACATGACCCCACACCACTCACTCAGAGGGCTAAATTCTCTTATCATGGAAGTGCTTCCTATTGGAATCATTTTCTATTGCACCAAAAGCTTGAACTAGCAATGCTCGATACAAATGTCAGATTTAACCCGATCCACGGGAGGTGGTTAAGCCATGTCACAAATCTCCAAGGAGGTGTTGACCACCAAGTCAACAATCTCCCCCTCAACATCAATTAAGCCTTCAGCACCCACTGAAGGGAGACTCGAACCCATGACCCAAGGCTCTGATACCAATTGTTGGAATCATTTGTCATTGCACCAAAAGCTCGAACTGTCAATGCTTGATACAAATGTCAGATTTAACCCAATCCATGGGGGGTGGTTAAGCCATGTCATGAATCTCTAAGGAGGTGTTGACCACCAATTCAACACTTCCATTTTAAGATGATACAGTTTCAAAATAGAACTATGTTAGACTTAATGTTGTGAGGTTTTGGAGAACCTGAGGGTGGCTTTAAACTCTCAAATCTCTTGATCATATTGATGTATTGTACACCCCTAATGGGGTAATTTCCTTTAATAGGGTTGGGCTCCTAATAGGGTTGATTCCTTAATTGGGATCACATTGTAAAAGGCTCCTAACAGGGTCTGTCCTTTAATCAGGACCTGCTTATTGTAATACTTGGCTCCTAATAGGGTCAAAACCCTTAACATGGTTATTATACCTATAGTGTAGATATTTGTGGGTACCATCCCCACTGGGGTTTTTCCCTTAACATGGTTTGCCTCAAGAAAAATTATGTGTCTATGTGTATCCTACATTCATTTTTTAGTTCAGTATATTTTTATAAGCAATAAGTTTGGAGTTAAAGTTTAAGTACTCTATATTGTCATCAATTAATTCATCCCCCCCTCTCAGTTGATTGGGACACTATTATTCTAAGAAATGTTTGGAATATGACTATTATTATTATTGGTTAGTAAGTTTTCAAGAGGGGAGTTAGGTATGTTGGTTTTCACACAAAAGGTCAGTTATATTTAGGCTAATTAAATATTAATTATTTAATAAATATTATTTGTGAACCTTAGGGAGGCATTGCTTCACATGAAGCTGTTAATATGATTTAGAACAAAAAAGAGGGGGGTTGAATCAATTGTTCTCAGGTCCATATGTATAAAATAAACTTTCAAAACTCTTCAACAAATCAGATCTAACAACCAACAGATACTTGGTCATTACTGAATGCATAACATAAACATATAACAATGCAATCCACTATCCAATAGTTTTTAACTTGCAAAACATAGAAATGTTCAAACCAAAACATTCACACAAGCATTAACACCAAGATTTATAGTGGAAACCCAATTTGGGAAAAACCAATTTGTAACATGTTACTGATATTTTCACTCTTCTGAAGTGAGCTCTGTGAAAAGCCAACTTTGTCAAAGGTTTACAAATACACTGTCAGGTGTGACTTGGTTAAAGGATTTCAACCACCCGATTAGGAGTGCACCTTGTTAAATGACTTACATACATTCCATTAGAATGCAACCTTGTTCAAAGGATTTATACAAATGACTATTAGGTCAACCTTGATTAAAGGATTTCAAACTAATACAATGGTTAGAAAGTAACAATAGTGTTTGATCTAAAAACATAAAACTCACTTTGCAAATAACAAATCCAATTCCGTTCACATATATTGTCTTATTGACTGTGATCCATTTCCATCTCCATCACTGATCTCCTCAGAAATACCTTCAAGCAATCAAAAATCCTTCTCCTTCAACCATTTCTACTTATACAGTCAATAACCACAACTCCAACATCCGCTCTATTCAACCTCATACTTAGGTTTCCTTAATACCTCTTCGTTTAGGTCGATCCAAATTTTTTCGCTTCATCTCCTTCGTAGATCTTAGGGTTAGGTCAGATTCATTGAATCCTTCCAAATTTATGTTCTTCATCCATCCTTCTAGAAACATCTCAAATCTCTTTATGGAATTACAATAAAATGGTTTACAGTGCATTAAATGCTTCCATTCAATTAATAAATAAAGTCAACATGATATACATAATCCAAGAATTCAACTATGTCAGCTAGGAATCTGAATTCTTCCTCAAATGTAAATTACTGACACTCGGTCAATACTGTGTTCAACTCCTCAGTCATCACTGGGTAGCCCAGTCACCACTAAAACTATTTCCTTGGCTAATACTATCTTCCTTAGCAATTAACTGATGTTTAGTCAACACTGAATTTACTCGGTATATACTTGCTTGGCTGACACTAACATCACTTGGCTTAAACTAGATTTCTTCAATTTTTCTTAGTTAAGCCTACTTGTTTAGTCTTACTTCTTACTTAGATAAGAAATACAATATCTTATCATTGTGCCACATAATCAAGTACCCATTGAAGTATCAAGATAACTCAACCTTTCCTTAGGTACTATTGTTATCAACCTTTCCCTAATCCTTCTCAACAATCAAATAGATATAGTACTTTCTTAGATAGAAACAATCATACCAGTTAAGGTTTGACATCAATGACAATACAACAATTGCTTCAATTATAGTTTCCAACAATCTCCCTCTTTGGCATTGATGGATACACCATATGAATAACCCATGAATCACCAACCAATCCGAAACTTATCTGTACATCAAAAATATTTATAATATCCTTAGCTTCATTTGATTTAGAATCAATTAACCTTTCTTATATGATCATCCACACAATAACTTCCACTTGATCTCTTCTTGTTCCTTTCCTCTTAATCTCTCCCTCTTGCTTGATCTTCCATGAAATCTCACCATGTGTTTTCATCTTATTTATCTCCCTCTTTGACAATAATGCCAAATCAGCAAGTAAAACATACATCCTTCAGATGTAGATGTCATCTTGTCAGTTCAATAACAATATTTCTCCCTCTGTCATCTTTTCTTATGATCGATTATCAAATTTGTTGTACTTTTCACTACTTTAGGCTACTCCTAAAGTGTGACCTTTCTCTGCATCAATTTGTCAGATACTTTTTGCAGTAAATTTGATGTAGTGCTTGACTAGGCAGGCTCAGTTAGGGGAAGAACCCCTAATGTGCCTCTCAGATATTCATGAGCTTCTTTAGGTAAAGCTTTAGTGAATATATCTGCTAGTTATTCCTTTGTATTCACATATTTCATTTTGACCTCTTTATCCTGTACCAATTTCCTCAAATAATGATACTTGATGGCGATGTGTTTAGTCTTTGTGTGCATCACTAGGTTCTTAGATATGTTGATAGCACTTGTATTGTCATAGTAGATGACAACTAGTTCAGTGATCTCTTCTTTCATGCCTACCAGCAATTGCTTTATCCATACCAAGTTTGAATAGTTTGCTGCTATAGCTACATATGTGGCTTCAGCTATAGATTAGGAAATTTAATTTTGTTTCTTTCTTGTCCAAGAAACTAATCTCTATCCAAGAAAGAAAGCTCCACCACTAGTACTCTTTCTGTCATCCACATTTCTTGCCCAATCAACATTAGTATAGATTCTCAGTTCAAATATTTCATGCTTCTTATAGTAAAGTCCATAATCTATAGTCCCTTTCAAATATCTCATTATCCTTTTTATAGACATCATGTGAGTTTCCTTAGGATTGGCAGAGAATCTTTCCACAATTCCAACTGCTAGAGAAATATCTGGTCTACTGTGAACAACATACTATAGTTTTCCAATCATAGACCTATACAAATTATGGTTTACTTCACAGCATCATCATTTTTAGACAATTTTTGTCTAATATCCATGGGAGTACTTACTGGCCTTGAATCCTCCATACCAAAGGTTTTTAGTATGTCATGAATATATTTAGACTGGGTGATGAAAATACCTTTCTCCATCTAATATACTTGTAAATCAACAAAGAATTTTATCTCCCCAAACATACTCATTTCAAATTCAGTTTGCATTTCATTTGAAAATTTCTTACACAGGGCATCTTGTCCACCAAATATAATATCATCTACAAAAATCTTAGCTAACAAGATTCCTTTACCTTCTTCATCTTTCATGTATAGATTGCTGGTGTCATTTGTCCTTGAGAATCTAATCAGTATCAAGTAGTTGTGTAGCCTCTCATACCATGCTTTGGGGGCTTTCTTTAGTCCATATAGTGCCTTATTTAGTTTGCAAACCATGTGTCTCTTGTTTGGATCAACAAATCTTTCAGGTTGTTCAATGTACACTTCTTCTAATATACCATTAAAAAATGCAAACTTGATATCCATTTGGTATACCTTGAAATCTTAGTAGGCAGCATATGCAAGTAAAGTTCTTACTCCTTCCTATCTTGCTATAGGGGAAAATGTCTCCCCATAGTCTATTCCTTCTTCTTGTGCGTAGCCTTTGCATACTAGCCTTGCTTTTTTCCTTGTGATTTGTCCATGTTCATTCAGCTTATTTCTGAACACCCATTTTGTTCCAATGACATTTTTGTTTTCTGGTCTTGGCACTAGAGTCTAGGTTTCATTCTTCTCTATTTGGTCTATCTCCTCATTCATGGCTTGGATCCAGTCTTCATTTTCTAATGCCTCCCTTGTTTTCTTAGGCTCAAATTCACATAGTAAACATGTAGGGTCTCTTAACTTGCTTCTAGTCAAAACTCCAGTTTCTTTGTCTCCAATGATTTGTTTAGGCTTGTGATTTCTCCTTACATATTGTGCCAAAATAGGTTATGCTCTCTTTTCTTCTTTCTCTTCAGGTTCTCCAATAAGATTGTTAGATTCAGCTTCTGAATGCTTGACAACCTCTTCCTAATACATGGAAATATCCTCCTATCGCTTGACATGTTCTTCTTGTCACTTGACATTGTTTCCCTGATGCTTGACATTGCTTACCTGAGACTCTACATTAGGTGCAAGTTTGTCACCTGCCTCTCCTTCTTCTATATATAGAAAAGATCTATAATCTTTTGGTGCTCTCTTGCTTTCCTGTTCATTTTTCTCTGCATATTCATCAACCTTGACATTTACACTTTCCATAATTTTGTTAGTGTTAGAGTTCAAACACTTGTAAGCTTTAATATTTGTGGAATAACCTAGGAATATGCCCTCATCACTTTTAGCATCAAACTTTCCATTCCTATTGTCTTTTACTATATAGCATTTGCTCCCAAAAATTCTAAAGTACTTTACATTAGGTGCATACCCATGCCATAAATCATAAGGTGTAATATTTTTACCTTTTTTGATCTGTACTTAGTTTAGGGTATAAATATTTGTACTTATAGCTTCTCTCTAGTACTTTTGTGAAACATTCTTCTTGATCATCAGTGTTCTTGCACAATCCATGATAGATCTATTCTTTTTCTCTGCTATACCATTCTATGGAGGTGTTCTAGGTGCATACATTTGTCTCTTGATTCCTCTATCATTATAAAATAGATTGAACTCATTTGATATAAATTCTCCACCTCGGTCAGATCTCAGACACTTGAGGTTCCTACCTATCTCCTTTTCAACCTTAGCCAAATACCGCTGAAAAAATTGAAAAGCATCAGATTTTTCTTTTAGAAACATTACAGTCATCATTCTGGTGTAATCATCAACAAAAAGAATAAAATATCTAGCACCGCAATAGCTATATACACCCATAGGTCCACAAAGGTTAGTATGAACCAAATCTAAAGCATTTTCAAAAGTAAAAGTCTTGCTCTTGAAAGTAGACTTTGTCATCTTACCCAACTGACATTGTTTGCACATTACATTATCAGGTTTCTTCAATCTCGACAGTCCTCTCACTTTCTTCTTTTTACTAATTTCTACCAGATTGTCAAAGTTAACATGACATAGCTACTTATGTCATAACCATATATCATCAAGTTGTGAAAAAATACATGTCTCTTCAGATAGGTCTAGATAAAATAAATTACCTCTTGTCTGTTCTCCACTTCCAATTAGTTCACCGGTGGAATCAAATATTTTTTCCTTCCTGTGATGAAATTCCACTCAGTAGCCAGTGCTATTAAGATGTGCAACACTTAGTAGATTATAGTTAAGACCCTCAACCCAATAAGCATTTTCACAAGTGATCTTATTAGTCATCTTAATCAATCCTTTACCCCTAACAAGATATGGTGTATCATTACCAAATTAACACTTCTACCTTTGTAATGATCTAGGGTATAAAACTTACTTTTATCACCAGTCATGTGGTGTGAGCAACCACTATCAATAATCCACTTATCATTTTTGTTCACATAGGATATCAATGATATTTTCTCATCCTCATTAGACTCATCTTTCATAGCAGCATAGACTACTTCAATTTCAAAATCATCACTATCAGTGTCATTTTCTTCTTCAAAAATATAGTAGGATTTCTTACCTTTTCCTTTGTAGTCCTTATACCTTCGGTAACCTATGTCTTCTCTTTTGTCTTTGTTCTTGCTATCTCTTTCCTCATCCTTATCATCCCTGTCAGGACATCTTGCAGCTATATGACCAACTTTATTACATGAGAAACATATGATAGCAAGTTTACCTTTATACTTTCCTTTTCTCCTTTTCAATATTCTGGCCATAAGAGCTTCAAGATCCTCTAGTTCTTCATCAGAAGTGTCACTTTCACTTTCACTCTCACTGATGCATCTTTCTTTTTCTTTCTTAGACTTATTCAGAACCATTTATGACTTGAATGAAGATTCAACATTAGCGACAGTGAAGTTATCAAAATTAGAAAGCTCAAAAGCAGTAAGCTTACCAACAAGACTTTCCAAAGTAAGAGCATTGCTAGGGTTACATATAGATTCTTGAATTGCTAAAATTTTGATGGCATAAATAGGACACAAAGTTCTCAAAACTTTTCCAATAATAGTCTCATCATCAATAGTTCCATTAGCTCCTCTAATATTATTTACAACTTTTATTCTACCACAATATTGAGCAATATTCTCACCTTCTTGCATTTTCATTTCATCAAATTTACCTCTCAGGCTTTCAAGTTTTGCCCATAGTACATTTATGTCACCACCATAGATGTTTTCAAGAGTGTCCCACATTTTCTTTACATTTGTGCAATCTTTTATGTCTTCAAATTCTAGATAGCTTAAGGCAGATGCAATCTCCAACATTTCTTGATTGTGCTCTTTTTTATCTCTCATCTCCTTGGTAGTCAGAGGTGCAACAAGTGTAACATAGTCATGCTCAATATAATACTTTTCTGAGTCACCAATACTAGCTAGATGTAGTTTCATCAAACTTTGCCATGCAGGGAAGTTCTCCTTATTTAGCTTCGGTACCTCCTTCTTATACATCCTAATCATTTACTTCAAGTACCTTTAAACTTGTTCTTTGTAAGTACCAAAAGCTTTGATACTAATTGTTAATATGATTTAGAACAATAGAGAGGGGGGTGAATCAGTTGTTCTCAGGTCCAAATGTATAAAATAAACTTTCAAAACTCTTCAACAACTCAGATCTAACAACCAACAACTACTCGGTCATTACTGAATACATAACAGAAACATATAACAATGCAGTCCACTATCCAATAGTATTTAACTTGCAAAAGATAGAAATGTTCAAACCAAAACATTCACACAAGCATTAACACCAAGATTTATAGTGGAAACCCAATTTGAGAAAAACCATTTTGTAACATGTTACTTGTTGGAAATATAGATGCAGTAACTGAGAGGGGGGGTGAATCAGTTAACCACAAAAATATTACCATCGATCCCTTAAATATCTTAACAAATTATTTACTATGCCACTTGGTAAATATATAGAGAAATGCTGAAACTTGATCCTTGAAGTGTGTAATAATTAAACTATTCGTAAGCATTCATCACTGATTAACTTACATGAATAAATAAAATAACATGAACATAAGAGACACAAGATTTACCATGGAAACCCAATATGGGAAAAACCACCAATGTAACTAGTTACTATTTTTCACTCTTCTGAAGTGATGCCCAGTTAGAAGCCAACCCAGTAAAAGGTTACAAAACACACTGTTAGGTGTGACCTTGTTAGATGATTTAATCACCCTGCTAGGAGTGGCCTTGTTAGAGGATTTACAAAATGGTTGTTAAACCAACTCGGTTAAGAGATTTTGATATCACTGCTACAATTGCAAGAGAGTAACAATGAAATGACCTGCAACTAAATTGTTGAATATAGATCTCTGTTCTGCTTCACTAGATCCTTACTGATCAAATAAATCTTTGTTGCTCCCCAAGCATATCTGACCATCCTTCAAAATTTGCACATACCTTTCTTCAAAATGATTTCTGCATGTTGTATCTCTTTTTATTCACCACTTGACCTTCTATAGATATATGCCATTTAATTAACATTTAGATTGTCAAGTTGGCACTAATAATTATTATAACAGTCAGCTTGGATAAACAAACTGTAATAACAAAATTCTTTGAAGGGCTGACCTTGCTCTGTAAACATTAATCCTGAAAAGATTTCCTTCGGTGATCAAGTGAACTCGGTAACCACAGCGAATTCTGTAACATCCTTTGGAGACTGAGAGAGCTCGGTAACCACTAATTTTCCTTCGATAACTAAGGAGGCTCGGTTAACACTATTACCCTATCATGTTTCCTTTAGACACCTGAGAGAACTCGGTAGACACTAAAAACCACCTAGCTGACTGACTGAGCTCGGTAGATACTGAGAACTACTTAGCTGACCGACTGAACTCGGTAGATACTGAGAATCGCTTAGCTGACCAGTTGAAATCGGTAGACACTAAGAATGATAATTGATATGACATTTGTGTGACATCAAAGACAACACATAGCTAATCCAACAATGTCCTTCAGACAATTGTATCCAACAATCTCCCTCTTTGGCATTGATGGCAACACAACATGTCATAGCACAATGAAATTTCACAGAGAAACCTAGAGTAAGAAACTCTCCCTCTTAACTTCTCAAATTATTCTTCTTAGAAATTTCTTGAAATGACAGCAAACTCTCCCTCTTTGACAACACATGCCAAAGACAAGTTACACAGTTTTAGTAAATATCAATGTACCTTATGTACTAATTCATATGCAATGATTCCCTGACTATGCTGCATCAACTGATTGATCTTCAACATGTTCTAGTTGATGCATCACTAAAACTTTATTTAGTGAACCTCAGACAGGGGAGTGACCCCTAACTTGTCTCTTAGATACAAGAATGCATCCTTAGGTAGTGGCTTGGTGAAGATATCTGCAATTTGTTCTTTTGTATGAATATATTCCAATCTGATTTCCTTGTCCTGCACCAATTCTCTGACAAAGTGATATTTAATTGCAATGTGCTTGGTTTTGGAATGCATTACTGGATTCTTTGAAATACTTATTGCACTTGTATTATCACAAAACATAACAACTGGTTCTTTGATCTCAACCTTCATGCCTTCCAAAAACTATTTAAACCATATAATATTAGAGCAATTTACTACTGCAGCAACATATTCTGCTTCTACTGTGGATTGGGATGTGCAATTTTGCTTTTTACTAGTCCAAGATACTAACCTCTTGCCAAGAAAGAATGCTCCACCACTTGTACTCTTTCTGTCATCAATGTTTCCTGCCCAATCAGCATCAGTAAACACTTTTAAATCTATATTGCCTCCAAATTTATACCACAAGCCATAATCTTCAGTTCCCCTTAAATACCTCAAGATTCTTTTGATTTCCATCATGTAATTTTCTTTGGGTTTAGCCGAGAATCTTGCCACTATACCAACTGCTAAGGCAATATCAGGCCTTGTGTGTACTACATACTATAATTTTCCAATCATTGATCTGTATAAGGTTTGATCTACTTCTTTTGAATCATCATCTTTGGTAAGCTTCAGTCCAGTACACATGGGTGTACCAACTGGTTTTGAATCTTCCATACCAAATTTCTTAAGTATTTCTCTGATATATTTAGACTGAGTAATGTAGATACCATTTTTGTTCTGCTGAATCTGAAGTCCAACAAAGAATTTTATTTGACCAAACATAGACATTTCAAATTCTTTGTTCATATGCTCTGAAAATTCTTTGCACTAATCATCATTTCCTGTAAACACAGTATCATCCACAAATATTTCTACCAAAACAATTTTGTTATCTGATCCTTCTTTGATGTATAAATTACTATTGTCATTAGCTCTTTTGAAATCAATCTAAGTAAGATAGTTATGTAATCTTTCATACCATGCTCTAGGAGCTTGTTTTAGACCATACAATGCTTTATGTAATTTGTAGACCATATCCCTTTTGTCTGGATCAATAAAACCTTCAGGTTGCTCAATGTAGACTTCTTCCTCAAGAATACCATTGAGAAAAGAAGATTTTATATCCATCTGATATTCCTTAAATCCTTTATGTGCTGCATATGCAAGTAAAGTCCTCACACCTTCTAATCTTGCAATAGGAGAAAAAGTCTCTCCATAATCTATTCCTTCTTCTTGAGAAATCCTTTACATACCAATCTTGCTTTGTTTCTTGATACTTGACCATCTTCATTCAACTTATTTCTGAATACCCATTTTGTCCCAATTACATTTTTATCTTTAGGCCTAGGTACAAGAGTCCATGTCTTATTTTTCTCTATTTTCTCTATTTCTTCATTCATAGCCTCAATCCAACTTTCATTTTCTAATGCATCTTTGACATTTTTAGGTTCAAAATCAGCAAATAAACATGTACCTTTTAGTTTACTTCTTGTCATAGTACCATCTGATTTGTTTCCAATAATATGATCTGGTTTATGATGCTTTTTGACGTACTTGGCTAATACATGTTCCTTGCTTTTTGAATGAGTTACATTGTCATCTTCTTCATCTTTAGGTTCAGGTTGCTCGGGCTTGGTAGATACTTGCTCGATAGCTTCAGACTGAGACTCAGTACTTTGTGACTCGGTCTGAACTTCTTCTTGTGACTCGGTTACTGTACTGGGCTCGGTAGATGTAGTGTCCTTATATGTGTCTGGCAATGTATCAGGTTCGATGTAAATTTTTTTTTTGTAGTCCTCTAGTTCCTTTTTGCTTTCTTCTTTAGTCTTTTCTGCAAACTCATCAATTCTCACATGTGCACTTTATATGATTTTGTGAGTAGACAAATTTAGACATCTATATGCCTTACTTTTGCAAGAATATCCCAAAAATATTCCTTCATCACTTTTTACATCAAATTTTCCTTTTCTAGATTCTTTTAAGATGTAACATTTACTACCAAATACTTTTAGGTAACTTACATTTGGTTTGTAGCCATACCATAGCTCATACGAAGTCTTGAATGTGTCTTTTCTCAGCTGTACTCGATTCAAGGTATGAACTGTAGTGCCGATAGCTTCCTTCCAGTATTTCATAGCAATGTTCTTTTCAATCATTAGAGTCCTTGCACAGTCCATGATAGATCTATTCCTTCTTTTGGCTATTCCATTCTGCTCAGGAGTTCTCAGGGCTGATACATGTCTTTTGATTCCTCTTTCAATGCAGAAATTATTGAATTCATGGGAGATGAATTCACCACCTCTGTCTGATCTCAAGCATTTTATTCTTTTTCCTGTTTCCTTTTCTACTCTTGCTAAATACCATTTGAACTTCTCAAATGCTTCAGACTTTTCTCTTAAATACATAACAGTCATCATTCTAGAGTAATCATCAACAAAGAGAATAAAGAATTTTTCTCTGGTATAGCTCTCAATTCCAATAGGTCCACATAAATCAGTATGCACAATTTCCAAAATATCTTCAGACTGATAGTTTTTACTTTTAAAACTGGACTTTCCCATTTTAGCAATTTGACAATTCTTGCATAGACCAACATCAGGTTTCTTCAAAGTAGGAATACCTCTTACTTTCTTGAATTTTCTTATTTTCATCATGTTGTCAAAATTTACATGACATAACCTTTTGTGCCATAACCAACTTTCTTCAATTTGAGCAATAAACCATGAGTAATCACCAAGATCAAGATAAAATAGGTTACCTTTGGTTTGTTTGCCTGATCCTATCAGTTTTCCTTTGTCATCCAGCAGTCTTGCTTTGCCATTCATGAATTCAACCTTGAATCCAATGTTGATTAGCTATGCTAAACTTAGAAGATTATTCTTTAGTCCTTCAACCCAATATGCATTATCACATATAAGTTCTTTGGTTAATGAAATTCATCCCTTTCCTTTTATACAACAAGGTTCATTATTTTCAAACCTTAAATTACCACCATCAAAGTTTTCAAAGTGTTCAAACTTGGTCCTGTCACTAGTCATATGATGTGAACATCCACTGTCTATAATCTATGTATCATTCTTGCTTATATGAGAGATAAGTGCCATCTCATCTTCATCATTATCAGATTCATCTTTTACAGCAATGAAAACAATTTCTTCTTCACTATCATCCAAATCTTTAGCTAAAAAACATGTTTTCTTACCTTTATCCTTGAATGATTTGAAATTTTTCTTGCCATTGTACTTGTAATTTTTCTTCTCATCTTTGCTTTGCTTGTTTGGACACCTAGCTACAATATGACCAATTTCTTCACATGAAAAATAGATTAAGGGAGTTTTACCTTTGTATTTTCCTCTACCTCTTGAATACTTCTTTGCAAGTAATGCTTCAATAACTTCAAGATCGATGTCAGAACTTTCCTCTGATTCTTCTTCACATTCTAATTGGATTTTCTTCCCTTTCTTGAGTGAAAGTTTGGCCTCAAAAGTTGATTCAATATTTTTAGAAGTTGGAACATAGTTGTTATAGTTATCCAGTTCAAAGGCTGTCAATCTTCCAACTAAGGCATCCAAAGTTATATTGTGATTTTCTTCACATCTTCTTTCTTGAATAGCAGAAACTCTTATTGCATAAATAGGAAGTAATGTTCTAAGAACCTTACTTATAATAGTTTCATCATCAATTTTTCCTCCAGAAGCTCTGATTGCACTAACACTTGTCTTGATCCTTTCAACATATTTTGTAATGTTTTCTTCTTCTCTCATTTTCATCTGATCAAACTCTCCTCTTAGGCTCTCTGCTTTGGCTCTCTTCACATTGTCATCACTGCCATAGATTTTCTTCAGCTTGTTCCACATTTCATGAGCAGTTGTGCAGTCTTTGATTTCATCAAATTTTTCATAGCTAAGAGCTGATGCAATGTCTATCATCATAGTGTTATGGTTCTTCTTCTTTGCAATGTCTTCAATAGTTAATGTGCCAGTAGGAATTGTATATTCTTGATCAATATATTTGCATCCTGAACCACCAATGGAAGCTAGATGTAGTCTCATGAGACCTTGCCATGATGAAAAGTTATTTCTGTTAAGCCTTGGAATTTCTCTTTTGTAAGACATCCTGATCTTTAGCTTAGGTCCTTGAAACCCTTCTTGCAAGCACCAAAAGATCTAATACTAATTGTTGGAAATATAGATGCAGTAACTGAGAGGGGGGGTGAATCAGTTAACCACAAAAATATTACCATCGATCCCTTAAATATCTTAACAAATTATTTACTGTACCACTTGATAAATATATAGAGAAATGCTGAAACTTGATCCTTGAAGTGTGTAATAATTAAACTATTCTTAAGCATTCATCACTAATTAACTTACATGAATAAAAAAAATAACATGAACACAAGAGACACCAGATTTACCATGGAAACCCAATATGGGAAAAACCACCAATGTAACTAGTTACTATTTTTCACTCTTCTGAAGTGATGCCTAGTTAGAAGCCAACTCGGTAAAAGGTTACAAAACACACTGTTAGGTGTGACCTTGTTAGAGGATTTAATCACCCTGCTAGGAGTGGCCTTGTAAGAGGTCTTGAAATAATTCAATAGAACTGTCACCTTGTTAGAGGATTTACAAAATGGTTGTTAAACCAACTCGGTTAAGAGATTTTGATATCAATACTACAATTGCAAGAGAGTAACAATGAAATGACCTGCAACTGAATTGCTGAATATAGATCTCTGTTCTGCTTCACTAGATCCTTACTGATCAAATAAATCTTTGTTGCTCCTCAAGGATATCTGACCATCCTTCAAAATTTGCACATACCTTTCTTCAAAATGATTTATGCATGTTGTATCTCTTTTTATTGACCACTTGACCTTCTATATATATATGCCATTTAATTAACATTTAGATTGTCAAGTCAGCACTAATAATTATTATAATAGTCAGCTTGGATAAACAAACTATAATAAAAAAATTCTTTGAAGGGCCGACCTTGCTCGGTAAATATTAATCCTAAAAAGATTTCCTTTGGTGACCGAGTGAACTTGGTAACCACAATGAATTCTGTAACATCCTTCGGAGACCGAGAGAGCTCGGTAACCACTAATTTTCCTTCGATAACTAAGGAGGCTCAGTTAACACTGTTACCCTATCATGTTTCCTTTAGACACCCGAGAGAACTCGGTAGACACTAAAAACCACCTAGCTGACCGACTGAGCTCGGTAGATACTGAGAACCGCTTAGCTAACCGACTGAACTTGGTAGATACTGAGAACCGCTTAGCTGACCGACTGAACTCGGTAGACACTGAGAATGATAATTGATATGACATTTGTGTGACATCAAAGACAACAGATAGCTAATCCAAAAATTTCCTTCAGACAATTGTATCCAATAGTTACTGATATTTTCACTCTTCTGAAGTGAGCTCTATGAAAAGCCAACCCTGTCAAAGGTTACAAACACACTGTCAGGTGTGACCCGGTTAAAGGATTTCAGCCACTCTATTAATAGTGCACCTTGTTATAGGACTTACATACATTTCATTAGAATGCAACCTTGTTCAAAGGATTTATACATATGACTGTTAGGTCAACCTTGATTAAAGAATTTCAAACTAATACAATGGTTAGAAAGTAACGGCAATGTTTGATTTGAAAACATACAACTCACTTTGCAAATATCAGATCCAATTTTGTACACATATGCTGGCTTACTGATTGTGATCCATTTTCATCTCCATCATTGATCTGCTCAAAAATCCCCTCAAGAAATCACAACTCCTTCTCCTTTAGCCTTTTCTACTTATACAGTCAATAACCACAACTCTAGCATCCTCTCTATTGAACCTCACACTTAGGTTTCCTTAATACCTCTTCATTTAGGTCGATCCAACTTTTGCCACTTCATCTCCTCCATAGATCTTAGGGTTAGGTCAAATTCATCGAATCCTTTTAACTTTATGTTCTTCATCCATCCTTCTAGAAACATCTCAAATCTCTTTATGAAATTACAATAAACTAGTTTATAGTGCATTAAATGCTTCCATGCAATCAATAAATAAAGTCAACACAATTTACATAATCTGAGAATTCAACTATGTCAGCTAGGAATCTGAATTCTTCCTCAAATGTAAATTACTAACTCTCGGTCAATACTGTGTTCAACTCCTCGATCATCATTGTCTAGCCCGGTCACCACTGAAACTATTTCCTCAGCTAATACTATCTTCCTCAACAATTAACTGATGTTTGGTCAACACCAATTTACTCGACATATACTGGCTCGGTCAACACTAACATCACTTAGCTTAAACTAGATTTCTTCACTTTTTCTCGGTTAAGCCTACTTGTTTAGTCTTACTTCTTACTTAGATAAGAAATACATTATCTTATCATTGTGCCACATAATCAAGTACCCATTGAAGTATCAAGATAACTCAACCTTTCCTTAGGTGCTATTGTTATCAACCTTTCCCTAATCCTTCTCAATAATCAAATAGATATAGTACTTTCTTAGATAGAAACAGTCTTACTAGTTAAGGTTTGACATCAATGACAATACAACAATTGCTTCAATTGTAATTTCCAACAAAAGAAGCCTCCATAACCTTTGCAATGAACCAAAGATTTATAAATAGGGGTGTTGGAAAAAAAAAATTGGGGTAGAAAGAAATTTTGGGAGGAAAATATGGAAGAAGATATAGTAGGGTAAATAGTTAGAATTTGGATTGAAAGGATTGAACTTGGAGGTATTCAAGCCCAGTAGTGTATCTTTGAAGGCTATAATGCAACCTGAGGATAAAGGAAGGATTGAAGAGGGAGGAATCAGGAAGAAGGTAGTAGGCTGGGAAGTGATAAAAAATTGAATGGAAGATAGGGAATTTTTGTAGAATTCTAGTTAGAAAAGGTTCTCTAAGTGCTAGAGTGTAACTAGAGGATCTAGGAGGCTTGTAAGAGGAAATTAGACTCATAATCAATCATATTATTAAGGAATGTCTCTATAGGATCTCAGGTAGGGTTTGGAACCCACGAATCTTCCTACAAGTAGAAATATATATGTATATACTAGTAATCTTAAATTTGTATGTGTGTGTGTATACTTGAAATATAATAGAATTAAGGGATGTGATATAATTAGGATGGTAATAAAAAATTATAATTGGAAATGGACAAAGTGATCTGGTTTTCATACTATGTGTTTGTTTTTTGAAAAAAAAATTGTCTTTTGAAAAAGATTTTCCTTGTTGGACTCGTGAAAATATATGGTTATCTATGGTATCATGTTCTGTGGGTTATTAATTAGTTTCATTGATTATGAGGGCCTGTAACCTTTATTTTTTCAATAATAAAAGGGGAAAGTATCTTGTCTCTATGAATGTTTTCTATGTTCATCTTCTAAGAAACTTATTGATTTTTTTTCCTAGACCCATACTCTATTGTTGATAACTTTTGAACCCAATATTATTATGAAAATCTCTCTAGTGAGAATTTGTACAATTAGATTTTCTCAAACATATCCAAAAAATAGAAAAATCTAATGGTTCAAACAAAAGTCATTCTCCCCCCACTGAGACTGTATTTTTATGACAGTCATACATATGTTTCTAAAAATAGTCATGCATATATCACTAAACTCACACAAAAAAATTTCCCTTATGTTTCCAACCTTTTATGGGTTTATTTTGGCTTATATTATGTTGATATTATGAATGGTTCTTTTGGATTCCTTTTGTGTGTTTAAATTAACCTACAGATGTGGAATCTCGAGAGTGTATCTAGACTTGTATTTTGAGTTTTTGATTTAAATTTGTTTATGTTTCTCTTTGTTATGGAAAAGTGTGGAGTATCATCTCCAAAAGGATTTGTCGAGATATTATTTCTTTATTTTCTATCATTTCTACATATTTAGGGTTAGGGTTTTTCTTGATGATGAAGATCATGGGAAAACACTCAAGAACCTAAGGGACTAATGTTTTGTTGAAGAGTCCCAAAACCCTTAGATGGATTTTGTATGAGTATGGTTTCTAAGTACACTAGATGAGTGGCTCACTATAGGGTCCAAGGCTATAGAGGTCACTAGGATAGTCTTTGGGTGAGTAATGTGTAAAGAAAACTTAACATTATTTAAAATGGTTGGGAATGGATAAGGGTTTAATAAAATTTATTAATAAGATAAAATACTAATTAATAGTCTACATAGGTCCTGTTGGAGTACTGGAGTCATTGTAGTTGCTGGGGTAGGCCTGTTAGGAATAATAGTCTATAGTAAAATTGAGAGGGGGGGTGAATAGTTGTATGGAAGATTATTAAACTTTAAACTTTGAATAGCAGAAATATCAGATCCAATGAGCACAATGAATGTCAACACAACAACACAATATTTTGGTCTCAGGGAAACCATGTTAAAGGTAAAAACCCCGGTGGGAATTAGCACCCAAAAATGATGTACTGAGAGTATAGTATCCTTGTTAGAAGATTTAGCCATGTTAGGAGCTTATTGAAACATTATAGTACATAGTCCTTGTTAGAAGACAAACCCTGTTAGGAGTCAAGAAAGAAGGGTAGGCTCACTGCCCAAAGAAGGTTAAATCCACCTTCAGAACTCAATGTTCACAACAAGTGTATATGAAGAAGTACACAATATTTTGAACTTTTTGATAGCAACTATCCTTTCTTGATCAGTTCTAATGAAGTTCACCAGTAATCCTGTGCTCTACATCCAGTAGACACAAGCTCACAACTCTTTCAATTCCTTTCACATCACATATATTCTCACAATATCTTTTCCAAAGAAAAGATATTACATATATACCCTATTACATTCTACATGATCAGGGTGGCCCATTAGGCTTTCCTAATTACATAAACTCTTGCTAAGATACACATGTTACCTAAAACAAGTACACAATGATTCTATTACAACAATTAAGGACCTACATCCTTAATTTACATTTGCCAAACAAAATCCATGCTACACCTCTAAAGTTGTCTCCCAAATAAGTCTTCTCCATATTACACACCAAAGTTGACATCACCCAGCATTCCATACCTTACACTAACCAATGAACATCTATCTATGCCTTGTCTTTCATCTCTTAAGCTCACATACACCTAATCCATATCTTCTATAAGATATACCAAAAACATAGAGACTCACTCTGTCAGCTTCCACTATCACTATCCAGGAACTAGTCTTCACCAAAACATTTGTAACTCTCCCAATATGCAACATTACATGATGTGATCTTGGATATAAGATCACAACATCTTCTTGTACTCTCATATGTCTTTGCACAATCTGAAACATCTGTACAGTTTTCATACACTGTCATACTCAGCCTATACTCTTCATAGAAACATATGTTGAGATCAGTGATAAACCACAAATGACAATAGTATGAGTGCCCATTTAGTAATGTAGTCATTAAACATATTAAATGTATCAATCACCACCCCATACATTAGCAATATCCAACAAGGTCATATGAAGGCACTAGAGTATATGACTGCTAGGAAGGATCCCAACATAAAGGACTATGCGATGACACTCACCTATCCCATACTCTAGAGAACTCTCCTTTTATGCTTTATATTTGTGTTTCGATCTTGGTGCTTTGATATTTGTACTTTCAAATTTATGTTTTGATATTTACAACTTTTTTAGGCTCTGATTTATTTGTTGTGTTGGGAAGGGATATCCCACATCCTTACACAACCCTAGATTTCATGTGTGGACTTTGGTTCTATCTCCTAGCATGGGGGATTGGACCTTTGTGGATTCACATGGTTGGGTGGCAATATATAGAGGTATTTTTTGTGGTTTGTGTGATCAAAAGTATGACACACTTCTAGGAACCATTAAACTTGAGATAATCCATGGAAGAGGAGATCTCAAGAAGTGGCTCATAGCTTCCTAGTTGAAGTGAGTTTAATCCTTCTCATGATGCTCATCAAATTGGCATAGAGGATTAGTGACTTGATTACTCCAAAATGGAGGATTCAACTACAAGAATGAAGCTAAGATGCAAGATTAACAAGCTAGAATGAGAAATTAAGCTAAGAATGTATGCAAAAAACTAGTGATCTAGAATGAGAATGAAAGATCTACTCTATGAATCAATGCAAGAAGGAAAATAAATTAACAGTGCAAGATTAAGCTAGAAATGAAGCTAAGCTAAGAAAATTATTCTAAAAAAGTAAGAGAGCTAAAATTGATGCAGGATCATCTCGGGTCCTTGGCAATCCTATGTCACCAAAAATAATTTGGAGTTTTTCTGTGTTGCTCAGTTCCTGCTTTGATCAAGGTGGTTGGTATTTGGTTGGTTTCCTTTGGTTATAGAGTGTGGTTGGTTATCTCTTGGGTGGTTGGTTATTTCACTAGCGCTTAGCATTGCCTGTCTGCTACTTGGTTATCTTGCTTACCGACGGGTTTAGTTTTAGTTCCTGTTGTGGCCAACTTGTGTATTTATATTGTATCATGGATTTAATGTTGGTATCCATTATTGGGAAGTGTGTGGTCCTAGATCTAACCTTTTCTTCCCTTGATTATGGATCTGAAGGCTGTCTCAGCTCAGTAGCTTCTTGTATAAATGTAGATGTTTGGTTGTAGATTAGGGAGTCAATTTTGGATAGAAGATAGTAGACATTAGATTGGAGATTTGTAACAAATCCTTGCATGTTTTAGGGCTTCTTAGATTCATTGTAATATCAGGTTGTAACCGGGAAGGCCTTATAGCCCGGCATGTATGATTCTAATTGATGAAAATATATGAAATTTTTCTGCATTCTCTCTCTCACTATTGTGTTTGTTGGCTTTTGCATGTGTTGGGCAGGCTTGGATCATTAGGGTATTTCATTGTTTAACCCCTCTTGCTCCCTTCATTACATCATGTGGTATTAGAGTGAGGTGAGATCTTGATCTAGTTCTATGAATCTAGGTTTGTTGGTTCCTCTTGAAGCCCTAGTTGATTGTTGTGGGGTAGCAGATTGCGATCTGACCTATAATTGCAGAGGGTTGTGAAGATGGTTCATGGGAGGTGAGATGTAGATCTAGGATTGGTAGATATGATAATGCAGATTGCTACTAGGTTAGAAGCTATTGAAACAACCCAAAGAAGAGGCAGACATCTTGAAGATGTTAGTGATGATGAAATTGAAGAAGAATAGGTGAATGCAGAACTTGCACCTATTATGGATCAAGGTGAAGAAAGATTTTTTAAGGCTTTGACAAGTCTGAAGTCAACACCACATTTCAATCCTCCTGTGTATGGTGGAAAGCTAGATTATGATGAATTGGTGGACTGGATCACCAAGATGGAAAAGTATTTTAAATATGAAAACATCCCTGAGGATAAGAAGGTGAAGATTGCAAGCACAAAGTTGAAAAGTGATGCATCCTTATGGTGGGAACATCTACAACTGGATAGGAAAAGGAAAGGCAAAGAAAAAATCAAGGTATGGTGTAAAATGGTCAATAAATTGAAAGGAAAGTTTTTACCCTATGATTATCAGATTAACCTAGTTCATAAAATGTGAAGTTTGAGATAGAAAGATAGCTCGGTAAAGGAGTACACTTAGGAATTCTATAGATTAGATCTCAGATCTGGACATGATGAAGATGATGTGGAAAGAATTGGTAGATATCTGTGTTAGGAATAAGGTGTCTCAACCTTGGATAATTCCTATTCTTATTATTTGTTTTGTAAATGTATTTTTTGCAAATAATGTAATTAAGTGTGAGTGTACATGTCTAGTTGGCATGTTGATGTGTCACTCCACTTGATGTGTTGGCATCTTGTGCGTAAGGAGATCATGACTGAAATGGTCATGACAGATTCCTATGATGCGTAAGAACTATTTAAGGAATGTGCTATGATAGGTGTAAGAGCATCTTATGACTTGGGCCTATTTGGGTGCCCAAGAAGAAGTGGTTGGTGTGTGTAAGAGAATATGCCAAAAATAGGTTGGTATGACATATTCTCTTACACTTCTCTTGTGACCATTATTTTTGGTGAATTCTATGACAAGCTATCATAGTCTATTCTAGGGATGGACGCCTATTCTTGGGATTGCATGTAACAACTATGTACATGTGGCTTTGTGCATGGGTCTTGGTGGTTGTGCCTATTTTTGGGTCCAGAGGAGTCTATATATATGATGCTACTCCTATGGGAGAGATATAATAGAAGTTTAAGTCTTGTTGGCTTTGTCTCTCATTTCTGGAAAGAACTTGCATTGCAAGTGTATTGTAATCTTTGTGTTGAAGATAATACATTGTGTAGGTTTTGGAGTGCTAGGGTTTTTTACCAAAAGGTTTTCCCCAAGGTATATCATTGTGTCATTCTCTATTTTTTTGTATGCATGGTATGTGGTTACAATATCTTTGTTAAAGTAGTTAACAAATCTGAAATTGTAAGGATTTATAAGAATTTGCACAATACTCTCCTATAGAGATTAGCGTAGGAAGCTATTTCTGCACCTGAGTTTCCTTACAAGTGGTATCAGAGCTTGATCAACTTTTGATCCTAGTTGTTGGGTAGGGTTTTTTGAGCTAATCTCAAGTTTGAGTGGGAGTTTTTTGTAGAGCATTCTGAATCTTATTTGCAGATTGAGATGACAAGTTCATCATATGGAAGAATGGAGGTGGAGAAATTTAATGGCACTAATTTCGAGTTATGGAAACTCAAGATGGAAGACATGTTGGAAGATCATGACCTATGGGAAGTGACTTCAAGTCCTACAAGACCAGAAACTATAGCTCAAGCAAATTGGGATATCAAAGATCGTAAAGCTAAGGGTCTCATAAGACTCTGTTTAACTGATGCAGTCCTTCTGAATGTTCTAGATGAGAAAACCACAAATAGTTTATGGGAAAGACTTGAGGCCGTGTATCAGGCCAAATCTCTGGTGACCAAGTTGTTCCTGAGGAAGAAGTTGTACTCTCTATGAATGGAGGAAGGTGGATCCTTAACGAATCATTTAAATGCATTTAATCTACTGGCTGCACAATTGACATCAGCTGGTGTCAAGTTAGAGGAGGAGGATCGTTGCTACACACTTTTGTGTTCTTTACCAGATTCATGGGACCATCTTGTGATGGCTCTCAGAAACACTTTAGTCACCTTCAAAATGGATGATGTGGTGTCTTCATTTCTATCAGAGGAGATGCGGAGAAAGGCTTCTATTTCAGAAAAAGAAGCCCTTGCTGTTCGTGGGAGATCCACTAAAAGAGGGAAGAAAAATGACAATAAGTCTGACAATAAGGGTAGATCCAAATCCTATGGGAAGTCAAAGACTTCCAATAAGTCCAAGGCAAAATGTTGGAACTATGATAAATCTGGGCACTTCTATAAAGACTGCAAAGAGCCAAAGAAGAAGAAGAAAGATTTAGATTCAGCTTCAGAAAGATCTCAAGAAGATGGTGATGCATTCATCGCAGCTTTGGCAGCCCATGCATCTGATGATGTGTGGTTGGTTGACTTGGGTGCATCTTTTCACATGACCTCTCATCGAAACTGGTTCTCAAAATATGAAGAGTTTGATGGTGGAAAGGTGTACTTGGGTGATGATTCTCACCTAAAGATAGTTGGACACGGAAGGGCCACTATCAAATTTCCTGATGGACAAGTAAAGGGAATCAATGGAGTTATGCACATTTTGGGTTTGGCACAAAACCTATTATCTATAAGTATGCTGAATGATGTAGGTGTGCAAGTTGTTTTTTTGAAAGAAGGATGCAAGATGATGAGAGGATCGATAGTGCTTGCAAGGGGTACTAGGAGAGGTACCTTATTTCAGCTAGATGCATGTATTCCTCTATGTAATAGTTCTTCATCCTCACCATCTGAACAAGCAGTGAAGAAGTCTATGGCTATTGGTTCTGATGGTAGTGCAAATACTTTGGAAGGTAAGCTTCCTGCAGAAAAGACAATGTTGTGGCATATGAGATTTGGCCACATTGGTGAAAAGGGTCTCAGAACCCTGAAAAATAAAAATCTCGTTGAGGGGTTAAATGATTGCAATCTTGAGTTTGACTTCTATGAACACTGTGTCTATGGTAAACAAAATTGTGTTCAGTTTTACTCTAGTTCTCACAAATCTTCTGATGTTTTGGATTTTATTCATTCTGATGTATTTGGTCCTGTAAAAGTTCCTTCAATCTCCAAGTCTGTATTTTTTGTATCTTTCATAGATGATTACAGTAGAAGGACATGGATTTATTTCCTTAAAAGTAAGACACAAGTCTTTAGTCAGTTCAAGGAATTTAAAGCTCTTGTAGAGAATCAGACTAGTAAGAAGATTGAGTATGTGAGAACTGACAATGGTGGTGAGTTTTGCTCAGCAGAGTTTGAACAGTTCTGTAAAGAACAAGGTATCAAGAGGCATAAGACAAATCCTTATACCCGACAGCAAAATGGAGTTGCAGAGAGAATGAACAAGACACTGATGGAGAAGGCTAGGAGTATGCTTAGTGGAGCTGGTTTAGAACAAAGGTTTTGGGCCGAACCTGTGGCCACTACTTGCTATCTAGTTAACAGATCTCCTACATCAACCCTTGTTGGTAAGACACCCATGGAGGTGTGGTCTGGTAAGAAGCCTTCAATTAGACATCTTTGTGTTTTTGGTTGTGAAGCTTATGCACATGTTCCAAAGGAGAAAAGATCTAAGTTGGAAAACAAAGCTGTTAAATGTATTTTCATCAGATATAGTGTTGGTGTGAAAGGATACAAGCTTTGGGATCCTGTGACTAGTAAGGTGTTGTATAGTAGAAATGTTATTTTTAGAGAGCTAACATCTTCTCCTATTGTGCTACAACCAGATGAAAAAGAAAAGGAAAAAGATGTTGTTCAGTTGCCTCCTACCCCTGAGAAGACTGAATAGAGAGACCATGTTGGGTCTAATGATGAGGAGAGCTCTAGCAGCTCTGATAGTTCAGAAGAAGAGGAAGAACAACCTCAACCTCAGCCCTTGAGAAGATCCATGAGAGAAAGAAAGAAACTAGAAAGGTTTGGTTATTCTATGTTAGATTCTAGTTGTGCTTTTTCTTTGATTACTAACACTGATGAGCCTAGATCTGTGAAAGAGGCTTTGGGCATGGAAGATGCAGGTTCTTGGATTGAGGCTATGGATGATGAGATGGCTTCATTGGAGAAAAACAAAACTTGGGACCTTGTACCTTTTCCTAAAGGGAGAAAATCTATTGGCTGTAAATGGGTGTTCAAGAAGAAATTCTGTGCAGATGGCAGTGTTGAAAGGTATAAAGCTAGATTGGTTGCAAAGGGGTATTCACAGGTAGAGGGAATAGATTATGGTGAAATATTCTCTCTTGTTGCAAAGTTGACATCCATTAGATTTATGTTATCTCTTGCTGCACCATATGATTTAGAGATAGAACAGATGGATGTGAAGATACATTTCCTTCATGGTGATTTGGAGGAAGAGATTTATATGTCATAGCCTGAGCACTAGATTGTTAAAGGTAAAGAATCCTTAGTTTGTAGATTAAAGAAATCTCTATATGGTTTGAAGCAATCTCCTAGGATGTGGTACCTTAAGTTTGATGCCTTTGTGTTGTCAATTAGATTTGTAAGATCAAAATCAGATCATTGTGTTTATTTTAGAGTTGAAAATGATCGCCTTCTTATTGTTGCATTATATGTTGATGATATGTTGCTATTTGGGAAGGGTAAGGGTATGATTTCTGATTTTAAATCTCAGTTGTCAACACAGTTTGAGATGAAAGATCTTGGGGGGGCTAGGTACATCTTGGGTATGGAAATCAGTAGAGACAGGTCTAACAGAAAACTTTGGTTGAGTCAGAGTAAGTATGTGAAGTCTGTGTTGGACAGGTTCAGCATGGTAGATTGTAGACCACTATCTGTTCCTATTTCTGTGGGAACAAAGTTATCTGTAGATGATTGTCCAAAATCTCTTAGTGAGGTGGAGGACATGAGTAGAGTACCTTATGCTAGTGCAATTGGCAGTCTTATGTATGCTATGGTCTATACTAGACCAGACATTGCCCAAGCAGTGGGAGTCCTGAGTCAGTTTATGGCTAATCTTGGATGGGTACATTGGGATGCAGTTAAGCGAGTATTCAGATATTTGAGGGGTACATCAGATTACTCCATATGTTATCATGGTAACTCTTCTGGATCTCTGCATTTAGTTTGTATTCATGGGTTTGTGGATTTAGATTGGGTAGGTGATATTGATAGCAGGAGATCCACCAGTGCTTATGTGTTCACTATGTTTGGTGGTGCCATCAGTTGGATGAGTAAGCGACAACCTATGGTTGCTTTGTCCACTACAGAAGCTAAGTACATGGCTGCTACTCATGCTTGTAAAGAAGCCATTTGGCTTAGAAGATTGTGTTCTGATGTTGGTGTTGATACAAAATAAATTACTATTTGGTGTGATAATTAGAGCACTATTTGCCTTGCAAAGAATCCAACTTTCCATGCCAGAACGAAGCACATTGATGTGCAGTTTCACTTTGTGAGAGATATGGTGGAAGATGGAAAGGTAAATTTGGAGAAGGTAGATACTGTGAAGAATGTTGCAGATGCATTAATGAAACTAGTGGGCATTGAGAAGTTTAGATGGTGTTTAGAGTCTATGGGCCTTTTGGCCTATAGCGGTTAAAGTTCCTGTTATGTTCCTGTTGCTCTTACAAGGTGTTCAACAAGTGGGAGAATGTTAGGAATAAGGTGTCTCAACCTTGGATAATTCCTATTCTTATTATTTGTTTGGTAAATGTATTTTTTGTAAATAATGTAATTAAGTGTGAGTGTACATGTCTAGTTGGCATGTTGATGTGTCACTCCACTTGATGTGTCAGCATCTTGTGCGTAAGGAGATCATGACTAAAATGGTCATGACGGATTCCTATGACGCGTAAGAACTATTTAAGGAATGTTCTATGATAGGTGTAAGAGCATCTTATGACTTGGGCCTATTTGGGTGCCCAAGAAGAAGTGGTTGGTGTGTGTAAGAGAATATGCCAAAAATAGGTTGGTATGACAGATTCTCTTACACTTCTCTTGTGATCATTATTTTTGGTGGATTCTATGACAAGCTGTCATAGTCTATTCTAGGGATAGATGCCTATTCTTGGGATTGCATGTAACAACTGTGTACATGTGGCTTTATGTATGGGTCTTGGTGGTTGTGCCTATTTTTGGGTCCAAAGGAGTCTATATATATGATGCTGCTCCTATGGGAGAGATATAATAGAAGTTTAAGTCTTGTTGGCTTTGTCTCTCATTTCCTAAAAGAACTTGCATTGCAAGTGTATTGTAATCTTTGTGTTGAAGATAATACATTGTTCAGGTTTTGGAGTGCTGGGGTTTTTTACCGAAAGGTTTTCCCCAAGGTATATCATTGTGTCATTCTCTATTTTTCTATATGCATGGTATGTGGTTGCAATATCTTTGTTAAAGTAGTTAACGAATCTGAAATTGTAAGGATTTATAAGAATTTGCACAATACTCTCCTATATAGATTAGCGTAGGAAGCTGTTTCCACACCTGAGTTTCCTTACAATCTGAATGGTTTGAGAGTTTCCATCCAAGAGGAAATTAGTATGGTCAAGTTGGAGAACATTGAAGAGGCTTATCAATTTTCTTTGAAGCCTAAGGAGAAATTGAACAAGAGACATGAACAGAGACAAAGAGGTTAAGGTGGTAGATTCCCTAGAGGAAGAAGTAGATCTAATGGTGAAAATGGTCGATCTGAACTAAAAAAGATAAATCTGGACAAAGGAAAGATCGAGTGGAAAGGTGAAAGTTCATCTAGAGGTAGAGGTAGTAACTACCGAGGTGGTTATGGAAAAGGAAGTTTCTGATGAACTTGTTATAATTGTGGAGAAGAAGGACATAGATCTTTTGAATGTACACATGCTAGTAAGAAGGCTGGTAGCAGTAGAAATACATTGGTGCAAGAAGAGTCACCAAATGAACCTGAGAAAGAAAACAACTTGATGGTAAGGAGAGCACTATGGAATGAAAGAAAGAAAGAAGATCCGGTAAGTAAAAGTTTGTTCAAGACTAGATGTAGAGTTTTTGATAAAATTTGGAAGGTAATCATTGCTAGTGGTAGCTTGGAGAATCTGGAATCTGAAGAGATGGTCACATAATTTAAATTGGAAAGGTTGGTACATTCGAAGCCCTATCAGATTTCATGGATCAAAGATGAGCATACACTCCTAGTAAGTGAACAATGTTATGTGAATTTGAAGATTGGAAATTACTATGATAAGGTGTTATGTGATATCATGCCTATGTATTGTTGTCATATTTTGTTGGGTAGACCTTGGCAATATGATAGACATGCTATATATGATGGGAGATTGCATAAGTATACTATTGTGTCTGATGGAAAGAAATAAATCTTGTTACCATTGATGGAAGTGTTGGCAAAATAATCAGTGCTCCCCTCAGGATTTGTGACATGGCTTAACTACCTCCTGTGTCTTCTATAAGTCTAGTGGTTGTATTGGGCATTAAAAGGTCGATCTTTTGGTGCAAAAACAACGTCTACTTGTAACAAGTGGTATCAGAGCTTGGTCATAGGTTCAAATCCCCTCAGGTAACATTGAGGGGGAGATTGTTGGAAAAATGGTTAGTGCTCCCCTCAGGATTTGTGACATGGCTTAACTACCTCCTGTGTCTTCTATAAGTCTAGTGGTTGTATCAGGCATTAACAGGATGATCTTTTTGTGCAACAAAAACCACTACTTGTAATAGGAAGAACCTATTAGTAATGTTTGCACATCTATGAAAATTTGTCTGATGGAAGGAAGAAAGTTTGTTAACTCATTGAAGAAGAATGATGTATGTTTTGTTGTGATTCCTAGCAAGATGAGTAAGAAAATAGAGGATAATGTCCTTGAGGAGATTGATAAGTTGCTCACCAAGTACAATGATATCATTTCTAATAATGTACTTGATGGTTTTCCACTGAGAAGAAGCATTGATCATTGTATGGATCTAATCAATGGAGCTAGTTTACTGAATAAGGCACCTCATCGGTTGACACCTACTAAGAATTAGAAATTGAACTGATAGATTCAAGAGTTGCTGGAGAAAGGTTTGATCAAAGAAAGTTTGAGCCCTTATGCAGTACATTCTATATTGGCACCAAAGAAGAATGGAGAATGGAGAATGTGCACTGATTCCATAGTAATCAATAAGATAATAGTAAAGTATAGGTTTCCTATACTGAGAATGGATGATATAATGGATAGTTTGACTAGAGCAAAGTACTTCACAAAGATTGATTTGAAAAGTGGGTATCATTAGATCAGAATCAGAGAAGGTGATGAATGGAAGACTACTTTTAAGACAAAATAAGGTTTGTATGAGTGGTTGGTTATGCCTTTTGGTTTAACTAATGCACTGAGTACTTTTATGAGGTTGATGAATGAGGTTTTGAAGAAATTCTTGGGTAATTTTGTGATTGTATATCTTGATGATATTTTTATATTTAGTAAGACTAGAGAAGAACATTTGTTGCATGTTAGACAAGTTTTGCAAAGATTAAAAGAGGAAAATTTGTTTATAAATCTGAAAAAGTGTTCATTCATGAAGGAGGAGCTTGTGTATTTGGGATTTGATATTTCAGTTGATGATTTGAAGATGGATCCTAAAAAGGTTGAAGCTATTTTGAATTGGCCTACAACTCTGAATGCTAGTGAGGTAAGATCATTTCATGGTTTGGCAATTTTTTACTGAAAGTTCATAATGAATTTCAGTTCAATTTGTAATGCTATGACTGAAACTATGAGAGGAGACAAAAGAGAATTCACGTGGACACATGGAGCTAAAATTTTTTTTGAGACTCTAAAGAAAAAGGTTGTTGAATTACCTATTTTGGCATTACCTGATTTCAGTAAGGTATTTCAAGTAGAATGTGATGCAAGTGGAAGTGCAATTGGAGCTGTGTTGAGTCAAGAAGCTAAACCTGTTGCTTTCTTTAGTGAAAATTTGAATGATGCTAGAAGAAAATATTCTATATATGATCAAGAATTCTATGCTATTGATCAAGCACTAAAGAAATGGAAACATTATTTGATACCGAGTGAATTTGTGTTGTATACTAATCATAAGGATTTACAATATTTGGGTAGTCAGAATATGTTGAATCAGAGACATATGAAATGGGTTGAGTATTGTACACACTCAAATGGTGCACTTCTCTAAGTCATTATATCCAAGGGAATCCATGAATGGGAAACCTTAGAAAGAAACCTAGAGCTCTTTATGTCTGGAGTTGCAAGATTATTTAAAAAAATTTCTCAGCTAGAGCTATTAAGCTAATGACCTTGCTAGTCAACCACACAATGAGAGATTCAAATGAAGACAAGGGCAAGAATGCCAATATCCCCAAGAATCACTATGAAATGCAGATGTAAACTAGATTAAGATGAATATGCAAGCTAGAAATGAGAGGTGCAAGCTAAGCTATGGAAATGAAAGTACAAACTAAACTATGAAAGGAAAGATGCAAGTGTTACAAATCCTTCCTAGTTAGACTAGATGAAGTAAACTAAAGCATAAAGGAAATCTATACTATGAATGCCATGATAATGGAACTAGAATGCAAGAGATAAACTATGAAAGCATTTAAAATGTAAGCCAAGAATGCTCCAAATCTTAAAAAGCTCCAAAGTGACTTAGAAAACCTGCAGCATAACATTAGTATTAAAAAATGCATATGAAAATGAGGAAGAGAGCTCTTCTTTTATAGGAAATGAGAAGGAATGGATCATCGAGATTAAGAGGAAAAAATATTAATCAAGGGTGGAGCTTGAAAGAGGAGAAATCCATGTGCACAAATATCCTCCAATGATAAAATAAGAGTTGACTTTTGTGTCCATATGAGATAAAAAGTACTTTTTCTCTTTTTATAAAATAAGAATAATACTTTATTTGTGCAACTTAGGATAAGAAGAAAAGGTGGGGGATTTTTATTTAATAAAAGGGGAGGAAATATTACTTTTAAATAAATAAAGACTTTAGGATAAAATGGTTAGCCCAAGGCAAATAATCAAAAATGATAAAATAGGATATGATCAAGGAAATTGATATAATTGAAAAATGTTGATTTTTGAAAATACCGATTCAGGAATTTGATAAATTGTTGAATGGGGGCCGAAAGTCTAGGTGACCATTTTAGGGTGCATACATTTGCCCCTCTTTGACTAATGTGTGATCATTCTGGGAACACATGTGGTCAGAGAAGAATTGAAATGTGAGATCAATTTGGGATTACAAAACAATCCAGACATGTGATCATTCTGGGAACACGCCAGGATAAAAATAAACCAGCTGAAAGACAAGACTAACACTATTGCTATTAAGTGATAGTCAAGTCTCAAAATAAGAGATAAGAATCAAAAGAAAAGATCAAAACCATTGCTGTTAAGTGATAATCGAGCCTCAAAATAAGAGTCTCAGGCTGAACTAAATGATAAAGCTGATAGGTACTGCCCCCTCATAATTGAAATTGAAATCGAAATTAGGTAGAGGAGAAACAACAAATAGATAAACTTGATCAAAGCACTATAAATCACAATCGAAGGTGAAACATGAAAGGATAACCATAAAGAAATGAAGATGTGCCCTAGTTTGACTTGGTTTGACTGGGAAAGATATAGGATAAAAATGAAGTCAAAGCTTAGAGAGACGAAGTGAATGAAAATGAATGAAAGACTAGAAGTTTGAAAGAGATGGGGATGAAGAAATGAAGGTGCCCCAACAAAGATCAAAGGATCAGGCCTCAAATGGTTAGCCGACTACACAAAAGAGGGGAAAATTTTGAAATGTGATTTTGACTATCAAGATGAACTCAGATTTTGATTTCAAGTCTGAAAATGGATCCAAGATGTCAAAATTAGCTAGGGGTGCAATTTTCATAGAATTTTGAAGTGTTTTGAAAATTGGTCAAAGAGTCAAAATACTATAAAAGGGGGTAAAAAAAGTCATTTTCAAAAATCATTTGACTTTTAGCGATTTGAGAATCTCGAGAGCTTAGAGAGAGAAAATGATCCAGAAAGTAGTAGTTCCAGTTCACAGGCATCGATTTGAGCACTCCCGGTTGCACAACTGGCCTCCATAGTATGGTGCCCCGGTATGTTTTTAGAAAAACTTATCTATTTTTGAGTCATTATGAGCATTTAATACATTTTAAAACATGTTTTAATTTTTTTTTTAAATTTTAAATTTTAACTTGGGTGAAAAGTCATGCAATACTTTACAAGTATCGTACCCTTTGAGAGTATCTATTGCGCGATACTTCATAGGTCCATATAGTATTGCATGGGTATGTAAGCCAGTATTGCATGATAACTGGTGAACTATCACACGATCCTATGCAAAGTATCACCTAAGAAGATATTATTGCACTATTATAAAATAAAGTATCGCGTGATACTTTAGCAAAAAATAGTATCGCCCAGTGTAAAATTTTGACATGTTTTAGTGTTTTTGAGAAAAATGACATGGGTCTAGACAATGTTTGCCTTTTTAAAGATGTTTTGTACTGATTTTTAGATATCCATCATGATATGTGCTGACATCTAGTTGGGGTTAATGATTTGTAGGAGGTCTTTCTGACGCTACTCATTAGAGCATCAAAGGTGACAGGGTTACCATTTGTTCAAGATTTGGATGATCCGGGCAAGGCAGATCTGAGGGCTATGGGCTTTGGGTACTTGCTACAGTTACCCTACATTCGAGTGGACCATGGGTTGTTGACTGCACTAGCTAAGAGATGGCATAGTGAGCACAACACCTTCCATCAACCTATTGGAGAGGCATCGATCCCATCGGAGGACATCTATCAGATTCTCCGAGTGCCTAGCCATGGTGATCCTATAAGTATAATCATGTTTATAGATAGTCATAAATGCAAAGTTTCCATATAATAGAAACTGACATGATTGTTTGATGACATAGGTATACTATGATCAGGATGCTACCAAGGGACAGTGGGCCATCCAGGGCATGTTCCAAGATGTCACCATTATAGATAGACATGTCAGCTGGGATCGATTGATGGATGATTTTGGTAGGGACTTCCCAGTACCTTGCATTGTTGCTTCCATTATTGCACGGCCCCTTATCACTAACAAGAGTTAGAAGGGTTTTCTACTGGGATGGGGTAGGTTGTTAGTGGATCTAGTAACACATCCATGTCAAATGGCATGGGACCTGGCCATACTAGTAGACATATACCACGAGTTACATGAGATAGTCTATAGGGAGAGCAGGACATGGGCATGTGGTGCTATCTTAGCATAGGTTTGGGTGTGGGAGCACATCATTGTCATGCACCCATGGGTACAACTAAGGGAGAGGAGACATCCCTTTATTTACAGGTATACAGGGTTCTTGTCATAGCCTCATAGTGGGGATGTGACATAATACAGGAGGATACTGGATGAGCTTACCTCATTCGTATGGAGACCTTATAGGGTAGTGGAGCCATGGAGAGATGTAGAGGATGAGCTCAGCTATATGTTATGCACCTGACCACTGGTAGGTCAGAACCTAGAGATTGTAGAGAGATTTTTTATCACTCACATCTGGAGGTAGTTCAAGTGCTAGCAGTGGATATTTATGGAGACTACCACTTATGCACGGGCCAGGGATGAGGAGGGTCATGGTTGGCTGCTAATGTTGGATTACTAGTAGGTAGTATAGGATACAGGTGTGATACACAGGGAGCCATGGGACTATTTCTTAGACATGGTGGATGTAGGGGTTGTGCAGCCTATAAAGTAGAGTGATGGAGGGTTCTAGTTCCTCGATTCATTGTACCTGATGCACAACCAGGGGCTTAGGGGGACGTTGGAGATGATGGGGATGGAGGAGATGGAGGGGATGAAGGGAGAGGGAGAGAGAGAGCTAGGGAGATAGGGGAGGGCTCTTGATTAGGTGGCCAAAAATGGTCATGGTGATAGAGTTCTACTGATGAGGGTGGGGATGTGGCAAGACCAACTCACTGATAGGTAGAGGCTAGGTAGGATCATCCTATAGGAGGAGAGGACCTGAGAGGTAGGATACAAGATCTAGAGATAGAGATGTAGCAGCTTAGAATCACTATAGATATTAGAGAGTAGCAGCTGACTGATCTGAGGGTGGAGAGAGATCAACAACTGTCTGATCTCAGGGTAGAGATAGCATGCCAGGAGAGGGAAGCATAGGAAGATGCACTAGAGATCTGATGGGAGGCAGTGAGAGCTGCATACTATCATGGGCCCTATCTTCAGGCTATTCCAGAGGGTCAGAGAGAATTGCATACTCTCAGAGGGTAGGGATGTTAGATATGGTACTAGATAGGATAATGACACCACCTCCTCCTCCACCAGCTCCAC